>CAMZMU010000118.1:20455181-20890442 GCA_947311845.1 Poa pratensis
ACATAGGTGCTATCATTGATTCAAAAGAAGGGAATGTGAAGTTTCAGTTTCCACACAAGAAGTGCATGGAACACTTTCAAGGAAGAGGGAACCATCAAAGTTCAAGCTCCCTCATGAGCTTCGTCCCAATAAAACAACAAGTAAGAAGCTAGCTATATGGCTATAAAGAAAGCGCTTTGCGGGAGGCAACCCGGTTATTTTTATGTGTGATTTTTCTTTGTGTCCTCTTGCTGTAACAAGAGATTTTGTGTTAGTTAGTTTAGGTTCTGGAGTTTTTAATAAAGTGCCAAGTTTTACCCTTTTTGGTTTGAAAAGTTGCTTATGAGTTCGGAGATTTTATTCCTGCACGAGTCAGTGCACGGTATGATTTTTAATTCTTATTCTGTAACTCCGAATGAGCTCATATTTGAACTGTAGTTGCAACTTTTCATCCTCTGTATGCATGAATTTTTTCGGAATTTTTCGAGAAAGTTTGGTAGGGTAGAAAAATACGTTTTGCTGCTGCTGTTTTTCTGGACAGATTCTGTCCCATTTTGTTTGATGCATGCTTTGAGCTTTTAAGTTGAATCTTTTTGATCCAATTGAGTTTATGAGTAGGCATACAACATTATACTTTCTGGACATTCATATGAATTTTTGTTCAAGGATTATATGCAGCAAGGAACCTATTTGTTTATCACTATTAATGCACCCCACAGAAAAGAGATGGGAGAAACGGTGTTTTGAAGTTTTTTCACAGGGATTGGAGGAGATGCACCAAGAGCTATCCAAGGATGGTGAAGACCATAAGCTTGGGGATGTGAAGACAACCCCACTGGACCTACACACTCTCGGTTTGCGCACGTCCAACTTCTGTTTTTCGATCGAAACACTTTATCGCATAAACTTGGAGCGTCGTTTTTGTTTTTGTTTGAGTCTTGAGAGACCACCACACTATCAATTATATATGAGAGAGCTACTGGAAATATGGGTTGAAATATGTTGGATGCTTTTATAAGATTGGGAAAAGGGATGTTTGACTTGATTTTTAATGATACATATAGTTGCATGATTCATGAGCTTGTTTATGAGTAATAGTTTGCAAATTCTTTTTGTAGAGCTATCACTTATTCATGTTTTGGTGCTGATTGTTATTTTACTTGGTTTAACATGGATTAGTTAGTTCTATGGACACTCATGCATGCATCTAGATGGTCAACTTTCTCCCTTTTGCTAGCCCAAAAACTCCAACAAGCAAAAACTTGTTTCCAACACCTTCAACCAAAGTTATTCCAGTGAGTCCACCATATCTACCTATTGGCTTTATGCTATTCCGAGTATGTTTAATCATGTTTTTGTGTTATCTATACCTCTGAATGAAAATGTTTATGTTATTGATTGCAATGGAAAAAATTGGTTATATAGCTCTCACGAACTTGATGCACATTTTACTATCATTGCAATAAATAAAACATGACCCATTGTGATTAAGATTATGATGCTAGTGGCTTGATAAATGTTCGGGTTGGGAGTTAGCCCATATGTGCTGTCACATGCAAAGCTTTCAACATGCTCCTTCATCTCATTTAGTTGATATCATTACTTTTGTTTATGGATGCCTATCAGTGAAATGAGGTGGAAATGAAGTAGTTCAAATAAGTTTGTATAAATGGTTAGAGACGCCTGGGCCGCTAATCTAAGCCATGCATCATTCATGGTGGAATTTACTTACATACTATGGTGAACCTTCTGTGATACACCTTGCAATAAAAAACTATTCCAAATGGTAAATAAAAAGGGTGTTGAGATTGTTCATTTTGTTTGTTTGTCTTGTCATTTTGATATGGGCTTGTTCCATATCTTGTGACAAGTGGATACCCCAGTTGACGCTCTTGATGATACTATTATTACTTACAATGATAGATAACTTGAACTTGCATTGTTTCCTAAGTTGAGTAATCATGGTGTAGGTACTTGTATTCAAGGGGCATGAGACATCCAACCTTTACTTTGTCAAGCACACTACTCATATTTGCTTTCACTTTAACCTTAATCATTCAAGATGCTATGATAGGGGCAATGAGAGCTTGACACCAATGAATACCTTATTGCAATCATTAATAAGTAGAAGAGTTTGGAAGTTGGATGAAACTTATGCATGCTTTACCTCTACTCACTATACATCTTTCCAAAGTGTACACCTATCATATTCAGATTTTCATCTACACTCTATGACCATTGTAGGATGTTCTATTATCATTATGCATACATGTGTTCCATATTACTTGCTACTATGTTACACTTTGTGAGCTATCAATGAACATCCTTGTCTTGATACTTGATATCACTTCATAAACTATTTGCATATTGCTACTCCTTTGAAGAATGAATCATTTGACTATATGTAGCAATAGTAATCATCTTTGATATCCATTGTTAGTATTAAATGCAAAGTCCATGTTAGTTTTATCATCTTCATACTCGAGGACGAGCATGGATTAAGCTTGGGGATGTTGATGCATGTAAATGCATACATAAACTTTGCACTTTAATTGCTTATATTCCAATCATATTTGCATTATAAGGGTTATATCAATGTTTTATCATGATTTTGGGAATACTTCATAGTTTTCCCATTTATTGGAATTAACCCTGCACGGGCAGAAAACCCTAGTTTTGTATTTTTATGTTTTAGGGACCAAAACGTCAACGAAATCACCTGGAAATTTATGGGCGTCAATATTTGGAAGGAAGAAGGACTACGGAAAAAGGAAGCAAGCAAACGGAGGCCCAGGGCCAAACGAGCATGGCCCACGCGGCCAGGTACTGTGGCCGCGTGGGACCCACCCGTTTGGGCCTCGTGGCTCCGTTGTCGTCGATCTTCGCTCCACCGCCTTCGTCTTGACCTAAAAACGCCTATAAAAAAGGTCCCCCGTCGTTCTCTGGAACGCGCGCCGCAGAAAACACAGAAACACCGAAACGGAGATCAGGAGCTGCAGATTGGAGGGGAAAAACTCCGGCGGGCGCTGCCGGCGTGGTCTCCACCTTCTCCATCGACTTCTCCACCGTCTCCATGATGAAGAGGGAGTAGTCCACCTCTGGACTATGGGTTTGTGGAAGTAACTTATGTATCTCTCCTCTCTTGAGCTTCACTAATTAGTCCGTATGAGCTGCTGAACATGATTACGGTCACCGTTGTAATACCTTTATGGTGGATCTTTATGAGTTAATATATGTTTGAGATTGCAATGTTTGTTTCAGTTATGAGTATAGATGCATATTATGTACCCCGTTCTTGTCTACTTGTTTTGATCAAGCATGTTTATGAGAGCGTGTGAGGGGGAACGTGTGCATTAGTTGGAGTAACGGGGGTGGCTAGTGCAGTGAACGTGAGAAAAGTTCTGCGATCCGCTTTGGTATCTTTACCTTATTTTGTTACCTCACTAGGGATAAACTAAATACCATGCTACCGGGGATGTGGGCGTGACCATTGCCACTACTCCATGACTAGATCTAGCATGTTCTTATTTTCACTTCATGTCATGATACTTATTGCTATACTCTGAGTTATCTTAATTTTGAGATGTTATGATTTAGTTCGCATCTTGGTGGAGTATAAGAGAGGTTAATAACCAAAAGATCTCTATGTTAGGACGTGATGCCCATATATCTAAGTAACTTGTTATCAAACCCTGTGTTGCAATCTCATATGTTAACTTTGTGTGTTCCATTATCTACCACTTTATAAAGAGAGAGTGCATTTGTGAAACCATGAACCCCAGTCCATTTTTAATCATAAGAAAAACCTTTCCAACACCATATACCACTTTTATATTTTCAGCCATCATAATATCCGAAAATACAAAATACTTTTCATCTTGCATACATCATTTAAAAACCCAAAAATATCATTTACCATTGCATCCATCATCATTGCATATTTATTCCTGTTTGCATTGCATAACTATCCTGATATCATTCTTACACCTTGTGCTTGACAACCACAGGTGAGGTTGAGGACCAAAACATCTAACCTTGTTTTGTAGGTAACCAAAAGAAGGATAAAAAGATAAATCTACCACTTCAGATTCCCCGAGAGTTCGATATTAAACCCTCGAGTCACCCCTCGTGGGGAAAACTGTCTTCCACTATACTATACACTCTGCACTGGAGTTTCAACCTAAATCCCGTTATTTGTGCAGGCATCAAGACTTGCTCTTCGGGATCATCAGCAACCCGGTTGTTTTTATTTGTGATTTTCTTTGTGTCCTCTTGCTGTAACAAGGGACTTTGTTTATAGTTTAGTTTCTGGAATTTTTAATAAATTGCCAAGTTTTACTCATTTTGGTTTGAAGAAGTTGTTATTTGCATTCGGAGATTTTATTCCTGCACGAATCTGTGCACAGTATGATTTATAATTCTTATACTGTAACTCCTAATGAGCTCATATTTGAACTGTAGTTGCAACTTTTTATCCTCTGTATGCATGAATCTTTTGGAATTTTTCGACAAAGTTTAGTAGGGTAGAAAAATACGTTTGCTGCTGCTATTTTCTGGACAGATTCTGTCCCATTTTGTTTGATGCATGCTTTGAACTTTTAACTTGAATCTTTTTGATCCAATTGAGTTTATGAGTAGGCATACAACATTATACACTTTCTGGACATCCATATGAATTTTTGTTCAAGGATTATATGCAGCAAGAAATCTATTTGTTTATCACTACTAATGCACCCCACAGAAAAGAAATGGGAGAAACGGTGTTTTGAAGTTTTTTCACAGGGATTAGAGGAGATGCACCAAGAGCTATCCAAGGATGGTGAAGACCATAAGCTTGGGGATGTGAAGACAAACCCACTGGAACTACACACTCTCGGTTTGCACACGTCTAACTTCTGTTTTTCCGATGGTGAAGACCATATTTAAACTTGAGCGTCTTTCTGTTTGTTTTGGTTTGATTTTTATTTTGTGAGACCACCACACTATCATTTATATATGAGAGAGCTACTGGAAATTTGGGTTGATTATGTTGGATGCTATTTTTAGACTGGGAAAAGGGATGTTGGAGTAGATTTTAGAATATACATATAGTTGCATGATTCATGAGCTTGTTAGTGAGTGATAATTTGCAAGTATTTTATCAAGAGCTATCTTTTATTCATGTTTTGATGCTGAATGTTAGTTTACTTTGTTTAACATGGATTGGTTAGTTCTACGGACACTCATGCATGCATTTAGATGGTCAACTTTCTCCCTCTTGCTAGCCCAAAAATTCCAACAAGCAAAAACTTGTTTCCAACACCTTCAACCAAAGTTTTTTCAGTGAGTCCACCATATGTACCTATTAGCTTTATGCTATTCCGAGTATGTTTATCATGATATTTGTGTTATCTATACCTCTGAATAAAAATTCTTATGTTGTTGATTGTTATGGGAAAAGTTGGTTATAAAGCTCTTTCGAACTTGATGCACACTTTACTTTTATTGCATAAATAAAATATGACCCATTGTGATTAAAATTATGATGTTGTGGGCCTGACAAATGTCTTTGGTTGAGAGTTAGCTCATATGTGCTGTCACATGGCAAGCTTTCAATATGCACTTCATTTCATTTAGTTGATATCATGTACTTTTGTTTATGGATGCTTACCATGGGTGAAATAAATGTGAAAATGAAGTGAGTTTAAATGAGTTTGTATAATGGTTAGAGAGACGGCTGGGCCGCTAATCTAAGACATGCATCATTCATGGTGGAAATTTACTTACATGCTATGGTGAACCTTTTGTGATACACCTTACAATAAAAAGCTATCTAATGGTAAATAAAAAGGGTGTTGAGATTATTCATTGTGTTTGTTTGTCTTGTCATTTTGATATGGGCTTGATCCATATCCTGGGACAAGAGGTATCCCAGTTGACGCTCTTAATGATACTATTATTACTTACAATGATATTTAACTTGAACTTGCTTTGTTTCCCAAGATGAGTAACACATGGAGTAGGTACTTGTATTCAAGAGGCATGAGACTTCAACCTGTACTTTGTCAAGCACACTACTCATATTTGCTTTCACTTTAAACTTAATCATTCAAGATGCTATGATAGGGGAATGAGAGATTGACACCAAGGATTACCACATTACAAATCATTAACTTAAGTAGAGAAGTTCAGAAGTTAGATAAAACGTATTCATGCTTTACCTCTACTCATATATATCTTTCCAAAGTGTCCACCTTTTATATTCAGATTTTCATCAATACTCTATGACCATTGTAGGATGTTCTTACTTATCATTATGCATACTTGTGGTCCATAGTACTTTTTCATTCATGTTACACTTTGTGAATTATCATTAAACATCATTGCATTGAATACTTGATATCACTTCATAAACTATCTTGCATATTGCTACTCCTTTTAAGAATGAATCATTTGACTCTATGTAGCAATAGTAATCATCTTTGATATCCATTGTTAGTATTAAATTGCAAAGTCCATGTTAGTTTTATCACCTTCATACTCGAGGACGAGTATAGGTTAAGCTTGGGGATCTTGATGCATGTAAAATGCATACATGAACTTTGCATTATTTTACTTATATTCCAGTCATATTTGCATCATCTAAGGGTTATATCACTGTTTTATAATGATTTTGGAAATATTTGGTATGTTTCCTATTTTTATGGAATTAACCCTGCGCAGGCAGAAAACCCTGTTTTCTATATTTTAATGTTTCAGGGACCCAAACGACGTCCAAATGACCTGGAAATTTACGAGCATCAGTTTTCGGAAGGAAGAAGACTTGGGAGCAAAGGAAGCGAACAAGCGGAGGCCCGAGGCCCAAAAGAGGGTGGCCCACGCGCCCCAGGTACCTAGGCCGCGTGGGACCCACCATCTGGAGCCTCGAGGCTCCGTTGCCGTCGATCTTTTCGCCCACGACTCCGTCTTGACCTAAAACCGACTATAAAAATAGTCTCCGACGCCCTTCGGAAGGAGCGCCGCAGAAACACCGACGGGGGCGCTACCGGCGTGGTCTCCATCTTCTCCAACGACTTCTCCACCGTCTCCATGATGAAGAGGGAGTAGTCCACCCCTGGACTATGGGTTTGTGGAAATAACTTATGTATCTCTCTCTCTCTTGAGCTTCATTAATTTGTACCGTATGAGCTGCTGAACATGATTACAGTCATCTATGTAATACCTTTGTGGTGGATCTTTTTATGAGTTAATATATGTTTGAGATTGCAATGGTTTTGTTTCAGTTATGAAAGTAGATGCATATTATGTACCCCGTTCTTATTTACTTTTCATGATCAAGCATGTTTATGAAAGCGTGTGAGGGGGAACGTGTGCATTAGTTGGAGTAACGGGGGGTGGCTAGTGCAGTGAACGTGAGAGAAAGTTCTGCGATCCACTTGGTATCTCTACCTTACTTTGTTGCCTCACTAGGGATAAAAAGAAATACCATGCTACCGGAGATGTGGGTGTGACCATTGCCACTACTCCATGACTAGATCTAGCATGTTCTTATTTTAACTTCATGTCATGATACTTATTGCTATACTCCGAGTTATCTTAATTACTGAGGTGTTATGATTTAGTTCGCATCTTGGTGGAGTATAAGAGAGACTAATAACCAAAAGGTCTCTATGTTAGGACGTGATGCCCATATAATTATAACTTGGCATTAAACTGTTGTTTACAATCTCATATGTCAACTCTAGTGTTCCATTGTCTACCACTTTATTAAAGAGAGAGTGCATTTGTGAAACCATGAATCCGGTTCATTTTTTATCATAAGAAACCCCTTTCCAACCACTTTTACCACTTTTCCATTTTCTGCCATTTAAAAATACAAAAATACAAAAACACTTTTCCATCTTGCATTCATCATATAAAACCCAAAAATATCATTTATCATTGCTACCACCATCCTTGCATATTTATTTACCACCATTGCATATTTATTTCTTGTTTGCATTGCATATTATCTTGATATCATTCTCACACCTTGTGCTTGACAACCACAAGGTGAGGTTGAGGACCAAAACATTTACTTTGTTTTGTAGGTAACCAAAAGAGGGATAGGAAAGATAAATCTTCACTACTGATTCCCCGAGAGTTCGATATTAAACCCTCGAGTCACCCCTCGTGGGGAAAACACGTCTTCCACTTACTACACACTCTGCACTTGGAGTCTCAACCTAACCCATATTCTTTTGACGCAGGTAACTACGTCATCGGGTATCACATGCCCACCGGGTCTGGCGCCGGAACTGAGAGTACGTCCCCAAACCGGTCCCCCCATCTGTGCCGAAGGTTCTCCTTTAGGCAGACACCTCATCTGCGGTACGACGACATCGACATCAAAGGCTGACTAACTTACTTGACCAAGCCAGTGCACATATAGCATGTGGTTGCACTATGGTCACAATCTTCAAATCCAAGACTTATTAGGGCCCTTATGTGGCACGGACGACGGATTGCCCCCTTCAGCTTGTGAAGGGCAGCCAATCGCTCCTTCATTGTTGATCCAGCAGTCGCCCGCGCCAGTGTTAGATTGTAAATTTCACCCAGAGTAGAAGGTAGAGTAGAGAGGAAGCAACAATGGCTCATCAGCCAAGCTCAACGAGCCCATCAAGTTCAGAAAGATGTTTGTGACCCAAGGGTCAACCAATTCCTCCGAAGAGGCAAGATAAAGATATCCTACTGATTATTAAGCATGGCTAAGCATTTCTACTCTACAGGATTACTATATAATTTCTACTCAGGGTATCAAGTGTATAAGGCGACAAGCGGATCAGACTGGTGTGTCAATCGACACGCCAGTAAATTTAAAATAGCATGCATAATTTTAAAACAATAAATAATGCCCCTTTTAAAACATAGGATAAAACATGAGAGGGGGGCATGCCTTTGTTGACGAATCCTTCTTCTTCAATAAGCTGATTATATCGAAGTTCTACAATAAGTTGATTATATCCACGTCCAACCACGTCACTCCCTACTCGTCGTAACGATAGCAAATGACAACCAAATAAATACCAAAACAATAATTACTAAATTCAAATGAAACACAATGAGAATGGAGTATTAGTTGAAGAATAGGATAGAACAACTTGATAGAATAGTGAAAGTGAGTTGTGACAACTCAGATATGAATCAAATGTCATGGATAAGATGCTAGGATAGACTATTAAGATAAAGAGCTGGGATCATATATGCGGACAGATTATCAGACTAGAATGTTGTGATAAGATATATGGACTGATCTTACTATATCTAACTTACTCCAAACCCAACGATAGGAATAAATCCGACCGTGATAGCAACTTCTATCACAACGTAATCTCTCTGATATAATCCCATCTATCACGCAAATACTATTCCGGTAATACTCTCTCCATGTTCCAAACCAACCAATATACGCAACTAACCACTCCTAGTTTAAGCGTGTCCACCCTACAGGTTCGATAACGTATAGCTATAATTAGATGTGCTCATCTAATCACCCGCCAGGGTCAGGTCCGTGGACAACCTGAATAACTGCTACCGTTATGCGAAGACACTTTGTTGAACCTGTTGGTTATTTAATATATCATTCTCATTACTCGCGATACCAAAACTTCGCCCGAGATATAGATCCGTGGATGACACCATGAATCACTCATTGATTCATTACATCTTTGTCTATCTCGTTAACCGACAAGTTCCCTTTACTCGTTTTCCGTATTATGATATCACACATGGTGTAACTTCACCATACATTGTCTGCAGAACATATTGGATACCTTTTAATACCGAGTGGGCCTAGGGCGTATCTCTCTAAACATCGAGGAGTAATTTCCCATCTCAGGACATTAGGATATATGCATACCTTGGTAATCACCCAGTGACTGCCGTTTTGACCACCCAATTACGGCTGTGGCGAAACCTCATGGTTGCAGGATATGTTATATAATAACCTTACTGTGATAAAGCTAAGGACAAAAGGATAATTTAACGGAATCTCTTAGCATACCAAAACTTGGATCTACCTGGCCATATTATTATCCAATAATATGACACTCGTTGATGCTAACACAAACAATGTCCATGACTAGGAAAACAGTCATCTAGCAATCAACAAATTAGTCCGTAAAAGAACAAGGATACATTTTACGTGTTCATATTTCCTACACGTGCAAGTAAGCTTTTCTCCGAATCACGTATTCAGGAGCCACTACAGTTATAGCATAGAGAACATAAATTATAATTAATAAATCAGATGTATAAATACATTGCCTTTTCACTTACTAGTTCCATAGCAATAACTTAATTCATAGGACAACAAACTTAATGTCTTACACACATAGTCATCACAAAAGAAAAAGAGAAAACATCATCATCACTATATAGATGATGCCTTCAATCCTCCTTCACTCCTTTCACTCCTCACCGGCAAACGTCAGGACATTGAGGAGGGCAGCATGGTTGTCCTCATCACGGAGATTAATACCACGCCGACGAGAGGCAGCTCTGACATGCTCTACTAGACCCTCCCTTCTGCCATCCTTAGGGATGTTCTTGATGGCATGAAACTTGCAGAAGTAGGTACCATCAGCCTTGACGTAGACATCAAGTCCCTGAGCTCAGAGCTTGTCCTCCACCTTACGCTTGTAAGGCTCAAAGTTGTACTCCTCCACATCAGCTTCAGAGGAGGCATCAGAAGCAGCAGAGTCGTACTAAACAAACACAAGATTAAACAAAAATGACAACTAGTTAGTATGCATCCACCTCATCAGCTGGACAAGAATATCACCTGCACATTGTGATAAGTATGCATGTTTTTAACAAACTCACCGACTCGGAGCCGTCATCGGAAATATTGAGTAATAGGGGCTCTTCCTCTTCTCGCCTCTTCTGAGAAGTTGTTTCAGGAACATGCAATAACAAGTTAAATAATGTCGCACAATTGCTCATATAATTAAATTACTGATGTCAGAAATATATAACTAACTTTTATGAAAGACTTTTTAAAAAGGAGGTACACTAATGCTTCCGCTAATTAACAAAGTCGAACAAGCAAGCCCTAGTTACTAATTGGTGTTCTTGTAAGTTGAGATTACACATGAGCAAGCCCTAGGTACAAGGTGAGATTGCACATGAAATGTGGATAAACTAGTTAGGAAATAATAATTAAAAGAAGGATAAAAGGTAAACACAGTTAACATCAAATACAGAAACATGGATTAAATTTATGGTTCCATCCGCACACATCCAATCGATTAAATTGAACCAAATTAGGAAACAAAAAATAAAAGAGGGGAACTATGTTAAACACAGTTAACATCAAATACAGAAACATGGATTAAATTTATGGTTCCATCCGCCACATCCAATCGATTAAATTGAACCAAATTAGGAAACAATAATTAAAAGAGGGGTAAAAGTTGTATGCTCCTTTATCTTAGAAACATGCATTAACAAGATCAACTATATTAATTTGTGTTGTCTATATTGTGCTACTGCACACACTATATGTTTTATATAGTTGTCTGAGTATTAAGCAAACAATACTTGCAAGAAAGCTAGCAAGAAGAATTGTTCAAGCAAATGACCAAGCAGTGGAGAATATTTAGCAAACATGGAGGAGTAGGACAAAATATTTAGCAAACATGGAGTGGGAAAAAATATTTAGCAAGCAAAAATTACTCCAAGTTTCAGGACAGAAACTAAGGTACTACATCAGGTACAAACTACACATTGCATGAATTAAGGTACAAGCACCCAATCAAGCTTTTAGTTGAGCAACTAACTATAACACAGAGAGTGCAAACCATATAAAGCACATAACCTTTTCAGGTTGAACTTGCACAAGTTCAGGTTTAAACAAATGCATATCTTGCTCGGTAGAACAAGTTTTAGTTAAGTAACATCCATGAAGCAACCTCACTGACTACACTACTCCAACATTTTGAAACAAACATACACTACTCCATCATCCAGCAGGCAGCACCACTCTAAACTACTCTAGGCAGTAACACTGCAGTCAATCACCAAGCAGCAACAACTACTCAAGCACAGTCAGAGATAGATGGATCGATGGATCCAAAGTTTCCAACAAACGGTGGCATTACAATGAAAATCTTAATAAAATCGAGTAAAATCCTAGTAAAAACTAACGAGCAAATAAATGAGGGAATTGTCCAAGTGCATGAACTAAACTCGTAGCCTAAACTACTAAATCTAGTACTTACATTTTATCCGCATCAAACCCTAGTCAAATCTAACAAAGATTAAAGGAAACTCTAACGGCTAACCACAAACCCTAACTACTCTAATGGATTGAGGGTGGAATATGCATGAACTTACCTCCTCATGCGCCAGTCGGGCACGCTCGCCGACTGGGCCCTCCTCCGGCGACTGCTCCACACGGTCGCCGCCGACGGTTATCGTCCCCTCCGGATCGACCGTCACCTGGAGCGATCCGGCGCAGGGCATGCATCTGCTCCCCGACACGGACTGCGTCGTCAGCGCCACCCGTGGCTGCAGCTAACTCCGCTGCCTCGACGCCCTCTGGAGCACCTCCAGATTCAATTTGCGGCACCGGATCTGCCGCGGCCTCGACGTCCGACATTCGCCGGAAGCGGTTCAAGCTTTTCCTCGTCGGCAGAGGGGAGAGGAGTGGGCGGTGCGGTTGGGTTTTTTGCCGAATTAGGGGGGAGGGGGAATGGGAGCGGGGTGGTGGGCGTTGCGGCCGACGCCACCTTATATACCAACTGCTGTTTCGGTTCCAACGAGACACGTCACCGCCACATGACACGTCACCGCCACACGTCACCACGTATTTGTACGACGTACAGAACTGCACGGGCCGTACGGGCTTTGTACAGGGCTCTCCCTAGCTGTCAGACAACTAAAAAAAACCATCATGGCCCTGATGGCGAAGGGGTACGGGATGATCCTGGCCGTCCTTGTGTTTTTCGCTTCCCCAATTTCGCCAAGGGCAGAGCACCAGAGCAGAAGCGATGGACTTTCTGTAATTTTCTCTAACATGTTATGATTAGAAATTGTAGTCAAATCCTTGCAATGGACTGAGAATTCACAACAAAAAAATGCAATCTGAAGGAAGGGAAAACCACTAAACTTATAGCTCCTACATAGGTACAGAGCATTAGCGCTTAAGTGGGGCCTTGGTGACGCTTAACTCGGAGAGGAAGAAGTGTGGGGTTCAATTGGTTGCGGTGTTCTACCTGAGTGATGGTGATTGGGCGTATATTTCCTATGCGATCCATTCCAAACAACAGGACCTGTTAGCATGCAAATAAAGACAACAAAATAACGTCAATCACAAATTGCATTAATCTATTTTATGCATAACATTGAAAAACTTACGTTTTTGCTCTTGATCTGGGGGTTTCTTTTTCTTCATATTAAGGGAACCGAATGCACTCGCTACCTGATCAGCCCAACTTCAGACGACAAGTATAAACCTAAGATCCAGGAGAAGCAAGTAAATGAAAATGGTTATCCGCCGATAAGGCAAATGCAAAAATAAGGTGCTTGAAACCTGAGGACACTCCTACTGCATGGTATGTAAAGTTGTATCATGAACACTAATAGTCATTTAGATATGGACAATATGTCAATATCTAAAAGAATTTTCATTTAATATGTTTTCTAATCTACTAGCATTTTAAATTTTTGTAATTTTTTAGGCAAACTTTCAACTGGACAAATCTTTCTACACACAATAATTTGTTTGATGATCGTCAATTTGAACTAGAACTGAACTCTCAGATGGAAAAATTATTCCACACACGATAATTTAATTCTGCAGACAAGTATTTGATCATGGAACCATCAGTTTCGAGCAACAACTGGACTCCAAACTAGACAGATCAATTTGCACAAAATAATTTAGCTACGGAATCAAGTCCTTAACTGAACTTTTAAATGGACACATAATTTACTTGCAACCTTTCTATTTATCAATCATTACTCAAACATCACTGTACAATATACTATCTGAAGTTCTAAACCATGTTCTGTAGCTTCATGATAAAATTTCTGAAACCAAACAAAGAAAAAATCTACAAAGTTCAGCTGAGGTGGACCAGGAAATCAGTAACATTTCCAGCAATAAGTTGTTGGTATCCATGGAACAAACAAGAGTTAAGAGAAAGAAAAGATCCATGAATGGAACCATCTCTCTCAGCGCACAAATCATATACTGCTTCTACGTAAGATGTATTGAATCTACGAAAAGCCTGTAGTAACCGAGTGTGCAAATCAACACTGGAGACATAGAAGGGCAACTAACTACAGTAATATGCATCAGATGTGCCAAGCTCGGTCAGTGATTAGCAGTGCATGCCGATGGATGAGCTAACAGAGAGAGATATAATACACCTATACTTGTACGATTTACCATATTAACAGCAGCACCGGGATACAAGATTAGTAGATAACAGTAGCACGGGTAGCATTCTCACCTTGAATATTCTGCTGGACTACAAGATAGATGAACCAGGCAGGAAGGGATTCGAGGAGGGAGGCGTTCCAGGCGGCGGAAGATTCGTCTCGTTGAGGAGGGTCGAGGCCGCGCGCGGGGTGAATGTTCGTCGAGGGAAGACTAGGTCGGCTGCAGTCTCTCCTTGAGTCAGCAGCAGGGAGCACCTCGCGCGGTCGTGTGCACCTCGTCGGCGATGAGAAGGGGATCAAGGAACTGGAGGTGGAGTCGTGGAGAGGGCAATGGCTGTTGTTTGTTGGGGGCTCGTCTCTTGGTTGGAAACTTGGATTCAGCTTGGTCCCTATTAATGGCCTCGCCTGTGGCTTGGTGCTGAAGGGTCTTCTCATTTGTCACTGTATCACCGGGTCGGGACCTAGAGCGTGCTTCCTGCTTGGCCCTCTATGAGGAGAGCAGAACCCGTGGCCGCTGGCACGCGATGCATTTATCAAGCAGAACGAGCAGCAGGCGGCATGGGATGGATGCGTCCACACAGCACAGCTATATAGCCTATAGAGTTGAAGTGTGGATTTCATGGAGCCTGTTGTTTGGAAAAATCAAAATGACCTTTTTTAGTTTTTAAAATCGCGATAAAAAATCACAGATATAGATAGTGTCGAGATTTTCAAGCATGCAAAATTAACCTTAAAATTCATTGTATTTTGGGTTGTACAAAAAAGTCAAATCGGGGAATTTCAAAATTTTGAACTGTGTATTGTTCACCAGATCCATCAATTTGTCTTTTTTGTGCAGTCCAAAATACAACAAATTTAGAGTTGAAAATTTGTACGATTTTAGATCTCGACCATATCTAAATCCAAAAAAAAATATCGATTATAGGAAACATAAAATGTCGATTTCGGATTTTACAAAACCGGGCAACATGTAACCTGGACTCCATTATAGGTTTTCGATAGTTGCAACAATGGAGAACCGAGAACGTGAGATGGTCATAGTTTGAGGTCATTATTTTTTCACAAAAGAGTGTACGTCTACACTCCCAATGCACACTACCTCTAATCCATTAGTTTTTAATTGACTCATGGTGCAACTTGTGATCTAGCTATTGGCCGCATATTCTTGGCTTACTCATTTAACTATTGCATGCGTGAAACATTTATTTAATGGCCTTCTCTCAATGATTGCATGCACGCATGAGGTTGCTACTCTTCTATATTAATTAGACCATGGAGCAAAGTACGGTATCCTCTTGATCTATGTGTAAATCTGTAAAAGCACACTTTCACGGACGGAGGGCGGAAGTCCGTACTATTAATTTTTTATGAGAGCTTTCTGACCGATGGAGAACGGAGCATTGATGCATCAAGCCATCAACCGAGCATTCCAAGGATGCGGTATTAATGTATCAATGCAAAGACTGAAAAGTCTGTTTGACTCTCGAGCACCAATGTTACTGGTGTTTTAAAAAAACAAAAAACATATTACAAGTTTCAATATTTTTTTGAAAATAAACCTGGATGTAACCAATGATGTATCTCACAAAGGTGGAAAAGATCAACTTCAAATAATTTGTATTCCGCGCTACAATAAAATGACAAAATCTGATAAATTTTGAGATTTTAAAATATACATATTCAGATCCACACTTTTAAAATCTGATAAGTATTTGAAGTTGATGTCTAGCTTTTACACGTTTGTGGAATACATCCTTGGATACATTCGGATTTTTTTTCAGAATTATTTAAAACTTGTAAGGATGACTCCAACGGGGCGACCCAAACGGACGCGCGTTTTGTCCGAGTTTTGTCCGTTTGGATCGGGGAACGGACGCGCGTCTGGCCCATGTCCGCCCCTTTCTGGCCAGTGCCCCCAACGGGGCCGACGCATTGAGTCCGGCATAGGCGCGCGCGGCGGACATGAACGCGGCCGCCCTCTGCGCGTTCAGCTGCATGTGGGCTGCATCCACCGCCTCCTCCTCGGTGATGTGAGCAGGGCCGCCCACGCCAATGGGAGGCTCCGGCGGCGCGCCATCCCCCGCGACACTGGCCGCCGCGACACCGGCGGCGTACTCTTTTTCGTCGCTGTCGACGCAGTCCGCGACCGCCGCCTCCACCGCACTCCTCTGGGCGTCCGTCAGGCGCGGACGCGGCGGCTGGGGAATCATGCCGGGCTGGCCGCCATCCGGCGCGAGAAGCTGCCGCGATAGCGCCCGCGCGCGCTCATACGCGCTCGCTCGACCTCGTCCACCAGATGTTGCGGCGGCTGCGGCGGATCCATTCCGGCGCGTGGATCTGAGCTTGGAGATGGTGGCCGCCGTGGCTAGGGTTTGGCCGGCCGGCGCGATTGGGGAGGAGTGATAGGGTTTGTGTGTGTGCCCTAGGGTTTGGCCGGCCAGCGGGATTTTATACAGCTCCACCGCCCACAGTTATTGCGGGTAGGTGGCCGTTGGGGTCGATGACACGCGGGGCCAGGGCGGACACGGGGAGAACGCAGGAGCGCTCTGCGAGCGTCCGGGGCCGACGCATCGGTGGCCCAAATTTGAGCCAGGAATGCGTCGCGGCGGACAGAAAAACGGACCGCGGTCCGTTTGCGTCGCCCCGTTGGGCCGTGTTTTTGGCTCGCGCGGACAGGGACGGATGCGCGCGGACTCGATGGGTTGCCCCGTTGGAGTCATCCTAAGCACCAAGATCACTGCAAAGACAAGCTTTGATGGACATGTGGAGTACTAGAGCCAACGTCGAGGTCTAGCAGCTCCCAGGTCCACAGACAACACAGTACGTGTTTACATTTGGAAAGAGCATAGATAGACACCATGAAAAGGGACATGGCATTTTGGGTCACAGATGCGGATGAACCCGTTATGTAAAACATTTTTAATTTTTTTTTAAATGTAAAAAAATTATGAAAAATGTCATCTAGTATATCCGAAAATTTATTTGGATTTTTTTGACATTTTGAAAATTGTTTTCAAGCCGTGGGTGCATCTAGACCTATGAACTGATATGGATTTCCTCATGAAAAGAATCTTTTGACACCGGGTTACGTTTTAGCACATGGGAGCCTGGTTTCAAAATCCGTTTTAAATGTTAAAAATTTCAGATAAAAAATCGAGCATACTTCTCAATGTTCTGTGTGCCCACAAAGTTTTCTCACTAAAACCGACATCTTTTATGTCCTGCGTAAATAAACAAAATTTAGTATAAAGAGGCTTTTTACCATTTTTTTTCTCTTTCTACACATATTTCAAAAAATGTTGATTTTTCGTGAAACTTATTGTGTGCACATAGAATGTCGCAAAATTTTCGTTTGGATTTTTTGACATTTAAAAATATTTTTCTATTGGCAGAAGTATATACTCCCATGTATCAAAATGAATCCACAAGCTAAAAATGGAGAGGAAATTGCACAAACCACCACTTATTGGTGCTAGTTTTGCGCAAAACACTTACTTTTGAGGTTTGTTGCAGAGAACACCCACTGTTGGGGTAATCAGTTGCACAAAGGTCTAGTCTGGTGTTTATCTTCGTTAACTCATTGTTAACTGAATGCTGACAAGTGGGTCCCATTTGTAAGTGCCAATATGGCCAATAAAATCGGCCACGTCAACCCTTCCTCGGCGCCGAGTAAGCCATCTCGTCCACCGATCCGGCTCTGCGCAGTTTTCTCCCCTAGGCCTAGCTCTGCCGGTTGATTAGGTCTTCTTCTCCCTTGTATTCCTACTTTACTGCAGGTCAAGGATACAAGGCTCCGCAAGAATGAATGTCGAATATTAGTTTGTAATGGCAGTATTGTAACTTGGCAAGTACTTGGATGCTAAAACCTGATGGCTACAATCTCTACCATGTTTTGGTGCTAGTGGTCTTATTTTTTAAATATTATGGCCAATTTATGAATGTTATGGTCCTCAGGCGATATTGGCAGTTTTTATTTGCCTATTAAAAAATGGTCAAACAATTCTCTGTTTTGTTCTTGACTAGGAGGCTGACGTGGCCGGTTTTATTGGCCATATTGGCACTTACAAATGAGATCCACTTGTCAGCATACAGTTAACAATGAGTTAGCAAAGACAAACACCAGATTAGACCTATGTGCAACTGATTACCCCAATAGTGGGTGTTCTGTGCAACGAACCCCAAAAGTAGGTGTTCTGCGCAAAACTAGCACCAATAAGTGGTGGTTTGTGTAATTTCCTCAAAAATGGACTAGGTTGGGATAGGAAAAATGCGGGAGCATGATGTGACATCTTGACCTATATTTCACTATGTTTATATAATACTCTTATCAACAAGATGCATATTCTTTTTTGAAAGCTAGAATTTCAATGTTAAGCGTGTTTGGCTCGAATCACTAGTCTTTTCTGCGTACGAGTGAGAATAAAGTGCGCAGAAAATGAATGAGTTGCCCGAGGTAGAAGAAGACGCACGCACACGCTGGAGAAGAACACACAAAGTTTCTGCACACGCACTTGAGCTATTTTCCTCTTGTTCAACTTAACAAATGCAAAGGATTACATGGGGTTAAATAGCTGGGCAAACATGCCGTCACGCACACCACTAACCCACTCCCTAGCATGCAACACACACGGTCAAGCCTCCACTAACGGCTTGATCCACTAATGACTCCACTAACTGCACTAACACACGCTTGAGTCACTTCCAAGTCTCTGGAGATCAGCACACACCAGCGCATGCCGCAACTAACCACGCCCGCTTCTGTCTCCACTTCAATCTCTTGTGCGACTCGGCAGCTCGGACTCCATGCAGCTTGTACATGCAGCTAAACTATCACTAGAGTTCTTTTTTTTTTTTAACTATCACTAGAGTTCTTAGCTTTGCATTGTGTACGTGAACGCAACTCTAAGTACACACTGCCGCAGCTTGGACTACATGCGTGAACTGAAAATAAACCCGACGAAGAACACCTAAATAACAAGGTTAACACCAACATAAAAGACTAGTGTTGCTCTGTGCGGTCAGTTTAGAGATTTTTAAGAGTAAATACCGGTCCACGAGTAGGGGGAAATATCCTGGATTTTCTTTTACAGTGTTGTACTAGGGCGCATTGACCTGAAACTCCACACGTTTTTCGTGACTGTAAATATGATGATCAAAACGACCCGTCGTGGACCAGGATACATTTTACTCTTACGTTCTGCGAACCAAACAAAACAACGCAAAATAATATCGATCAACTTTTACATTTATAAAACGACACTTACATTGCGACGTAAATTAGCACGGCACTATTGTCGTTGGAAAATTGTGTCTTGGTGTCAGCTGTTGGCAGTATTTTTTTTTTTTTGAACAAGCTGTTGGCAGTATGAGATGGGAGCGGATTCGTTAACTTTGCTCCCGCTGACTTTGCCTAACTTTGAGTCACTTACATGCGAGACCAAAGTCAGCTAATCTCAACGGGTATGAGATGTGCGCATCAAGTGCTCTGCACTGAGGCTGCCCTGCACTGAAGGCTCTTGTCAGTTCATGGGCGTGCTAGTTCAGCACGCAAAAGAAGAGTCACGTCAAGTCTAATTCAAAGGCAGCGTCAGGTCCCTTCGGCCAGCTGCACACGCAAGGGACCCTGCGCGTTATTACCAAAGAGCTCTTTTAGAGACTTTTGTGGCTGGGTTCAAATTTACGTTCATATTTTGAGTTTCTTTATAGCATCTCCGGTGCGTCTCCAATAGATTATCCGGCAATACCATGGCACATGCTCATACGTATGAGTAACATTAACTCGATTTCCGCGTTCATGTGGATGACCATGTTGTGTATGATCATATAAGCACTCATGATCCTTAGATCATATGGATCGACCAGGTAGGAGCCAGGTACCAGATAATAGCAAACCGAGCTTGAGCACACCAGAGGCCACTCAACGTCCTTCCTCACACTCTATTGTTTGTAGCAAACCAAGATTTTTTCTGACCTAGAGGATCGGGGATTGTCTTTACAAATGTCAACCATCTTGGATATATGCAATCGGCTAGTTAGTACACTTTGGTGTACGGGTGACTATTCATCTCATAGTTGACCGATGTATCATGGCCTTCAACAAGATCCGCAAATATCTCAGAGCGCTGCAACATGTTGATGTCGTTGTGAGATCTTGTCATGTCAAAAAAAGCGTACCAAATCGACATGTCATAATCTGACACGACTTCAACTACCACACTGGAATATCTATGATGTCATTTGTGCACCCTTGCCAACCAAGTGGACAATTCTTCCAGCTTCCAAGCACCCGAAGAAATCCTCTCGCTACATTTGTTGCCATGATCCGATCTGTCTCTTCTTCATTCATTTGGTCCTCTCAAATAGTGTGGCCCCACTTCTACCACCGCCCTGTAGAATCTTTACACGGATTCAATAGCTATGTACCTAGCCATGCGTAGGTAGTCGTCTTGACCATCTGTAGGAGTTTCATATGCAAGCATCCTCATGGAAACGATGCATTTCTGAATTGATGAGAAACTAGTCATTTTGGTGCTGTGCATCTTCATTTTGAAGTAGCGATCATATTCCCTCACACCATGCACCAGATGTAAGAACAACTCCTTGTTCATCCGTAAGAGCCGTCTCCTTTGGAGTAAATACTGGCCCGTCAACAAAACAGTCGTTGTAGAGCATGCAATGTCCCTCCGTCATATGCCTTGGCTTGATCGTCCTCCTCCCAAACATCAAACCTCCACGTTTGGGATGGGCATTGGCGGCCTCGTCTGCTTGTATTTGTAGAACACACGCGAGGATCACCAAATGCTCGGCGATATTGACCTCTTCTTCCATCAACAGGTGAACCATTAACTCATCATCGTCGCTATCCATGATCTATGTGAATCAAATAATCAAGCAATCAATCACCGGCGTCGGCAAAATTCTAAAAATTGAAACCTACTAGGCAATCGGTCGAACACCTGGCATACAAGGTGGGCGTGCGAGGTAGCCGGGAGCTATGACAGCGGTGAGTCGACGAGAGCCGGCGCATGATTTCCCTAAGTGAAAAGGAGGAGGGACGTCACGAATTCGGTGCCAGATGAGCGACATGCGCCGGCGCGGCCTAGGCGAGCTGTTGGATAGCTTCGACTAGATGACGTCAAGAACAGGCGGGCAAAATGAATCGGGGTGGCGCTGGCCTACTGATACCCGATGACGTAGTTACCCCCACAACGGCGCTAGAAAACACTTGCTGGCCCTTCGCGTGGTTACCTGCGTGAAAAATAAATGGGTTAGGTTGAGACTCCAAGTGCAGAGTGTGTAGTAAGTGGAAGACGTGTTTTCCCCACGAGGGTGACTCGAGGGTTTAATATCAAACTCTCGGGGAATCAATAGTGAAGATTTATCTTTCCTATCCTTCTTTTGGTTACCTACAAAACAAAGTAAGTGTTTTGGTCCTCAACCTCACCTAGTGGTTGTCAAGCACAAAGTGTTAGAATGATATCAAGATAATATGCAATGCAAACAAGAAATAAATATGCAATGGTGGTAAATAAATATGCAAGGATGGTGGTAGCAATGATAAATGATATTTTGAGTTTTTTTTATAATGAATGCAAGATGTAAAAGTGTTTTTGTATTTTCGGATTTAATAATGGCAGAAAATGGAAAAGTGGTAAAGTTGTTGGAAAGGTGTTTCTTATGATTAAAAATGGACCGGGGTTCATGGTTTCACAAATGCACTCTCTCTTTAATAACGTGGTAGACAATGGAACACTAGAGTTGACATATGAGATTGCAACACAACAGTTTAGTGACAAGTTATAATTATATGGGCATCATGTCCTAACATAGAGACCTTTTCGTTATTAGTCTCTCTTATACTCCACCAAGATGCGAACTAAATCATAACAACTCAGTAATTAAGATAACTCAGAGTATAGCAATAAGTATCATGACATGAAGTTAAAATAAGAACATGCTAGATCTAGTCATGGAGTAGTGGCAATGGTCACACCCACATCTCTGGTAGCATGGTATTTCTTTTTATCCCTAGTGAGGTAACAAAGTAAGGTAAAACACCCAAATGGATCGTAGAACTTTCTCTCACGTTCACTGCACTAGCCACCCCCTGTTACTCCAACTAATGCACTCGTTCCCCCTCACACGCTCTCATAAACATGCTTGATCATGACAAGTAAATAAGAACGGGGTACATAATATGCATCTATTTTCATAACTGAAACAAAACCATTGCAATCTCAAACATATATTAACTCATAAAAAGATCCACCACAAAGGTATTACATAGATGACCGTAATTATGTTCAACAGCTCATACGGTACTAATTAGTGAAGCTCGAGAGAGAGAGATACATAAGTTATTTCCACAAACTCATAGTCCAGAGGTGGACTACTCCCTCTTCATCATGGAGACGGTGGAGAAGTCGTTGGAGAAGATGGAGACCACGCCGGCAGCGCCCCGCCGGAGTTTTCCCCCTCCAATCTGCAGCTCCAGGTCTCTGTTTCGGTGTTTCTGTGTTTCTGCGACGCTCCTTCCAGAGAACGTCGGGGCATAATTTTTATAGGCGTTTTTAGGTCAAAACGGAGTCGGTGGAGGAAAGATCGATGGCAACGGAGCCTCGAGGGCCAAAGTGGGGGGTCCCACGCGGCCAGGTACTTGGGCCACGTGGGCCCACTCATCTGGGCCCTCGGGCCTCCTCTTGTTTGCTTCTTTCGCTCCCAGGTCTTGTTCCTTCCAAAAAATGATGCTCGTAAATTTTCAGGTCATTTGGACGTCATTTGGGTCCCTGAAACATTAAAGGAAAGAAATAGAGTTTTCTGCCTGTGCAGGGTTAATTCCATAAAAAATAGGAAACATATCAAATATTCCCAAAATCATTATAAAACAGTGATATAACCCTTATATGATGCAAATATGACTGGAATATAAGTAGAAATAATACAAAGTTCATGTATGCATTTTACATGCATCACCTACCTATCGGATCCGACGTGGCTGTGCGTGCGGCTTCGTCCAGACTCTAGAGCTACCAAAGCGACCCCCAATGGGTCCGGGTCGGCCTGGTAGCGTCTGACGAATTATTGAGCCACACCAGACATAAATCTCCTATGGGGTGCTAGCGGGCACACTTTTACGTCCAGCACGCCCAATAATGCTATTGAGGGCGCGGTTGGAGATGCTCTAGGAACCTTTATTTCCCAGATAGTTCGTACTAGGTCATATTAGTTAATTTTGGTTGGAAAAACATGGTTTATGCTAAACTAGGTAGCATGCACGTGCAACACACAGTCTCCTCAATGTGACACACTGTTATTTAGATCTCATCCTTCTTTAAAGCTACCTTTCTTAGAATGTTAAATATAGGCTTCAAACCGATTTATGTATCATGGAGCATGTTGTCAATGAAAGAAGTTAGATTGCACTCTCAGGCTGAACCAACATGAATTCTTGTATTAGTCATATGCATGCCATCGAGGTACATAATTAAACATTAAGAAACTATAAATATCGAATCACCATCTTATATGTTATTTCTAAAAGTATGTTATAGTTGTAATAAATATTATAAGATAATATGACCACTTAACAAAATCTTTCGAAAACCAATAAAAACATGAGAGAATCACCATTTGTATGGCTGTAAAAAAAGGTCATCTCTAATGAAGCTTCCACAAACACTTACATACAACATCTCCAGTTTGAGTACACAACTGACATTATTTTATCAGTTAATAAGCTCGAGCATACCCTTGTAAGAGTATGCATGCCAGAAACTTTTGCATATCTTCTAATTCTTAGTAAAGAGATGACATCAACAAAATCACCGAGACTTTGCATCTTAGGTGTTCCCTTAATGATTGTGTCTTAGCACGGCATCATAAGGGACTTGCTGATGTGGCACTATATTTAATGAACAAAGAGATTGATCGTCTTAGCTACTCCCTCGGTATTATTTACTTCACGTTCTTGGTTTTTCCAAAGTCAAACTTTTAATAGTCTGACCAAGTATATACGAAAAAATATCAACATTTATATTATCAAATGCATATAATATGTACCAAGAGCACCCCCAAACGGATCAAGCCTCGTCCATTTTGCATACTTTTTTCTTCATTTTTAGACCTGATGGACCAAATCTATTGCAAGCTAATACTTAACATACAAGTTAATAAAACACCAATTCAAACATTGAACTAATATAGTTCATACAATAATTAAAACTAGAATTACAACATGTAAAGTTCTTAAAAGATATGTATGAATTGTGTCATGGGATTGTCATGCCAGATTTCATCACGTGATGACTACGTAGGAGTGGAGCTATGGGCGACTTAAGGTTTATTATGGTGAGAGATCAAGGGAACTCGAAGAAGAAGAGTTACCCAGGTTCGGCCCCTCACGTTGGAGGTAAATACCTACTCCCGCTAGATTGATATACTGATGATGATAGTCTCGATTATAAAGTTGTGATTCCGCTACTTGGAGATCGAGAGCCAAAACTTGGGATCCTTTGAGACCCTATGGGCCTCCTTGGTATTCCCCCGACATTAGCCCTGAGTTTAGCTTGGGCGCAACTTCATGGCGATGGCTTCGCTTGACTTTGCTTGACTTCATTTGGAGTCACCAGTAGGAGCTAAGTTTGATGAAGCTCCCAACTGAACGCGCATGGTAAACATCTGAAACCAACGAAAAAGTTTATGAATTAAGAACAAACCTGCGAGTCGTCATGTCGAGTCGCCCGGTCTTTTACGAGTTTGTTCCTGCTGACTTTGCCCGTTGGGACAACTTCATTTAGGCGACTCGAAGGAGTTTGTGACATCACTGAGTTAATGTAACTCAGAAGCTAGAGGCTCTCCGTCATAAAGAATTGCTCTACGAGCATGTTTGCGAGCTCGCCTATGGGAGTTATTTGATTTATTTGAAGGATCCGTTGAGTCGCCTCGGGGCAAAATGAAAACATGGCACACATGGCAAACCTTCATGTTGTTGTTCCATTTTTACCGCACCAAAATCGAGGAGTCACACTCTGATGACCCACAAGTATAGGGGATCGCAACAGTCTTCGAGAGAAGTAAAACCCAAATTTATTGATTCGACACAAGGCGAGTCAAAGAATACTTATAAGCCTTAGCAGCTGAGTTGTCAGTTCAGCCACACCTGGAAAAGCACTAGTAACATGTGTGATGTGATAGCAGCAGTAATATGAGAGCAATAGTGACCGTATCACAGCAGTAATGGCGTCAGAAAATAGCGGGTGCGTAGTTGGCAGGAGAGCAATGATGACTAATATGGACCGGGGTTCCAGCTATCTACACTAGAGGTAACTCTCCAAACAAAGCATGTGTTGGGTATACAAATTACAGTTGGGCAATTGATAAAATTGTGTGGGCATGACAATGCATATTATGATAAGATAAAGTTCACTGTAGTATTTAATTGGGCATTACAACAAAGTACATAGACCGCTATCTAGCACATCTATGCCTAAATAATCCACCTTCAGGGTAGCATCTACATACCCTCCAGTATTAAGTTGCAAACAACAGATCATTGCATTAAGTAAAGTGTATAATGTAAACAATGCAAAAGACACGTAGACAATGCATCATTGTTTTCTTCCTAGTGGCAACAGCACATCCACAACCTTAGTCGTTTCTGTCATCTCGAGCCCAGATTACTGGAGGCATGAACCCACTATCGAGCATAAATACTCCCTCTTGGAGATACAAGCAACTACTTGATCAGGGTAACCAAAAGTACCGGAGAGCATGCAAGATCTTAAATAAAACATAAGTATGATAACATGATGAACAAACTGATCATAATTCCACAATTCATCGGATCCCAACAAACACAACACCTATTACATCTGATGAATCTCAATCATGTAAGGCAGCTCATGAGATCATTGTATTGAAATACATGGGAGAGAGAGTACCAATTAGCTACAGCTAGAACCCGTAGTCCATGGGGGAACTACTCACAAATCATCATGGAGTCGAAGTGGAGGCGGCGTGGTCGATGGAGATGGCTCCGGGGGTCAATCCCCGTCCCGGCAGGGCGCTGGAACGAGATCTTCTGACCCCCCGAAACGAAGTTTGGTGGCGGCGGAGCTCTGGGATGTATTCGGGAAAATTGTCGACTCCTCTAGGGTTTTCTCCATGGGGGCAATATATAGGCGCAAGGGCGGCATCGGGAGACGCCCGAGGCAGCCACGCCAGGGCGTGGGCCCACCTCTGGCCGCGCCAAGGGTTGGCGTGGGCCCCTCGTGGCTCTTCTGCGTCTCCCCTTTTGGCTTCTGGAGTCTTCCGGTGAAATATTGATGCACGTTGATTTTCGTCCAATTCCGAGAATATTTTGCGACTAGCCTTTCTGAAGAAGAAAAACAGCAGAAAACAGGACTGGCACTTCGGCATCTTGTTAATAGGTTAGTCCCAGAAAATGCATAAAAATGCTATGAAGTGTAAATAAAACATGTAGCAATTGGAATAATAACAGCATGGAAAATCAAAAATTATAGATACGTTTGAGACATATCAAGCATCCCCAAGCTTAGTTCCTACTCGTCGTCGAGTAGGTAAACGATAAAACAATATAATTTTGTAGTGACATGCTACCAACACAATCTTAATCCAATTGTGATGTAAGGCAAGTGAGCTGAGATCAAATCATACAAAGCAAATGTCTAAATTGATATTAAACAAGAGATAATAAAGCAAGATAGTTAAAGAAGTTAAAACTTTTCATGAATGATGCTTTAAAGACATGAAACCGTACAAGGTTCATTATAGATGTTTTAAGTATTCAGTGTAGGAGTTCTATCCTTCAATTCCAAGCATCAAGTAAATTTTCACAACATGGAAAGGATCCAGTCAAGTAAAAATAAACATGAACGTTATGACTCGACTGTTTCGAAGTCTACTCAACCGGTGAGCGTGAGCAGTTGGTATTGGCACCAGAATGTTATGGCAAAGAGAACGTTAATGGGGGTTTGGAAGGCCAATGGAAGAAAGTCTTACAAAGCTAAAAAATGATCATTAGAAAATCTTAACCCAAATAAGATCCAACTCCTCACAAAGAGGAGGGCGGTGGCCTAGGCCACCATGTATGAGATTATGGCGTGACACCGCGAAGATGTATCTTGGGTTCACAACCAACACTCGTCATTTAAGCTCACATTTTCATGAATTGAAAATAGAAAAGCAAATGAAATCTTACTATCGGCATAATGGGGGGAGGGATAGTCCAATGTATTAGGACCGCACTCCCCCTATGTCCATGCCTACACCTAAACACAATAGATAGTCAAGACATAGGTGTGTATGCAAAATAGTCAAGCCAAGCTCCTTGAATCCACGATATTTAGCTCATTCCTCAAATAAGTGAATCTTGCTTCATCAAGAGGCTTCGTGAATATCGGCAAGTTGATCTCTTGTGGGAACATGGCTTAGCTCAATATCACCTCGGGCAACATGATCTCGAATGAAATGATGACGAATCTCAATATGCTTGGTTCTTGAATGTTGCACCGGGTTGTGGGCATCTCGATAGCACTTGTATTGTCACATAAAAGAGGCACTTTGTCACAATTGACACCGTATTCCTTTAAAGTTTGCCTCATCCATAACAATTGGGTGCATGCACTTGCGGCGGCCACATACTCGGCTTCGGCGGTGGAGAGAGATATACAATTTTGCTTCTTGGAAGACCAACTCACCAAGGAACCACCAAGAAATTGGCAAGCCCCGGAAGTTGACTTCCTATCATCATGATCACCGGCCCAATCCGAGTCCGTGTACCCACAAAGAGAGAAAACCTTGTCCTTAGGGTACCACAAACCAAACTTTGGGGTATGAACCAAATATCGAGGATTCTTTTGACCGCCACCATGTGGCTTTCTTTAGGAGCGGCTTGGTACCTTGCACACACCCCTACACTCAACACAATATCGGGTCTAGATGCACAAAGATAGAGCAAAGAACCAATCATGGAACGGTATACCTTTTGATCGACATCTAACCATTTGGGTTAAGTTGTAGATGAACCTTTGTGTCCATTGGTGTGCGCTTCTCCTTGACACCAATCATATCAAACTTCTTGAGCATGTCTTGGATATATTTAGTTTGAGAGATGAAAGTCCCTCCCCTCAATTGCTTGATCTCAAAACCAAGGAAGAACTTCAACTCTCCCATCATGGACATCTCAAACCTATCGGTCATAAGCTTTGAAAATTCATCATTGAAAGCTTTGTTAGATGAGCCAAAGATAATATCGTCCACATAGACTTGGCATATGAAAAGCTCCCCTTTTACTCTCTTGGTAAAGAGAGTGGGATCGATTTGCCCAACCTCAAATCCACGGTCTACTAGAAGCTCTCTAAGGTGCTCATACCACGCACGTGGAGCTTGTTTAAGTCCATAGAGTGCCTTATCGAGCTTGTAGACATGGTTAGGGAGTTTGGGATCCTCAAACCCGGTGGTTGCTTAACATATACTAATTCTTTAAGTGGACCATTTAGAAAAGCACTTTTCACATCCATTTGTTGCAAGATAAAATTATGATGAGAAGCATATGCAAGGAGGATACGGATGGACTCAAGGCGAGCCACGGGAGCATAGGTCTCTCCAAAATCAATGCCTTCAACTTGAGAGAACCCTTGAGCCACCAATCTTGCCTTGTTCCTCACCACCATGCCATGTTCATCTTGCTTGTTCTTGAATATCCATTTAGTGCCTATAACATTGCGGCACTCTTTGGCTTCTCAACTAGCTTCCACACCTTGTTGCGCTTGAAGTTATTGAGCTCTTCATGCATTGCATCCAACCAATCCGGATCTTCAATAGCTTCAAAGACTTTCTTTGGTTCCACCATGGATATGTGTGCTTGATGGCACTAAAGTTTGCACATTGTCTTCTAGTCACAACCTTGCCCTTCAAATCACCAATAATATTGTCCAAAAGTGTTGTCTTTCAACAAGGTCTTGACATTTCTTGCATGACGACGGGTGTTGATGTCCTCACGAGAGCTTGGAGGAATCTCTTGATCATCTTGATCATTTGTGTCCCCGTCTTGACCGGAATGATGACCTTGGTCTTCAATATGCACACCTTCATCACTAGAAGGGAGATGGACCTTGGTCTTGATCATGGCTAGCATCAATAATTGGAGAACTTGGTTCTTGCGTAGCAACTTGATCAACTTGAGGAGGGTCTTGAACTTGTTGTTGGCTTGGTGCATCATTTGCTCCATCGGATGGTGCGGTTCCACTTGTGATGATGAATGCTCCACATGGGTGGAGCTTGGTCCTTCTTGAGGCGCCTCATGGTGATCTCGATTGGGCGAAAGAATCCCACGCCCATTCGCCTTATTGCATCTTGAGGTTCCTCATCATCTACATCACGAACATGAAATTGCGCCACTTGGGAGCCGTCATTCTCATCGAACTCCACACTACAAGATTCTACAAGTCCCGAAGGACTTGTCGTAGATTCTATAAGTGTGGGATTCGGCACCGTAACCAACAAAAGTACCCTCTAAAGCTTAGACTCAAATTTAGATAAGCGATAACCTTTAATCTTATAGAAACACTTACAACCGAACACCCGGTAGTAGGAAATATTGGGCTTGTTGCCGGTAAGCATTTCATATGGAGTGAACTTCTTGCCCGTGCGGAAGTAGAGGCGGTTAGATGAGTGACATGCCGTGGAGATGGCCTCGGCCCACAAGAAAAGTGGGGTCTTGAACTCCGCCAACATAGACCTTGCCATATCCATAAGGGTCCGGTTCTTCCTCTCGGCTACACCATTTTGTTGAGGGGTATACGCAGCGGAATATTGATGACGAATTCCCTCTTCACTAAGAAACTCATTTAGGGTGTAGTTCTTGAACTCGGAGCCATTGTCACTTCTAATGGCCAATATAGGACATTGTGTTGACGTTGCACTTCATTGGAGAAGTCAATGACGGCTTGTTGGGTCTCACTCTTCGACTTGAAGAAATAAACCCATGTAAATCTTGAATAGTCATCGACAATCACCAAGCAATACTTCTTCCCACCAAGACTTGGTTGAGGCACGGCACCAAAGAGATCAACATGAAGAAGTTCCAATATCCTCGTTGATGAAATGATGGTCTTGTGTGGGTGGGGAGAATCATGCATCTTTCCTTCAACACAAGCCCTACAAAGACGATCTCTAGAAAAAGAAACATTCTCTTTTAGTCCAAGAATGTGGCCACCCTTGTGAAGACTTTGCAAAGTTCTCATATTGACATGGGACAAGCGGCGATGCCACAACCACCCCACGTCGGCCTTTCCGAATAGGCACATTGCTTGAGTGTTGGTAGACTCCGAAAAGTCCCACAAACAACTCATTTCACATACCCAACGTAAGCGACCTTTAGAGTCTTGCTCCACATGAGTACCACAATATCAAGATCAAAATGGACGGCAAAACCCATCTTATTAAGGCACGAACGGACATTAAATTGTAACCAAGGGACTCAACAAGCATGACATTCACAAGGGTGATATCCCTTGCTACTACCACCTTGCCGAGACCCGATACCTTTTTAGACTTGTCTCCATAAGTGACGGTTGCATGATTATCATTTGGTCTCAACTCCGTCATCTCCTTGCTTCCGGTCATATGACTAGTGCATCCACTATCAATCACCCATTTCGACCCACCGGAAGCATAGTCCTACAAGAAATCATTGCTTGGTTTTAGGTACCCATCTTGCAATGGGTCCTCTTTTGTTAGCAACAAGGGTCTTAGGAACCCAAATAGAGTAAGCAATGAAACCATCATAAGGACCAACATATTTAGCATAACATCCCCATAATAATCAACATAAAGAATATAGTTGGGGTTAGCATGTCCCGCAAAGTCACTACGAGGAGTGTTGCCCCTTGTGGCATCACCACTCGCAATGGTAGTCTTCTTTGCTTGTGCGGGCTTGGCCTTCTTCTTGTTCTTCTTCTTCTTGGCAACATAACCAAGACCCTCTTTCCCAATGTGTGGCTTTTAAGATCATCAATAGGCTTACTTTGGGAACTAGAGGCCTTGGCAAGTTCACTCTTCAACCTAGCATTTTCCTCAATGACATTTGCATGATCACAAGAAGTAGAGGAACTAGGAACATTAGTTTTAGATGATTGAATTTGAAGTTGTTCAAAAGACTTGGTGAGAGTAGAGTGTTCACTCTCCAAGGCCTTGTGAGCCTTGGTGAGCTTCTCTAGCTCCTCGGTTAGTCTATCATGACCAACACCAAATTCAACCTTTTCTTTCTTGGAAAGCTTATATTTTGCAATTGCATGGTCACGTTCTTTAATGATTTGAGAAAAGATTGCATTTTGTGACTCATCAAGATTTTTAAGTTTCTCTTCAAGAGAAACACAAGCTCATGCTCTTCCTCAAGAGCCACGGTGAGAGAAGCAATATCATTAGCATACTCTCTTTCAAGTCTCTCCTTCTCATCAAGCTCTCTTGAATCCGCCCATAATCGCTCATAAGAGCTTCAAACGTTTCTTGGCTTCACCTTGCAAGTTAGTCATGAAACGATCCAAAGCAACATTTTCTTCCTTTACTCTAAGACTCATAAGATCATCCATTTCATTTATAGTCTTGGAGGGGAAGGAGATGATACCTCGGTGGCCTTGGCCATGAGACACTTGGCGGATTGGATTGGGACATTCTCATTGGGAGATTCGAAGAGGATGATGGTTGATGAAGCAATGGCAATAGCGGCCACTTCACTTGTGGTTTCTTCTTCATCACTCTCACCCCGGACATGTACTCCTCTCTTGTCACCAATACCATTCTTGAAGGAGGCTTCTTGTTGGGAAGGTTCTTCTTGAAGAAAGGTTTCTTGCTAGGGATGTGACGTTGAGGCTTCTTGAGAACAAGCCTTCCTCCATGATCTTCACGGTTCTCATAGGGGCACTGGCAACATAGTGATATCTATCTTGGCAATTGAAGCAAGTCTTCATCTTTGGGTTGCCTCCTTGAAGCCACTAGATTTGAACTTTTCTTCCACTTGGCTTTAGCTTTGGATGGGTTCTTCCAAAAGGTCCTTGCCGCAAGAGCCACATAGTCCCTATGAGCAATCTTGAGTTCTTCGGGGTCCATGGAGGACACATCTTCACAATCTTGATCTTCATTGTGTTCAACCACCTTGGCCTTCAAAGCAAGTGAGCTCCTTGTTGCATTCCAATAGCTCGGGCACGAGAGTCTTGTGCAATCTTGGCTTGGACTTGAAAGATTGCATCTCTTGCATGACTTCATTGGAGGTCAATTGAGGATAGTTGTGCCTTCCTTGGAGACTCTTCAAGTCGGCCCTTCAAAGGGCAAGAGAGCATTCACATACTTCCTCTTGATCCAATCATCATTCACATGAGTCCACCAAGAGCTTTATAGGCATTGGCAAGAGACTTGAGTCTTCGATACATTTGCTCATGGTCTTCTCCATCTTCCATGAAGAACCCTTCGGCCTTGTTGCTCATTTCCTCAAACCGGTTTCTCTTCATGCTTTCATTTCCAACGAACACCTCAACAAGACAAGCCCAAGCTTCTTTGGCGGTGGTGCAATGCTCGATGTGAGACATATCATCTTCTCCCACGGCATCTCGGATCAAGTCAAGAGCGGTGGCATTTAGTTGACAATCAACTACTTCTCTTCTTGTCTTGTTGGATTCATCCACGGCTTGATATCCTTGCTCAATGATCCTCCAAAGCTCGATAGATGCACTGTTCACATAAGATCTCATAGAAGATTGCCATTTAGTAAACAAAGATGCATTTAGCTTAGGTGGGTTTCCCCTTAGGTGAATAGGAGGATGAGGGATAGGTAGGTCGGGAGAGTATGGAAAAGGAACGACACCATATACTCCCGAACCATTAGGTGGTTTAATTGGGTTGTCAATTTTATCTTGTTCAACCCCCTTCTTCCCATCACCCATCATTCTCGGGTTTGTCAACCTCGAAGAAGGGGGTGGGTGGAGTGAGATACCCTTCGCTTCCATGAGTTGCAAGATCATCTTGCAACTTGTCCATTTTAGTTTCCATAGTGGACTTCAAGGTATTGAAGTCCTCCACGGAAACCGAAGTGGACGGAAGGGAAGCTCGGTATCTCATTCCATGCTCATCGATGGTCATACTCTCTTAGGCGGTTAAGCCCGAATAAAGAGAACCTGCTCTGATACCAATTGAAAGGATCGTATGGCCACCTAGAGGGGGGGGTGAATAGGTGCTACTCAATTTTTAGCTCTTTTTCGAGTTTAGGCTTGACACAAAGGTAAATTCTCTAGATATGCAACTACGGTGAATTTACCTATATGACAAGTTAATACTAGACTAGGCACGATACAAGTAAGAGCTAGCGAGTAAGGAGTAACCGAACGGGAAGCACGCGGAGACAAGATGTATTCCCGAGTTCCTCCTTTTTAGGGGAGTACGTCTCGTTGGAGGGGTGTGAGTTTCAAACTCAAACGCCACAAATGGCCTCACCCTATTCTCCGATGAACCTTGCCCAAAAGCTCGGTTCACCTTCCACTATCGGAATCCTTCAAGGCGGAATCCGGAGCCCTTACAACAACTTGAGGCTCAACCCACAAAAGGATTGGGGGCTCCCAAGCACCACAACACCTGCTACACAAAAGTAACAAGCAAGTAAGTACAACAAGATGCCTAGGTTTTCCTAGTGGAAACCCTAGGCTCGAATCCCTCAAGTGAATGAGGGGGAAATGAAGAACGCTTTGGTGAAGTAGTAGATCCGGGCCTTCTCCTTCAATCCTCCAAAGATCAACGAGTTTGGGTGAAGGGATTGGGAGATCTAGTGATTCTTGAGCTTGCAATAATGGTGGACTTCAATTCTGGACGAGCTCCTTGGCTGGAGGTAGGTGGAGGGGTATTTATACACCTCCCAGAAAATTAGCCGTTGCAGTCCACTTAGACCGGTCCGGCCTTCAGTCCGGAAACTCCGGGGTAACTCCGGCCTCAATACAGCGACTGCCGCCGCGTTGCTCTCTTCGCAGCAAATCCAGATGGGCCGGAAACTCCGGCCCCTGAGGGCGGAAACTCCGGACCTACTCCGGCCCCGATGCAGCGACTGCCGCCGTGTGGAGCTCTTAGCTCCAAAGCTCAATGGGCCGGAAACTCTGGCCCCTGAGCACCCTCAGGCTTGAAACTCTGGCCTGGTCAGACACACTGCAAACTCCCTTTTTCTTCGATAATTATTTCGATGCAAAGTGTAATTATATCTTTTCATTCCTGCACCACTTAACATCATATTAAATAGTTCCTAGTGTTGTTGCCTAACACACAAAACATGGGGGACATAAAATATGTCCTTTCAGCTCTCACAAAAAAAAAGTGAGGATTTTTTTATAACGTTGAAAATATTAATGTTTTTATATTTGTATTGAAGTATCATTAGAGTAATTTCGCAACGATATTAATTCGGCATTATGCTAATATTCTTTTTTTTTTTTGAGGAAGGGTCTGATTCATATATTAGGAGGCTCGACACTTTTACAAACAGTTCCCCGAACAAATACGAAAATACAAGGAAACCAGAAAAGTGCGGAAAGCACCCTAAGTCGCTGATGCATGTAAAATGCATACATAAACTTTGCATTATTTTTATTTATATTCCAGTCATATTTGCATCATATAAGAGTTATATCACTGTTTTATAATGATTTTGGAATATTTGATATGTTTCCTATTTTTTATGGAATTAACCCTGCGCAGGCAGAAAACCCTATTTCTATATTTTAATGTTTCAGGGACCCAAACGACGTCCAAATGACCTGGAAATTTACGAGCATCATTTTTGGAAGGAACAAAGCGTGGGAGCGAAGGAAGCAAACAAGAGGAGGCCCGAGGGCCAAGATAGGTGGGCCCACGTGGCCCCTGTACCTGGCCGCGTGCGGCCCCTCCTTTTGGGCCTCGGAGCTCCGCTGCCGTCGATCTTTCCTCCACCGACTCCGTTTTGACCTAAAAACTCCTATAAAAATTGTCCCCCGACGTTCTCTGGGAGGAGCGCCGCAGAAAGACAGAAACACCGAAACAGAGACCTAGAGCTGCAGATTGGAGGGGAGAACTCCGGCGGGGCGCTGCCGGCGTGGTCTCCATCTTCTCCAACGACTTCTCCACCGTCTCCATGATGAAGAGGGAGTAGTCCACCTCTGGACTATGGGTTTGTGGAAGTAACTTATGTATCTCTCTCTCTTGAGCTTCACTAATTAGTACCGTATGAGCTGCTGAATATGATTACGGTCATCTATGTAATACCTTTGTGGTGGATCTTTTTATGAGTTAATATATGTTTGAGATTGCAATGGTTTTGTTTCAGTTATGAAAGTAGATGCATATTATGTATCCCGTTCTTATTTACTTGTTATGATCAAGCATATTTATGAGAGCGTGTGAGGGGGAAGATGTGCATTAGTTGGAGTAACGGGGGGTGGCTAGTGCAGTGAACGTGAGAGAAAGTTCTGCGATCCACTTGGGTGTTTTACCTTACTTTGTTGCCTCACTAGGGATAAAAAGAAATACCATGCTACCGGAGATGTGGGTGTGACCATTGTCACTTCCTCCATGACTAGATCTAGCATGTTCTTATTTTAACTTCATGTCATGATACTTATTGCTATACTCTGAGTTATCTTAACTAGTCATCAACCCGTGCATTTGCACGGGCTAGCGGATTTTTAACAGAAAACCATTATCTTTTAAATTTTGATGTGTAACTTGTAGTAGAATTAGCTAAACATTTCTTTGAAGATTTAAATAAGGAAAAATGGAATTGCATTCCTGTAATTATTGTCGGAAAAGTTTTCATACATGCAGATCATGTAAATGTGACCATATTGCTTAGGAAAGTGATATATTAGCGTAAATCAATTCACCACTGAAGTTCGATTATCCATAATGGATCCACGACACTATACAGATGCATATTGCTAATTATTGACTTTAATTATACTACAGGAAACGATTAGTATGATCTATAATGATATATTGCATGATAGTAACATTGAAGCTTAAACAATATGATGGAAAAATAAAGAAACAATCGGGAAACCCTATCAATTATTCTTATATGTTGATAGTCTAATTAAATGCGTTTTACCTTTGGGAAAAGGTTCATACAGATAGAGATAGATTTCACAAAAGGAAGGCTTTAGAATTCGTTATAGAGAACATATCTTCCAGCTTCATGATCAGAGACAATTGGAGCAGATCCTAAATTAATTGTGAAAAGCACCAGGGATAATTTGAAGCAAATCGTACGATAGTGAGAAGTGTATATTAACTATTAAGTAGGTGTGTGCATAATGAATGGTGTAGGCGTGTATTGTTCCTAGCAGAGGCCAAGGAATGAAGAAACATCCTCGCATGCTTTTGTTTGCTGGAGCTTTTTTTCTTAATTCAGATAAATATCAAGCTGTATTTTTGGAAAAGGATTGTTCTAAACTAATCAGAGATAAAGTACTATCTAATCAAGCATGCAATCGAAATTCAAATTTCGGAAGGAACTACCCTTGAGAAAGAAGACATGGATATATAACAGAAATTCATTCTGTAGTATCAATCAGCGAGTCTTTTTGCAACTTCTGCATCCTTCATCACATCATAATCGCGCACCTTTGAGATTTAACTTAATGCTTTCGACTTTTAAATCCAGGTAGTGTGCAGAAAATATATCTAGCTCCCACGACAATCGTAAGAAATACAAAACATAAACACGGACTGCGCATCATCATCCCCTGTGTTTTCCAAGAGCATGTCAAACTATCCATATCCGTCTAGCACCATCAGTTTTACTGAAACTATGGAAAGTGTGTGGAAGAAAGATGATATATATACTAAACACCAGAAGGCTGTGTTCTTAAGTCAACAAATTCTATGAACTGCAGACGCCTAGAAACACAACATATCAGGATTAGATCACATATGCTTTGACTTGTACGATAGCCCCCTAAGTTAGGAGAGGTGACAACGAAAATTTCAGCAAGTAAAAAGTACATTTAAGGAGCTGTCAGTGCGAAAACAAAGCTATAATAAATACATTCGATAGGTTCCAATTATTTATTCCAACGGCGAGGAGTTGTTTCTGAGACCTGTGCATAATTTTGGGAGTACATACACGGGTGCACTGGAGCCGACATTCAGTTACAAAAAGCTAATCATTTGGCCTGAGCTCTTCTACATACCTGATGAGAGGGAGAATATTACCACAGCGGCTGCAGAATATAATTAAACTCGATCAAATATATACTTTGTTTGCCAGAACAGAAAAATGAAGCATAAAAATTCAACAATACCGGGGGATCGGTCTTGGACTCTTGGCACATATATAATAGAATTCCTGTAGTTCTTTGCAATCATCTATTTAGTGCACATTCTGTCACATTAACAAAGAGGTTCAGTTTAAAGAACCTGAACAGCAGTAAGCATAAAAGAATTGCGCGAAATTCATCAGTTAATCCACGGAAGTCAAGAGAATTTGATATCATACACATGCATACTCTTTTAAGCAGCGAACCATCTAAATTGTCACCCATTAATTCCATGCACATGCATATCATGCATGCGGAATCCCAAATACTAATCGTATGGTATTTATTAATTAAGTTAGAAGACCAAACCTGAACGTTGGAGAAACACTGCCATGCCCACGAATGTTTTTTCCCAGTAATCCCGATCTACATATTCACTTCTGCCCCTGGGTCCGTTGGTTCCGTAGCACAGGATGGAGAAGTCGGCTAGGTGTGCGACAACGTTGTCTAAAAGGTCGACGGCGAGACCATCCGAGCTAATTGGTAGCATACAGAAAGAACAGCACGCTCCCGCCTGACATGCATCAGCAGAAATCAACGAATAATTAGTGCGTAATCTGACATGCATCGGATGAGATCGATCTCGCGTACTGGCTCAAAAGTACCTCAGCTAGGCTGGTGTTAGTGCAACCTTGCTCCATCCATGTAAATCTTCACCTCATGTTCTAACACTAAGGTTGGCATGCACACACAATTCCTGAAGACGAAAAAAAACCATCAAAATCCCCCAAAAACCGTAGGCCATAATTTTCTGCTACAAACCTTACAGAAAAAATAGCAGGAGTCAGCCCTCCGTTGCCTCCCATGCATCCACACCTTCTTCTTCAGCCGTGGAATTGAAAAGCCGATGCCCACTTCAATGCCACCAGCGACCAAGCAGCCGAGGCTAGCACGATTCCCACACAACTCTTAAGAAATCAACATCTGAGCTGATTCGTAGCATAGGGAAAGAACATCACGCTCCGGCTTGACATGCATCAGTAGAAATCAATGAAAAATCTAGTCGCCGGCCCATGGTAATGAGAAAGAATTAGCACGCAACCTGACATGCATCGGATGAGATGGATCGATCTTAGGTGTGCATGAAGGCTGGATCGGTGATGCGCCGCCCGCATCAAAATCGACGTGACGATTAGATCTGTTTCCTTTTTTTTCCTAAAGATTTGTTTCCTATTTTCCTTCTATTACGGAGAGAAGGGTCATGGAGGTATGACGGGGTATATTTTATTATTTGCCATGCATTATTCCTAGATGGGATTCGAACTCAAGTAGCGAAAGATAGGCCCGAGAAGAGTCAAGCGTGCGTTTTGTACAAACAAATTTAATCCAACGGCTTTAGGCTGATTGCAGGTAGATCTGATGGATAAAATTTTCTAACCTCCAGGATTAACGTGGAGCCTCGTATGGTGCCTCCAATTAGTAAATATAAGATTACTGAGGTGTTATGATTTAGTTCGCATCTTGGTGGAGTATAAGAGAGAATAATAACCAAAAGGTCTCTATGTTAGGACGTGATGCCCATATAATTATAACTTGTCATTAAACTATTGTGTTGCAATCTCATATGTCAACTCTAGTATTCCATTGTCTACCACTTTATTAAATAGAGAGTGCATTTGTGAAACCATGAACCCCGGTCCATTTTTAATCATAAGAAACACATTTCCAACCACTTTTACCACTTTACCATTTTCTGCCATTTAAAAATCCGAAAATACAAAAACACTTTTACATCCTGCATTTATCATATAAAACCCAAAAATATCATTTATCATTGCTACCACCATCCTTGCATATTTATTTACCACCATTGCATGTTTATTTCTTGTTTGCATTGCATATTATCTTGATATCATTCTCACACCTTGTGCTTGACAACCACTAGGTGAGGTTGAGAACCACAACATTTACTTTGTTTTGTAGGTAACCAAAAAAAGGATAGGAAAGATAAATCTTCACTACTGATTCCCCGAGAGTTCGATATTAAACCCTCGAGTCACCCTCGTGGGGAAAACACGTCTTCCACTTACTACACACTCTGCACTTGGAGTCTCAACCTAACCCATATTCTTTTGACGCAGGTAACTCCACGCCATCAAGTCTATTTTCTGGCGTCCGTCATAATAGCATCATTGGGTATCAAGACTGTTTTCTGGCGCCGTTGCCGGGGAGATAGAAGCAACACCGCAATATATTCCCTCGTCAACTTAGCGCTCAGCAAGTGTTTTCTGGCGCCGTTGCCGGGAATCATTGCTGAAAGGTTTATCCAAGGATATCTCACCAAGTCAACTTCATCACCAACTTGTGCTAACACCTAAGCTTGGAGAGGTTGCACCTACGTGAGCATCATCTTATCCATCTTTACCTTCAAAGCAATTTATCTTGTTTTGTCATTGTCTTGCATATTTATTTTCAGTTTTGCATAAAAAAATTAAAAACCCATAAAAACTAGTGTTGTTTTTAATATGTATGATAAGCTATGGGAAACTTTCTGGAATGTCTATGGGTAATGATTATTTTAAAAAGTATGACGCCTACTCTGAATATCAATCAACCAAAGAGGGAAATAGAGTGGGTAAATTGCTTAAAGCTCTTCACAAAATAGCTATTCAGTTTTGTGAGTTACATGGTATAACTTGTTGCAATAGAAGAGTTGTTAAACATTCCCACTATCAATGCAAGTATAATAGTGATCCTATAATTGCTTGTTATCGTGAAGATGAATGTTTATGCCCTGATATAGAACAAGTTGAGAAATATATTGCTTATGTTGGAGCCCATGAGATAGACTCTCTTCTTGATAAATTTCTTGCAACTAGTCATGTAGCTCGTGAAATGAAAGGGCAAGTTTCTATTATTCTCCAAATTTGCAAAAAAAATTTAGTGATAATGTTTATGTTAAAGAAAGAATTCTTGCTGCCACGGAAAGCACTAACATTTTGCAGGAAGAGGAGGATAAGAACCTAAGCTTGGGGATGCCCGTGCAACCCCAAGAGGATGATGAAAACATAAGCTTGGAAGAGGAAGTATGTGAAGAGGAGATTGAAATGGATGTATTCCAACCTAAGCTTGGGGAAGAGTTGGATCTCCCAACTTCACCATCAACAAATGATAGTAACACTCAAACTCAAAAATCTTTTGTTATTTATGAGAATCCATGTTATGATGAGTGTGAAACTGAAAATGCTATGGTCCTATATGATAACCCATGCTATTATGATGAAACTAAAATGCTCCTTTACTTTTATTAATGCTACTAGTGAACTTATTGATGATAATGAGGAGTATTGCTTAAATATGCTATATGATAATGCTTTAGATGATGGTCCTATGCTTATTGATAAACCTCCATGTTTAGTTGTTACTAAATTATGTGAGGATAAAAATGATATACTTGCTGTTTGTGATGTACTCTTACTCATGAGAGTCCTACTTTGTTTTGAACTCTCCTATTACACCATAGAGGAGAAATTTGCTTATGTTGAGAAATACTTATGTGATTTGCAACTATCTTTAGTTCCAAATCTTTGTTGCAATCATGATAGTAAACTTGATATTGATCTTATTAACTATTTTGAAAGAGGGAAGCATGCTAATGAATTCCATAATAAATTTAATAATCCTCTTTATGTGCCTAAATTATCTAAGTTGAATGATTCTTGTGGTTATATGGTTGAATTTATTTCTACTACTTGCAACTATTATGAAAGAGGAGGTGATAAGAACCCTCTTTATGCTAATAATTATATGCTGCAAGTAAATATTGTTAATATGCATTGGAAACTTCTATTTATGGTGATTCATTCATATACAAAATGCCAATGCATAGAAAGAAAGTTAGACTTCGTTGTTATTACTTTTGTGTTTTGTTTTTCTCTCAACTAGGGTTCAACTTGACTATTATTTTGATTGGTTTGAGAACACCATGGGATCCTGGTATTATGCATGAACACTTTCCAAGGAAGAGGGCACATCATTCAAGCTCCCTCATGAGCTTCGTCCACAATAAACATCAAGTAAGAAGCCTAGCTATATGGCTATAAAGAAAGCGCTTTACGGGAGGCAACCCGGTTGTTTTTATTTGTGATTTTCTTTGTGTCCTCTTGCTGTAACAAGAGACTTAGTGTTTAGTTTAGTTTCTGGAATTTTTAATAAAGTGCCAAGTTTTACTCATTTTGGTATGAAAAGTTGCTTATAGCGTTCGGATATTTATTCCTGCACGAATCTGTGCACGGTATGATTTTTAATTCTTATTCTGTAACTCCGAATGAGCTCATATTTAAACTGTATGCAACTTTTCATCCTCTGTATGCATGAATTTTTCGGAATTTTCCGACAAAGTTAAGTAGGGTAGAAAAATACGTTTAGCTGCTGCTGTTTTTCTGGACAGATTCTGTCCCATTTTGTTTGATGCATGCTTAGAACTTTTAACATGAATCTTTTTGATCCAATTGAGTTTATGAGTAGGCATACAACATTATACATTTCTGGACATTCATATGAATTTTTGTCTAAGGATTATATGCAGCAAGAAATCTATTTGTTTATCACTACTAATGTGCCCCACAGAAAAAGAAATGGGAGAAACGGTGTTTTGAAGTTTTTTCACAGGGATTAGAGGAGATGCACCAAGAGCTATCCAAGGATGGTGAAGACCATAAGCTTGGGGATGTGAAGACAACCCCACTGGACCTACACACTCTCGGTTTGCACACGTCTAACTTCTGTTTTTCGATCGAAACACTTTATCGCATAAACTTGGAGCGTCTTTTTGTTTGTTTAGGTTTGATTTTTATTTTGTGAGACCACCACACTATCATTTATATATGAGAGAGCTACTGGAAATTTGGGTTGAATTATGTTGGATGCTATTATAAGATTGGGAAAAGGGATGTTGAGTTAATTTTAAAAGATACATATAATTGCATGATTCATGAGCTTGTTAATGAGTAATAATTTGCAAATATTTTATCAAGAGCTATCTTTTATTCATGTTTTGATGCTAAATGTTATTTACCTTGTTTTAACATGGATTAGTTAGTTCTATGGACACTCATGCATGCATTTAGATGGTCAACTTTCTCCCTCTTGCTAGCCCAAAAATTCCAACAAGCAAAAACTTGTTTCCAACACCTTCAACCAAAGTTTTTCCAGTGAGTCCACCATATCTACCTATTAGCTTTATGCTATTCCGAGTATGTTTATCATGATATTTGTGTTATCTATACCTCTGAATGAAAATGCTTATGTTGTTAATTGTTGTGGGAAAAGTTGGTTATATAGCTCTCTCGAACTTGATGCACACTTTACTTTCATTGCATAAATAAAATATGACCCATTGTGATTAAAATTATGATGTTGTGGACTTGACAAATGTCTTTGGTTGAGAGTTAGCTCATATGTGCTGTCACATGGCAAGCTTTCAACATTGCACATCATCTCATTTAGTTGATATCATGTACTTTTGTTTATGGATGCTTACCATGGGTGAAATAAATGGGAAATGAAGTGAGTTTAAATGAGTTTGTATAAATGGTTAGAGAGACGCCTGGGCCGCTAATCTAAGCCATGCATCATTCATGGTGGAAATTTACTTACATGCTATGGTGAACCTTCTGTGATACACCTTACAATAAAAAGCTATCCAATGGTAAATAAAAAGGGTGTTGAGATTGTTCATTTGTTTGTTTGTCTTGTCATTTTGATATGGGCTTGTTCCATATCCTGGGACAAGAGGTACCCCAGTTGACGCTCTTAATGATACTATTATTACTTACAATGATATTTAACTTGAACTTGCTTTGTTTTCCAAGTTGAGTAACACATGGAGTAGGTACTTGTATTCAAGGGGCATGAGACTTTCAACCTGTACTTTGTCAAGCACACTACTCGTATTGCTTTCACTTTAAACTTAATCATTCAAGATGCTATGATAGGGGAATGAGAGCTTGACACCAAGGATTACCATATTACAATCATTGACTTAAGTAGAGAAGTTCAGAAGTTAGATGAAATTTATTCATGCTTTACCTCTACTCATATATATCTTTCCAAAGTGTCCACCTTTTATATTCAGATTTTCATCAATACTCTATGACCATTGTAGGATGTTCTTACTTATTATTATGCATACATGTGGTCCATAGTACTTCTTCTCTTATGTTACACTTTGTGAATTATCATTGAACATCCTTGCATTGAATACTTGATATCACTTCATAAACTATCTTGCATATTGCTACTCCTTTTAAGAATGAATCATTTTACTCTATGTAGCAATAGTAATCATCTTTGATATCCATTGATAGTATTAAATTGCAAAGTCCATGTTAGTTTTATCACCTTCATACTCGAGGACTTGGGGATGTTGATGCATGTAAAATGCATACATGAACTTTGCATTATTTTACTTATATTCCAGTCATATTTGCATCATATAAGGGTTATATCACTGTTTTATAATGATTTTGGGAATATTTGATATGTTTCCTATTTTTTATGGAATTAACCCTGCGCAGGCAGAAAACCCTATTTCTATATTTTAATGTTTCAGGGACCCAAACGACGTCCAAATGACCTGGAAATTTACGAGCATCATTTTTGGAAGGAACAAAGCGTGGGAGCGAAGGAAGCAAACAAGAGGAGGCCCGAGGGCCAAGATAGGTGGGCCCACGCGGCCCTGTACCTGGCCGCGTGGGACCCCCCTTTTGGCCTCGGAGCTCCGTTGCCGTCGATCTTTCCTCCACCGACTCCGTTTTGACCTAAAAACGCCTATAAAAATAGTCCCCCGACGTTCTCTGGAAGGAGCGCCGCAGAAACACAGAAACACCGAAACAGAGACCTGGAGCTGCAGATTGGAGGGGGAAAACTCCGGCGGGGCGCTGCCGGCGTGGTCTCCATCTTCTCCAACGACTTCTCCACCGTCTCCATGATGAAGAGGGAGTAGTCCACCTCTGGACTATGGGTTTGTGGAAGTAACTTATGTATCTCTCTCTCTTGAGCTTCACTAATTAGTACCGTATGAGCTGCTGAACATGATTACGGTCATCTATGTAATACCTTTGTGGTGGATCTTTTTATGAGTTAATATATGTTTGAGATTGCAATGGTTTTGTTTCAGTTATGAAAGTAGATGCATATTATGTACCCCGTTCTTATTTACTTGTCATGATCAAGCATGTTTATGAGAGCGTGTGAGGGGGAACGTGTGCATTAGTTGGAGTAACGGGGGGTGGCTAGTGCAGTGAACGTGAGAGAAAGTTCTGCGATCCACTTGGGTGTTTTACCTTACTTTGTTGCCTCACTAGGGATAAAAAGAAATACCATGCTACCGGAGATGTGGGTGTGACCATTGCCACTTCCTCCATGACTAGATCTAGCATGTTCTTATTTTAACTTCATGTCATGATACTTATTGCTATACTCTGAGTTATCTTAATTACTGAGGTGTTATGATTTAGTTCGCATCTTGGTGGAGTATAAGAGAGACTAATAACCAAAAGGTCTCTATGTTAGGACGTGATGCCCATATAATTATAACTTGTCATTAAACTGTTGTGTTGCAATCTCATATGTCAACTCTAGTGTTCCATTGTCTACCACTTTATTAAAGAGAGAGTGCATTTGTGAAACCATGAACCCCGGTCCATTTTTAATCATAAGAAACACCTTTCCAACCACTTTTACCACTTTCCATTTTCTGCCATTTAAAAATCCGAAAATACAAAAACACTTTTACATCTTGCATTCATCATATAAAACCCAAAAATATCATTTATCATTGCTACCACCATCCTTGCATATTTATTTACCACCATTGCATATTTATTTCTTGTTTGCATTGCATATTATCTTGATATCATTCTCACACCTTGTGCTTGACAACCACTAGGTGAGGTTGAGGACCAAAACATTTACTTTGTTTTGTAGGTAACCAAAAGAAGGATAGGAAAGATAAATCTTCACTACTGATTCCCCGAGAGTTCGATATTAAACCCTCGAGTCACCCTCGTGGGGAAAACACGTCTTCCACTTACTACACACTCTGCACTTGGAGTCTCAACCTAACCCATATTCTTTTGACGCAGGTAACTCCACGCCATCAAGACTGTTTTCTGGCATCCGTCATAATAGCATCATTGGGTATCAGCCGCCGGAGAGAAAATGGTTAAGTTTAGAGGAATTAACACTATTAGTCCCACAACTTGTGCGTTGTGAACCTTTTAGTCCCACATCGTACAAAGTGGACACCGATGGTAACACAACTTGCTAATTCAGGAATAATTAGTCCTTTTAGTCCGAAACATGCCACGTCGGACGCTGACTGGACGAAAAATTTACACTGAAATTCAACAGAGTAGAAGAAATTTCCATCGCGAGTAGCAAAAAAAGTGAGGTTGAGCTCTCGCTCCGTACACCGCCTCTACCTCCACCGCGCCTAGGCACTCCGCCTACCGTGACCACCGCGGCCACCGCTGCCCTTTCAAGCTTCCCTCCCCCCTCCCTAGCCCTCGCCATAGCAGCCTTCTCCTGCCACTCGGCCGCGCCCTGCTACGAGCGCGCGCGCCGCGGGTGCGCATCTAGCCTTGGATACCCGACATCAACCTCCCCGCTGCGGTCGCGCACATATGCGGACGTCGCTGCGACCTCGCCGCCCCCACGTCCTAGCGCCTTCTGGCCCCCGACACATCGTCCGCTCCATCGTGGTGCGCCCAGTGGACGCCGGCGCCCCTCGTACGCCTGCGGTTGGCGCTCCGACCGCGCTCGTCCTGATGTGGAGTCTGGCGGATGGCAGACTGCTACTGACAGGCGCCGCCGCGCTCACCCTCGTCAGGTCGCGCCGTCCTTGTTTCGGTGGTCAACTGCCGCTCAGACATCGCTGGCGACGAGGTCTCCCAGGTTCTAGTCGCGGCCCTCGCCCTCCCCGAGGACGCGTTCTCGGTCCATGCGGCCCTCCCGGCGAACTTCGTGGTGGTGTTCGACAGCATGGATGACCGTGTTCGCGCTCTGGACCATCCGGTCATCCCCGCGTCTGAAGGAGATATGCCCAAGAGGCAATTAATAAAGTGATTTTATTTGTCATATCTTAATTGTTCATAATATGTTTTAATACCATGCTATAACTGTATTAAGCGGAAACATTAATGCACGTGTGGTATGTAAACAACCAGGTCCCTAGTAGCCTCTATTTAACTAGTTCGTTGGGTAACAGATGATCAAGTTTTCCTGATCATGGACAATCACGTCAGTTGACAACGGAGTCATATCATTGGGTGAATGATTTGATGAACATACCCAAAATATAGAAAACGTAGTGTTCATACATTTAACCATGAGATCATATCAAATCCCTACTTCTGGAAGGTGCGGCTGATCGCATCAAACGGCATGTCTTATATAGCGTGACAATAAAGGTGACACTTTCGGGTATCGGAAGGAAGCAGTAGAAGCGAGTGATCAAGAGCTGGAATTGCCAATTCACATAGCAGGATAGATACTCTGGGCCCACTTGGTGAGATTACATCAATGAGCTTGCAAGCATGTGACTAGGTCACGGGGATGTAATATCACAGACGAGTAAAGATAGATTTGTCGATGACGAGGTCATGCTCGGTAATCGCGATACCGGAGAACGACGCTCGGACAATCTAAGTATCGCTAGGCAAGAGGATGAGACTGGACGTCTAAAGGTTCAAACGATAAAAGACATTCGTGGACGCACAGGGGCTATCATGGGTATCCAGATCCCGCTGTTAGTCATTGATCGGGGAACGTGTCTCGATCATGTCTGGAGTGATCCCGAACCGTGGGGTAACACACTTAAGGGTGGGTGACGATTAGATTGGATTTAGAGAGAAAAGAAACCGGAGACTCCGGAAGTGTTCCGGACATGTCCGATGGAGATCAGAGGGCAACGAAATATGTTTCGGGGTCCAAATGAATTAAATAATATATATTTAATATTAATAAGTGTTATTAGTAATTAAATATTTTTATTTTATTTTATTCGAATTTTAAAGGCATTAAGTCATAAATGGGCCTTCGAGGCCCATTAGGGGAAAACCCCCATTTGGGAAATGGGGGAGGGGGCCTAGCCGACCTAGGGTGGGCCGAATGGGGCCCACCTAGGTGGCCGGCAGCCCCCATGGCCGGCGCACCCCATGTGGGGTTTAGTCCCACATGGGGGAGCCAAGGGGGTTGGCCTCCTTCCTCCTCTTTTATATAGGAGTGCCCCATGCCTTGGAAATTCACCCCAATTATCTCTTTCTCTCCTACCTCAAGCGTGGTTCCGCAAATGGAGCTGCGTACGGGTTTGAGAGAGTTCTCTCCACTATACGCACACCGCCGTGCTGCTAGATCCAATCTTCCACTTCCGCTGCTCTGCTGGATCTGGAGCCGGAGGTCGTCATCCACACGTACGTGTGTGGAACCGCGAGGCACCATTGTTTGGTGCTGGGAGCTGTCTTCTTCCACTACACGACCCTGAGGTCGGCGCCGTCGTCTTCACTGGCAACGTTTGTGCGGGAACGTAATCCCGCTTCCGGTCTATAAGGGTATGTATTCTGATCTCCTCCATATTAGTATATCTACATAGTATAGATCTTAGCTAGTTTAAGGTTATCGTCGGTAGGAAATTTTTTGTTTTCTGTTTACGATCCCCTTCAGCGTCAAGGTTCGAGCTACGGCTCCGTCCTTGGTCTCGACAGCGCCTCGCGACCAGCGCAGTAATGCTCTATCGTGTGGCCGTCGACATATCGAAATTCCGGAGCACGCCTGGGAACGCTCGACGGTCTCCACGACCTCCGCCTGCGGCTACACACCCTCGACAGTGACCGACGCGCGCGCTATCTGGGGATCGGGATTGAGGATTCTCCTTTGGATCGGAGGCCAGGGCGCCCTCCCTCCGCCGCCTTATTTGAGGACCCTGGATGTATGATGGAGTTTGGGGACCTTACTGCGAATACTAATGAAGATTAGGGGGTTTTCTTGCTGGACTTAAGTGCAAGTTTTCGTGAATCAGCGTCCGATGTGGCATGTTTCGGACTAAAAGGACTAATTAGTTCTAGATTAGCAAGTTGTGGTACCACTGCTGTCCACTTTGCAAGTTGTGGGACTAAAACGTTCGTGGCGCGCAAATTGTGGGACTAAAAGTGTTAATTTCTCTTAAGTTTAATCATAGAACATTCTAACCTTAGTAGCGTCAAAATACATGGCCCTTGTTCGTGTGAAGCAGGGAGTACTGCGGATAAGAAATTGCGAGAATGACCATTGGAGCTTCTAGAAGACCATTAGTCCATGACTTTGACTCCTCCCCAAAACAGCCACAACTACCCCCATTCCTTCCAACGGGTTCGCTCTCACAGCTCAATCGGCGGCGATGGCGTGGGCGACGCGGTTCCTGACGGCGGTGTGCTTCTTCGCTGCGGGCGTCCTCTTCGCCCCCGACGTCCTCCTCGGCGCCCGCTCCGGCTCCGGCGCCACGGCCGTCACGGCCGCCAAGGTGTCCCACCTCCTCTGCTTCGCCACCTCCTGGGGCGCCGCGCTCTGGGCTACCTTCATCGGCGGGATCATCATGTTCAAGTAATCAACTACTTCCCCCCAAGCTCTTCTCTCCAAACCCCACCTTCTCCCTCTTCCTCAAATTCCCCCAATTCAAGAACGAAAAATCCGATTCAGTCGATTTTGGTGGATCTTTCAAGGAATCTGCCGAGGCACCAGTTTGGGAACCTCCAGGGGAAGATGTTCCCGGCCTACTTCACGCTCATCTCCGCCTGCGCCGCCGTCTCCGTCGCCGCCTTCGCCTACCTCCACCCGTGGAAGACCGCGTCCGCCGTCGAGCGCTACCAGCTTGGGTTCCTCATCGCCGCGCTCGGCTTCAACCTCTCCAACCTGCTGGTCTTCACCCCCATGACCATTGAGGTGAGAGCGCTTTTTCTCCTAGTGGCCGAACTAGACAGGGAGGCAAAAGACAAAGGGAACCAAATTTATACCACTGCAAGTCTGCAACAAACTAGAATTGGTAGCCTTCAGACAAATTTATTTTGATATTGGGCACATTGGTTGCAATATACATGTATGATGAGCCCCATACATGTATAAACTGCTTCATATTAGAACTAACTGTACCAAAATAATTTCACATACCAAGGATCTTCCTCAAGTGCACCCCTTAACCATGGTTAGGCCAATTCCCATGTCCTAGGACCACTGATTTTTCTCTTAGTCCCGATGCAAGAAACTACTTAGAAGAACAAATCCATAGTTCAAACAACAAAAAATCCCCAATTGGAAATTTGAGATTGAGAGTGACGTGTGTACTAGAAAATCCCTAATTAGATTACCACTTACTAAGAGTCAATGAGGGAGGGGATAAACACCATGACGCTGCTGGCTGAGCTGCTATGATATCATGTAGCTCCGCTGTTACTTCCAGCCCCGACGTGATCTCTTGCTAAATTCCGTGCAAGATCAAACAAATGCAATATGATACAAACTGAGATGATAATGAGCATGTTTAGATTTTCATATATTGCGGATAGATCATAAATTTTGGCCATGTAGTCCTTGCTATTTTTGTAGTGGAGTGGGTTAGCATATCGTATAATGACTAGTGAACAAGACAACAGTCTTATTATTGCTTTGGTTATTTGCATTACTTCAACCAAATATTTGCTAGTCTAAAGCTGTCTTTTCATGCAGTCATGTATTTTATAATATGTTGCCGACTGGTACATTCTAAGCCCAAATTTACGTGTTCTATGATATGATAATTATTTCTAAATCCAATATTTGATGCAAATATGCCTTGTACAGTGTATGGTATAATAGTATGGTAGGGAACTGTTCTCGAAATTGATTAGTCTAACATTGTTGTTGAACAACTTTGTTCAGTAAATGTTGTAATAATGGTACAGTTTCAGTACTTAATGTGGACTTGTGGGTGCACCAACCAAATGGCTGCAGTATCTTTGCAGTTGCATGCTATATATACTCCGCGGCGCAGTAGAACCGTCTGTTGAATGTAGCATCTTGTAGAGCTGATAATGAGCATGTTTATTTTGCAATTTATTAATAGACTAGACATACTTTCGGATAGGTCATAAATTTCAGCTATTTTGTCAAGTTTGGTCAAATATTAGTTGCAACCTAGTGCCAAATGTTATTCTAAAACTAAAATTCTCATGAAATCATGCTATTTGTAAAATGCTGCTCATTGTTATTTTCTAAGTCCAATTTTCATGCAGTTATGCTTTCTATAATATGATACTTACATTTGGTGCAAATATGCAATCTGTAATGTATGCTGGCATGCTATAAAACTGTTACCTGAATTTGTTGGTGTAATATTGACGTTGAATAGCTTCTATTTACTAATTGGAGGCACCGTTCAAGCGTCCATGTTGTTTCTAGGAAGCTATCTAAAAATAACTATTAGATCTGTTGTTGGGGTCTGACGTGGGATAGAGTTTCCATTTATCTTGTGTGTCTTAGATTCCTCAAAGGTTATGCGTTATAAACGATGGTTCCATTTTCTCACATCATCATCTCAAGGTGCAACCTCATAGGCATATACGATCCATATGCGAAAGATGTCTAGCAACCGTACAAGTTCTTTGTGTTTTATATCAACTGTGATACGCTACTAGACCATACAAGGTGAGTTCAGAAATGCATACACACGCATGATCTAACAATCACGAATTTCTTCTATGTTTTTTCTCTTTCCTTGGCCATCTATATGACTATATGTACGTACATGCTTAAGGAAGTTGTACATCGTTATAGGTATGTGGGTCTTTTTCCTCAAAAAACACTACTTACCCAGTAACCAATCATATATGCATACATACTGTACCAATCTCCATGAAAAATCCGGTAGGTATATTTGTACAGGCATGTTAAGTAGTTACTTTTTCTTTCAAAATACAGTGAAGTTAATGTTCAAAACGTAGTTTCAGTTTACGTTAGTAACAACAACCACCGCAAAATTCCGTGCAAGCAATAATTCAAAGTTGCTAACCAAATTCAAGCATACAATTAATCCATTGGTTTCATAAGTTATATGTTGTATGGTACAGATTGCAGATATAGATATTTAAAGAATCTGCACGAACAGTATAAATCACATATAATTAAGAACGTCAAATAGTGGAAAAAAAAGTAACCGAGAAATAGTCACATGCTCATGTGTAGACACACAAATGACATGTCAATGGCACATTCTGAACACAAGTTCCCTACTTCAATGCATGGTTAATACTAGTATAACAAGTTCGTGCAGAAGTTGTTGATTGATGAAAGTTTGCCACTGATCTAATGATCAAAAGAGGTATTTTTAGATATATGATGATAGTATTGTATGTGTGAATCCATCAAATATAACATGCCTATACGAACAAACTAGGGGGTATATCTGTGTGAATGGACGAACTATCTCGGCGACTCTAGTTTTGGCAGAAAAATTAATACAAAAAGTTCAAAAAAATAAGAAAGATTTTTGTGCTTCATAATGTGATCCACTATATATGTCCACGTGAAATCGTCTTTAAAACCAATACAGTTGTCAACTCTATATATGTAGCTCGTGAGGATGCAGGGGTTGATGACTAGTCCATTAAATAGTATTTTAAGGGTTCAGTTTTGGTACTTATCATAGACCTGTGAGTGCGCAAACCAAGTGGCTCCAATTCTTTCCCTGCCCTGGAAAAAACAATCCAAGTTCAGTGTACCACTTCAAAAACAACATAATATTAGCTTGTCCAGTTGTCTTGTTATTATGCTGTGACGAAAATCATTTACTGCTCACCCAAAAAAAATTGATTTACTACTTTTGTACTGAAACTAGAACTCCAAATTTCTATTAAGCATCACACTGGTTGGAGTACTAGAAATTGGGAACACAATGTTGCACACAATGAAGAAGTCGAGTCAGTCGCTTTGGTAATGATTCATGGACTAGTCTCACGGCTAGTCGCAAATCATGACTAACCAACTACCGACTGTAGGATTAGTCTTAAGTCATGATTAGTCGAGTGACTTGTAGTTGTACATTACTAAGAATTTTGTTGAACGTAAAGCAGTTACTACTATCATTTTTTCTGTTTGCTCAGCTAAAATCCAGTTAATTGATGCATCTTATGATTGCATCGCTGTGGTTTCCTGTCCTCTGCGACTCTGTTGAGAGAGCGGTATCATATGTAGTAGTACTAAATTATATTCCAAGCAGCAATTACTAGTACACTTTCTTATTATGGAATATCTATGCGCATAAAACCAAGATAAATGAGGGTTATACTTGGATAAACTAGAAGGCGCTTATTTTCCTGCACTTTTCTGATATATGTAGCTCCTTGAAGTATTTGTATGCTTCTGATTGTAGATGATGAAGAAGAGGCACAAGTTCGAGAGAGAACTAAGCATTGGTGACGAGGTCGGGTGGTCGAAGAATGTCAAGTCGGCAAAAAGCAACCCTGCCCTCGCCGCGATGAACAAGAAGTTTGGGATGATCCACGGGCTCTCGTCGCTGGCAAATATCATGTCATTCGGCAGCCTGGCCATGCACTCCTGGTACCTTGCCAGCAAGCTTGAGCTGTGATGTGCACAAACACCCATCTTCACAATGACTGGGTTAAATGCGTTGGCGTAGTAATGTGTCTATGCTTAACTATAAGAATGGAATCGTGGGATCTTGCAAACATATTTAATTATATGATGATCCGGCTTCGGATTGTTCTACTTTAAAGAAGCTGCAGAATGCATGTGATTTTCTCCAATTTATTTCACGGAATAAGTTAGAATCTGTGGTTCTGATCTGTGATGTACTGATGTCTGTGTTGTTCAGAATGCAATAGCTGGTTTTCATTGCTTCATATCACATGGGGAAACTACAGTTTGCAACTAGTTGCGCGCGCACCCAATTGTCGGATGACCCACTTTGGATTTTTCAAAAAATGCGAAATAAATCATGTACATAGTCTATGTTGTATCTTGTGCACTCCAAAAAATTCATCAAAAATTTTGACCATATGTGACATGTGCAAAAAAGACAAATGAAGTGTGAATAGTGCATGATACTATTCACTTAGCTGCTTTTCTTTTTTGCACAGATCACCTATTGTCATATTTTTGGATGAAAATTTGTGGGTGCAGAAGATACAACATAATCTATGTACATGATTTATTTCGCATTTTTCTGAAAACTCCGAAGTGGGACATCCGAGAATGGGTTACGGGTGCAACTAGTTGCCATTTTCAAATTTAGCTAAAGGGGACTTCTTTTTCTTGCAACGGAACTTCATGGGGAGAACTTGTAAGGGCAGATGTGCAGCGTAGTATGCGTTGTTATTGATGCATACGCCATTTGTCCATTGACTTCCTTCATCCATTTTGTGTGCTAGAATTACTTTTCTTAGTATTCAGCACAAATGTGTTTCAGACATTTATTTTGACAGTCTTTATATGCTGTATATCATAGTTCCAACTCAAAATCCATTTAGTCTGGACGACCAGGCCCTTATTCTGCTCTTGGCTGTTCTACTCTGAATACCTCGTCCGTGCAAGTTTGATTGCGCTGTCGTATTTCTTTCATTTGGTTTTATCTTGAAAAGACAAATGTTGTTCTTCCATCAGATCCCCAGCTTGCCTTATCATTTTGGACGTGGATCGCTATGAGTGTTAAACATTAAGAAATGCGTGGTGTTGTCCATTAATTTGGTATTGGTATCGCCAGAAACTGAGTATGAATGCTTTACATATCACCAAGATCTTTGCACTTCCAGGGGACCTCCGTATGTATATATCTTCCCTGAAGAAGCCACACTGAGATCAAGATAAATAAGATCAAAAGATATGCCATCGAGAAAAAAAAATGCCTATCATATCCATTCAGTGCTATTGTTATCCAAGTCACGAGATGCATGAAACAGTCGTATTTGTATTGCTGTGGTCTGTGGTCCACAAATAAACTTTAGGCAGCAAATTTTAGGAAATCTGCTAGAGACGAGCATTTTTGACTGAAAAATTTCGTGTTTTTTGGGAGTGACGGTTTGTCCTTGTGGTGGAGATGCTCTTAACTCTCAATTTGCATTTTTCTGCCGCTGTCCATAAAGAGCATAAATAAACTGTTTTCCTATTTCTTAGGTACCGAGAAGTCGACCTTTACAAACATCTGATGATTCGTCACAGTAAAAAAACTGATGGTTCATGTTTCAAAAGGATGAGAAGGTCTTTCGCGATTGTCGACGAAGAGGAAGCGAGAATGTCGGAATTAATCGGACTATTGCGAGCGGAACGAGCAGGACGAGCTTTGGATGAATCGATCTATTCATGAGAAAGCTATCTTAAGTATTAGAGCAGTATAAGAAATAATAGTACAAATATATTTAATTTTCAAATCAGCGTGTCTTGTGGTTTCTTGATTTTTTTTGTGGAGAATACCACGTGTTCTTCAATACTTGCGTATCACTGTTCTGCCAGTGGACCATCCAGAACAATAAACAATATCACACTCCCTTTCTCGCTGTTGTCAAACATCTATAATTAGCATTTCATTTGAAAACCTTCTTGAATTGAGGAGCTAATTAAGATACTCTTGTTTATATAGTCACATGCTTGCCACATTTGGGATTAGTTTATCAATTCTTTGACTCCTCTTTCATGAATCTTGGGTCCCAATAATAAGTAACCAATCCACAGAGGACGAACCGATGCATTTCATTCAGTGCTGAACAACCCATAACAAATCAGCAGATTAAGTGATTTTGCTGAAATAATAGTATAGACCCTACAAGTAATTGATGGTCCAAATCGGAGTATTGTGAGCACGTTTTCTCTTCGTTGTGTTGAAGAATCTGGGCATATTAATGATTCGAAGCATGCAGCAGATGGCGGCTTCTTTTGTCAGTCAAAAGATGCCACCGGTCTTCAGATAAAACCCCTGTAGCATCATCATCAACAGCTCAGGATAAATAAACTAACCAACCTAGCATCATTTGGTTGGCCATCTTGCATGATAATCACTCCCTGGGATTCTGAAGGAGCATAAAGGTTACGTTCCTGTCGAGGTCGGCTGCAAGGCCCAAAACCCATAATTTCTGAAATCTCTTCTTATGTATGTCTGTCCCAAGTATAAAGCAGTACTTGGTGAAACTGAATTGCGTTTATCCACCAAGTTGGAGCATATACATAATACTTCCATGGCAAAAAAAAAAGATGCATAATACTTCATTATAAATAAAAATAGGTATTTAATAACAACTTATTCGATGGGAACAAATATGGTTTCATAGCATCATATATTACCTCGATTTGTGTCTTTTCAGGTATGAGCACGGGATACCAGTTAGAAAACATAGGATCTTTCGAATAGTTAGGGCATCCATACTGTTCGGCGGTTGCGTTGTCGTTAAGCAGAAACAAACGTGCAACCTTTAACCTTACCGCAAAACTCTACGGGCTTGTTTGGTTTCCTGCATACCCTTGGGCCAGGCCCGCTGGATGCAAAAACGAGTGTTTGGTGGGTTGCCCCATATCCACGTTGTTGGCCCGCACGAACCTCAAATCACTCCTCAGCCAGGCCCGCTAGGAACGGCTGATTCGGCCGTTTCCCCTCAGCCACCCTTTTCTCGTTCACCTTGGTGCAGGGTTGGGGAACGAGCTTGGAGATTGCGCGAGCTCGCGCGCGGAGGCGAAAAAACGGCGGGAGTTTTTCCGTCACCGCCCCCCATTTTCGGCCCTCTATTTCATCCCCTCCGCTTGACCGCCAAAACTAGCGCCACCATTTTCCCCAACACATTCGAGCTCTTCTCCTTCGGTCGAAGGAAGAAGAAGCAGAGCGGCGGCAAGATCTGCTTCTCAGGTCGGCGGCACTCGGCGGCGAGATCTTCTCCTCTGGTCGGCGGTGCTCGGCGGCGAGATGTCCTCCGCCATGTTCTGCGGCTCTCCCCTCGGTCAATGTGCCGTAGATCTGTGTAGTTCTGTGTAGTTTCTCATAGTGGTAGTGGCCTAGATTGATTAGATTCTCCTAGATTTGTTTAGATCTTAGCAGATCAAATAGTTTTTGCTCACTCATCTTCGAGCATGTCATCCTTGTGAGCAGATCCTCCATAGTTCGTGTATGATAGAGATCGTGGTATGACGGTTGGTTTTGCAATGTGTAGATCTCATCCTTGTACCACTGTCTCTCTCATACATGACTGATTGTGTGACTGTTTTACCTTGGATGCGTGCCCCGAAGCTATGAACTGCTCCTGATCTATGAACTGCTCTTGAACTATGAACACCTTTTTGTCATGCATGTTTACAATCTACATCGATAGGCCACCTCCACTGAGGTCTTGCCCACCTCCCCGAATCTGTCGGCTACGTCAGTGCTGTCTGTGAAGCCGCTTCGATCCGCTCCGGCATCTGACTGCCTTGGACTGAGAGCGAGGAAGGGTCCAATGACCTGGCCTCTGGCTTTGTCCACCTTCGTCCTCACAAGGATGGCTGAACTAGTGCAAGGGGGGGGTCGACATCAACAGAGGAATCAGAGTCAAGAGCTTGGAAGTCATATGCAAGAATGTTCTTCAGTTCTGCGGCACTAAAGTCACCACTACTCAGGTGTACAACCATCTGAGGAAGTGGAGGTTCAGGTGGAACAGGTTGCGCACACTGGCGCAGCTAGAAGGAGTGCAATGGAGTGGTGAGAGTAGTACCTTCATGATGGATGACGATGTGTTCATCAAATATCTCGTGGTAAGCATTTGTACTTCAAGTTCCGCAATTAGTTCTCTACCTTCTTGATGAGACTAACTCTGATTTCGTTTCAACATCACCCCAAGGATGAACCATACATGAACAAGCCAAATCAGAACTATGATCAGATGAAGATCATCTTCAGCAAGATCCGTCTACATAATCCAATCGGGGTTTACTCCCTGCAACTCCCCCTGAGCCACCTCATGGACCATGAAGTCGAATGTGCCTCCTACATTGCCATGGCCCCTCAGCTGAGGAAGCAGTGGTTCACTTCCTTTCTTCGCAAGCACTACCTGTGATGAGGTGATGATGCTGCCGTAGACTAAGTAGTAGTCCATCTGATGTGGTGATGATGGTATGGGAAGATGATGAACTTCTGGTATATTTTGCGAGGCGGTACATACTAAACCCCTCAGTTGATGAGCAACTGGTGCATCACCAGCACATAATGTGCTGAATTTGTGATGCACCAGTCTTTTGTAAACTATGGAGACAACCCCTGACGAACTTCTGGTGCATCCCAGCACGTAATGTGCTAGTTTAGTACTACCCTTAGTTGTTTGTCTGTGTTTTGCAGTGTGTGATGGTAATCACGCCACTAGAAATAGTGGTGAGAGTATGTGAGGGCATGTACATAACCAAACACCAGGTTTTTGCATGCCTTTTGCTCACACGGCCGACCAAACACTGGGACTTCAAAATTTGGTTGGAGAGCAACGGGCCTGGCTGTCTCTTTGTAGGCAACCAAATGGGCTGCAGAACGTGGCTTTTGCCTCGTTTTTCCAGGGCCAGACCCTGCTGGACCACGAATGCAAAGTGGCCAAAATGGATGTAGGAAACAAACACGCCCTACAAGCCCCTGAGGTGAAAGCCAAAAAATTTCTTTAAAAAATATATCTTATTTCAACTATATTATATAGGTCTCCTCTCTCTTGCAAGTGGACTCGACATACTTGGAGGTTCTCCAAGTATAGAGGTGGATTCTAAGCTTGGAACTGATACTGAAAACATAAATGGACCCTGGGCTACATGAGAACGGTTTTAACAATTGAAAACCATATTTTGGATTAATTTTGTTGTTGTTATGTTGATGCTCACCATGTATGTGAAACATTTTATGGAGAAATAGTTTTGTTTTGGGGGTACACAGTCATCCGCCGCCGGAGTAGTATTATTACAACCATGCTGCATTGAAGTCCGCTACCACAGTAAATGGACCCTGGGCTACATGAGAACGGTTTTAACAATTGAAAACCATATTTTGGATTAATTTTGTTGTTGTTATGTTGATGCTCACCATGTATGTGAAACATTTTATGGAGAAATAGTTTTGTTTTGGGGGTACACAGTCATCCGCCGCCGGAGTAGTATTATTACAACCGTGCTGCATTGAAGTCTGCTACCACAGTACTACCTGTACCAACCAAGTGGCAATTGCTTGCTCCCAGTCCCAGCCCAGCGAAGCAACAGTACTGTACCACCTCTACAGTTCACACAGCATTGGCACACCTTTCTCCCTATCCTGCTGCATCAATCAGCCACACAATGATCGCTCAAACGATCGGACAGTCCACTTTGGAAACTGAAACACACGGGCTTTCTTTCCTCTCCTCCCCACCGCTTAGTTGAGAGTCAGCCGCCGCGTCCACCGCTCTTCCCCGGCACGCTCCCCTCTCCTCTCCGGCGGCTTTGCCGTCTGGCGTGGAAGGAGATGCGCTGCGCGGGCTGTATATAGTAGTTTCTTAGGGTTAGCTTTTGCTGTGTGTGCCCAAGTGGTGTCTGAGGGTAGGATGGCGATCTCCTGCGACCAGATCCGCCGCGCCGGAAGCTCCTTCTACCTCGCTGCACTCCGCTGGTGGCAGGCGGTGACGCAAGGGAGGTCGACGGGCTTCTGCATCCCTCCAAATAAGGTTCGCTTCCGAAGCTTTGAGCTGAGGTTCTTGGGCCAAACCTGGCTCGGTCTGGTGGTTTCTCTCCTTGCTGCGGTTCTCCCATGGACGGAGGCGAGGGCGGTGAAGATGAGATACATGGACGGCTTCTTCAATAAGGCCTGCTCCCTGGCTTTCTTTTGCTATAATTTCTTTATGCATCTGTCTCCTCCGGCTCGTGGCGGGAGCTTGGAGTTCGACGGCGGATTTGGATTTCTCGTATGGAGGCAAAAAGCCAGGTCTATCGGCAGTTTGAGATCTAGTGGTGGCGGTGCTGGACCTGCTTCCTCAACTCGCCATGGTGGCAGTGGGGAGGAGCTAGATGCAGCGCGGCATGATCGGCGTCTCGGCTGTCCTGGAGTTGCGATGCTGCAGACTGGAGAACACACTCGGCGCCCTTTGTTTTGGCGGCCGACTTTGATGACCAGCTGGTGGTCTTCGTCACCGGTGATGCATGCCGGCGTGTCTTCAACCTCCAGACGGAGGCCCTATTCCGAGCTCGTGACGGCGCTCCACTTCCTCCTGATGCCAAGTGGTCTCGTCCCCGGCGCCGGTGAGGATGGCCGTGGCGGAAGCTCGTCGTTCACAGGCGGATGTGGAGGACCCAATTGCATTTCTCATATTATGTTTAGGGTCTTGTTTGTAAGAAGTAGGGACCTATTAGTATTTGTGTTCTCTTGTGAGGTTCCTACTGTAATTTGTACCTGCACCTTGTACCTGCACCGCTGAATATTAAGAGGCATCTAGGCCCTTCGAGGCCTCTCCAGTGTTCAAAAAAAAAAAATCAGCCACACTGTGGTTCCCAGATTTTTTTTTTGAAGGGCACATACCTGGATATATTACTCACAGATCAAAATACATTCGGAATACATCCAGATACGGGGCAGCTGTCCCCAAATTACAAAAAGGACCCTAACTAAAATGAAAATTGCAACTAGATCCTCAAGTGTGTCTCTGCACAGGGCAATCCGCCACTGCTTGCATCTCCAGCGACAGGCCGCCGGAGAAGAAGAAGATACACAGTAGCTGAGTCGCCGGCATGGATCTATAGAGGAGTAAACCTCGTTGAGGTCGCCGCAATATCCACCCAACGCAGACGCTGGGATCTTGCAGACGGCGAGAAGACGCATCGGCGGGAGCAACGCCCCGATCCAACACCAGCCATCGGGTCGCCGGCCACAGCAAGCAAACCCGCATGAGCACAGCTCCAGGAACAGCAAAAAGGCAGAAATCTGCCGCCACAGGCCCAACCACTTCTTCACCTCTCTTCTTCTTCCACCTCGGTAACAAGAGAAGAGATCAAGAAGCAGCAAAAAACCGAGATAATTTACCGAAAAGATCGCCGAGGTGACGATGCAGATCGTGTCCTCCTTCCTCTGGAGCTTGACGAACAGCTTCATCTCCTCCGCTATACACCAGGAGCGCCTCGGAAGCTCCGGCGTCATGAACCCCGCGGCTTCGCCAGATCCAAATCGAGCTCCATGAGAATCTCTCCATCTCTGCCCCTCGCCTCCACGGCCGGCCAGAGAGATAGCCAGAGCAACACCTCGCTGGATCGAGATCTGGCCACGAACGAGCTTATTTAGCATAGACTCCGGCTCCAGCACCTCCAAGCTTCCGTCGCCCCATGCGACCATCGTCGGAGATTCCTTCACCGCTAGCAACCAAACGCCGCTCGGGTGCGCCGGTCGCAAGCTCCAATCCGGCATAGCGCCAAACGCCAAAGAGGCAAACTCTAATACTAGCAGAAGATCTACTATATACATAGCACCGGCACCTCACCAGCAGCAGCTCCGGCCAGCTATTCCGGCGGAGAGGCCAGATCGGCCCGGAAATCAGAGATTGACTCTCAAAACTACTGTAGCAAGGCGAGAGCAGAGGAAGGGGAAAAGAAAGCCTTATGTTCCCAGATTTCCAGTGACATGTCTCCGTTCTCTTGCTCCCAAGAGGATGGATTCAGTGAAAAAGGGTACAGAATAACACATCCATAGTTCCCAGGTCTCTTGTGTTCAGAGCAAAAAGAGTGCACCACTGTTTTCCTTGTCATACAGTGGTCAACTGCACTCCAGAGTGCAGGGCTACCCTGTTTTGCCATGCATTTGTCAGTCTTTTTGTACTGAAATTACAAAAAAAAAAGAGTCATCAGCTCTGCACAGCCTCCGTCTTTGATTCTATCGCAGCGATGAAGATTATTTTACCAGTTTGTTCAGATTTTGCTGGCGAAAAACTACCCGAAAGGTACGTGCAGTAGTAGAGTGCTGAAGATCTGTCAACGCAAGGGATTGCACTGATCCAGTCCCAGGTGCATGCAAAGCTTACCAACCAAGGTTAACAAGAAGCAAGAACAGTTCAGAATATTTGCAGTGAATTTGTCCTAATGTTTGGCTTTCTTACCACCATGGTGTTATGATCATGTTCTAGTACAAGATTTTGTTTTACGGTATTTCTTACACAAGTTCCTGAACCCAAGAAGAAACAGGATAGAGTAGAAAAGAACTTCCTTGTCCTGTCACCTGTCACTGCCCTTAATTTAAACCCCAATGCAGGAGCATTTCACAGCAGCATTATTACAGGGCTGCAACACCAACAAAGCTTGCATTGGTTTTATTACTGTTCTTTCAGTTCTTTGTCATTGCAACCTGGTTCTTGGAGTTGATGTCAAAAGAAAGGATTTCTTGAAGAACCTCGCCAACCAAGCTGTGCATCATTTATCTTTCAGTTATTGCAGAGCAGCTACCGTTGAGAACAATGGATGGACAAACATATAGAACTGAAGTTGCTGTAGGAAAATCAATCCTTGCTGGTTCCCTACTGTTTGCTACTTGTCCATGATCGGCCCCAACATAAATTTAAAATGTAAGAATGAATTAAACTTTCCGACAAGAAACATTAAATTTCAGTTATTTGTTTCCTGAAACAATGAACACGGAAACAAACGTTCGAATGGCCATTTTATGTTCATCCAAAGTCAACACTTACACATCACCGTAAAATTACAACAAAAGAGATCAACTAGCGCATCAATCCCTTTTCTATACACAAAAGTCAACTTTTCTTTTCCAGTTCGTGGCTTCTTGCCACTACAATACTTACTAGGAAGCTTATTTTAAGTTACTATTGCTCCCACATTGAGCTGGTACAGTCCATGGAGGCGCCGGCGGTCAGGGCGTCAACACCTGGTCTTGGCGGCGAAGCCGTGCATGGCGCCGTAGCTGCGGGAGCCAAACCCGAGGCAGCCGAGAAGCAGGCCCTGCCGGTAGGGCAGGAACGTGCGCCGCCGCATATCCTCCGCTTCAGCGCGCCTCGCCTCGTAGAGCCGCTCGTGCGCTGACCTCCTCCTCACCGCCGACGTGGGATTCGTCTTGGGAGCTGCCAGCGAGGCGTCATTCTTGGGGCGCGCTGGCGCTGGTACCGGCGGCAACGGAGCTGGAGGTCGGCGCTTGGAGCTGCCGGACTTGTTCTGATGGACGAGGTTCTTCAAGAACCGCCACCGGCGGTACCTTCTCGGGGTCGAGGAGGACGCTGACGACGCCGTAGAGGACGAGGACGACGAGCGTGACGCTGATGTCGGCGTCTGTGCAGAATCTTTCGCCGGAGCGGGCGAAGATGACGGCGACATCCAGTGTGCGCGGAATGGGGAGAGTGAGCGGGACCTGCGGTGCACGGACCGGCTCCGGAAACGGCCGCGCTCGTCCAATGGCGCCGCTGTGGCCAGCGGCGGCATCCGGTTGCCAGTGGGGCCGTCGGCGAGGGATGGGGGCGCCTGCGGAAGGAGGAGGAAGGAGGCGAGCCGCATTGGGCGGATCTGGCCGTTGTGGAACAGCTCGTCGGCGGAGGACATTGCGGCCGTGGCGGGCGAAGGGAACTGCGAGGAGAAGTCGAAGTCGAACTCGTAGTCACAGTCATCGGCGCGTCGCGCAGGGCTCGCCGGCGCGCTGAAACAGAAACCGGCGGCGGCGTGGAACGACGGGTCGCGGGCTGGGCTGGATGGCGCGCTGACGAAAGGAGTGGAGCACGCGCTGTTCCCTTCCACGCTGCAAGGGACGGCGAAGTAGTTACCGGAGCTGGAGTCGGCCACGGCGGCGGCCATTGTGAGTTGTGACGGCGAATGGGGCGGTTGGGAACTTGAGATCCGAAGGTGAGAAGGCCCTCTTCTTATGAAGAGAGGGTGGTTCCTGGACGTTTTTCGTTTTAGCCCCTTGATCAATGTAAATGTCCTACATTAAGGTTCTACTTATTATAACGTTTTTCAGAAGAGATAACTTTTTTGGACGCATGGATATAAACAATGCAAGCTAAATCGATAGATATTCTATCCCAGTGAGATCCTGGCTAAATATTCAGGGCCTTTTAATTTCAAGGATTTCCATGGAATTTTATAAGATTGGAATTCTTAGAAAAATTGCATTAGTCGTTTGATTGATATGAATTAATCCAATAGTAGTTTTTTCATAAAGATTGTTGTGTACTCATCAACTCAAACCTATTGGAAACAATCTTTTGATTTTCCTATCATATAATAAACAACCAAAATCATGTACGATTGTAATGTACATGACGGTTTAATCTTGATTACTATGTTTTCAGAATCCTACGAATTAAAGAAACTCTTCACTTTCCGTATCATAAAAGTTAAGAAAATTAGTGTTTACTCCTCAAGTTTACAGATAAGTGGCGTTCTAGATGATGCCATTATCTACAAAATATAATTACAAAAACAAGTTTTTGATATTTTATATGTATAATACATTCTTTTATAGAAACTATTTTTTCAACACTAAACCATACATATGATTTTCAAAGTTTATCATCTAAATATTTTTAGAAGATATTCGTACTTGATGTTTTAAAACTTTGACTAGAGATGTGTGAAGAAATTGTGAACAATGGAGTGTTATAATAATCCGTTGCAATTGAGAGCTTCACATCATTGACTAGTTTCAGGCAAAAGACTCCTTTTCCGTTGCGGTAGGAGTTTTGATCTGTGTCCATAGTGTCATTTTGTACAATTGTCTATGAAATTTGTAGTTTATAATGTCAATATCTCAATCATTTGTATCAAATCATGAGTTTACACTATAGTTTTAATGTTATTATGGGATTTCCCACAAAATCCCTTTATTTGGATTGTAACTCTAGAAAGTAGGAAACTATGTTTTCGTATTTTGCTTTCACAAACCTTCCGGACGATTTAGGATTTTTCCACGTCATTTTTTGGAAGGATGAAGATTTTTAGATCATGACGGAGATCACGGGACATGTGAGGCTGTAGATGGGCTCCATGGCCTGGCCAACTCCTCTCACATCGCCGTGGGAAGGTTCTAGAGCCTCGAGCACCCAATCGACCCGTTCGCCTTACCCGGCAACTACCATAGTTGAGTTGGAAACGCTATGCAATTTCTTCTTTATTTTGTAGGTCTTGCTTGAAAAGGAAGAAGGAGACACCAAAAGAAGGCAACCCCGACCGCAGATCCTCGCACCAGTGAGCACGGTGCCTTGCGCCGCCACCCTCACCACCAGTCCACCATCATGTCCGCCCTACACTACCCACACATCTTCGCACCTCCGACTTCAACCACCTCCAGCAGGCCTATCTCCCAGTGTCTACGCTCTGTCGCACTCAACGTCCTGTGGATCCCCCTCACCTTCGAAACACATCCCGTCGGCACCGCGGAAAGGACCGGTGACAGCGTCGGTGGGGAGGGCGGGAGGTGGGGGTGGGCAGTGGGGAACTAGGGGTTTCCCCCAGTCGTTAGAGGAGGTGACGTGGTGGTTGGGTGGCTTTTGGGATAGTCTTTCCAACTACCTACCTAGTATAATTTTTAGAGTGGACAAATGGCTCCCGACCTACATAGAGTTTGTTTTTTGAAGAAAAAAAATCGAAATTGACACTTTGGAGTTTCAAAAAATAAAGAAAAAAAATCCCAGGTGTAGATAGTGTCGAGATCTACATTTGTACAAAATTTCAACTCAAAATTCATTATATTTTGGGCTGGGCAAAAAAAGACAAATGGGTGGTGAACAATACACGGTTTCAAAAACTTGAATTTTTTTTTGACTGTGATACCGTAGAGGAGAACCCCTACGGTTTCAAAAACTTGAAATTTTTCCCGATTTGTCTTTTCTGCCCAGCCCAAAATATAACGAATTTTGACTTACAGTTATGCACGCTTGTAGATATCGACATTATCTTCATCTGGGAATTTTATCTCGATGTTTGGAAACTCAAATGTGCCCATTTCGAATTTTAAAAAATGGCTCCATGTAGCTCGGGGGTCATTTGCAGTTTCCTGTATAATTTTAAGCTAACATTTCAGCAATTTTACAAATATTCAGATGTGTTCTTCCGCCAAAAAAGGGGCCGGCACACCTTATTAGAGGCAGCTTCGTTACTTCATCAGCGTGCAATGCAAGGCAGCTTCCTCTTTAACTTTTTGTCATGAAACCATGGCCACATGTGCGTAGGCGTCATTTGTATGACGGATCATGCTCGGAACGTTCTTTGCGCAAGAACTCAACGGCCATGAAAAAATCTAGCAAGGCTTATTTCATGCGTTGCATGTAAATTACCCCAATTTAACAAGGTACCGATAAAACTCAGCCGTGCATTAATACACACGTACGCATAGATTGAAGTTCAAAAAGAAAAGAAAAATAGGTACGCACGGATTGAAGCAATTCTAGCCACGAAGGGAAGTCCTTCATATGTCAGATGCTTGACGACGACGATCGATAGATCTTACGCAAACAATTAATCAAGTTATTAGCCGATATTCTTGCTGCGTCTCTTTCAGCTGGTTAGTTACCAACATTCCATCGATGACTGATTCGTCTAAGAGAACAATAAAAAGCATTCGGAAGGAACAGGTTAGTGAGTAAGAGAACGAGGCTTCCGTTTCCCATGCGGTCACCATGTTTCGTCACCTTTGTTTCAAATAAAAAGATTAGTTATTGTCCTCATTGGCCTGTGATAACCTCACGCCACATTCGAAGTCCATGAGCCATGTATACGATCAAAATACCTGTTACATCGGAAATTATAATCTCAGCTACATAGAAAAGTCTAATCTCAACAGAGGTCCATATGTGATCTCTTTTTATGAAACATAGCAAAGTTACATCTTTCGAATTTTGAAAAACTACGAGAAAATTCATAAACTTAGGGAATATATAAAGAACATGTAAGTGTAAATTATAGTACGAGAATAACCACTTCTAAGGCGTGCAAAAAAAATCACAAAACTAATAATTTCACATTAACTTATGTAAAGTGTATTGGTATTTCAAAGTTTCAAAAAATGCTAAAAAATATCGTAGATACATATTCATGTTGTCTATATATCTGCATAGTTTCGCTCAATAAAACGTTGTATTGTAGGCTACACAAAAATCACAAAATCATGGATCCGAGAAGGTGAAAAAGAACTCATTTTACTTTGTAGATTTATCTTTTTTGTGAAGATCACATATGAAAAGATATTTCTCCGAAAATTTGTGCGTACATAGAAGGCATGTATATGTAATTGTATGAATTTGTTCAGAATTCTTTTAGATGAAAAATAAAGTTTTCAATTTTTTTTAAAAAAAGGGAGCACTGGAACTCGGGAGATATAATTTTTTTCGTGATATGAGCCCGTATCGTGCATGATATTTTGTTTGCCGATGAGACTCATTTCACGCATGGATGCTTTATCACAACGATTCAAAGGTTTATGCCATCCATGGTTAAGCCGTACAGAGTGCTAGGGTTGTTGGTGGCGGCCCGCAAATCAAAAAATAAGGCAAAATGACGTACAAGATTAAGTCTTAATTAAAGCATGGCAAGGGCAAATCAGCGGCCCGCACAGGCAAGCTGGGTTTTGAAGCAGAAATAATTAGTAACCTGCAGCAGAAGATGAAATGAATTAACTTAAAACATAGTTATGCTGCCGCATACAGGACCATGAAACATTTTGAAGTGTTTAACTTATTGCAGCCGATTGGGTATCTTTCGCGAGCCTAGGCACGAAACATTCGGTGGTCTGGAATGAACCGGTTCGTGTGGCCTGCGTACGTACTCGTCCTAAATATCAAACTGGCGTTTTTCATGCATGCATTCGATCCAATGGAACTTTCGAGATAGTATTGATGCATAGCGAAGGTGATAGCTAGAGAAGCGAGCATCCCTTTTTTAATTCACATCAGCAACCCTAGATCTAAATGAAAGGGTTAATGAGAGGATGCCATTAATAAGTGGTTGTAGTGTAATGTAATGGATTTTATGTCTTAATGAAGAGAATTAAATTTATAATATAATAAAATAGTAATTACAATATGAATGAAATTGACCAAATGATTTTTGTAAGATTTGATTATGATTAAGTTATGTGCCGTGAAAAATTGTACTTACTGAAAGGACAAGGATGTCGTCTATAGGGGGGTGAATAGGCGATTTAAAACTTTTCGGTTTAGCCTTAATAATTGCGGAATAAAACTAGATATTTAAATTACCAAACCAATAATCTAAATACACTAGGCTCATCTATGTGCACCAACAACTTATGCTAAGCAAGACAAATAACAAGGTGATAGCTAGATATAAGACTTCAAGCACGAAGCCTATCACAATATAAAGTGCATAAGTAAAAAGTTCGGGTATAGAAATAACCGAGTCACGCGGAGACGGTGATGTATTTCCGAGTTTCTCCTTTTTATGAGAGTATGTCTCGTTGGAGGGGTGTGAGTTTCAAACTCAAACGCCACAAATGGGCTCACCCTATTCTCCGATAAACCTTGCACAAAAATTCGGTTCACCTTTCATTATCCAAATCGTTCAAGGCGGAATCTGGAGCCTTTACAACAATCTTGAGGCACAACCCACAAAAAGATTGGGAGCTCTCAAATGACCACAAAATGTCTCAATCACCACAATGGCGTCTAGGGTCCAATGACCCAAGAGTAACAAGCTCACAAACTTTTAACTTCCATGAATCCTCGTGGAGAGTACAAACCTATGCACCAAATGCAATGGCAAGAGCACAAGTGCTCAAATCATTCACTCTCAAATCCCACCAAAAGCAACTAATACTTATGGGGGAGAAGAGAGGAAGAACAAAGAAGAACACAACAAATGGAACTCCAAGATCTAAATTCAAAGGGTTCCCCTCACTTAGAGGAGAGATGGATTGGGGAAATATAGATCTAGATCTCCTCTCTTTTCCCTCTAATTGGACGCAAGAATCATGGAGGAATAGAGAGAAATCTGTCGGGATTATTCCTGCAGGAACCTCTAGTGTAGTGTCGTTCGAACACTAGGGACTGAAACACGCTCTCGATGAAACACTCGTCGACCTCGGTGACGGAAACACACACAGCAAGGAGACACAGCGGGTTACCCACACTAGTAGAAAAAAGGCTACTAGTGGCGCACCAAAATCGCTTATCAGTGGTGCACGGTGGTGCACCACTAAATCTGCGCCACTGGTTCGTGCGCCACAGATAACTCAATTACCAGTGGCGCACAAGCCAAATTGTGTGCCACTAATAAGTTGAATACCAGTGGCGCGCTGCGTAATATGTGCGCCACTGGTAAGAATTTATGAATTATAAAAAATACTACTAGTGGCACACTATTTCTGTTTTGTGCGCCATTAGTATCATTTTCAGGATTAAAAAAAATAAATCAAAAAAATAAAATTATCTGTTGCAAAGTTCAGAAACACAAATAGAATTTTCAAGAGTGGTATCCGACATTATTAATTACAACACCACATTGTTTCAAAATCACAAATATACAGAAGCCTCGCTACAATCCGGTGTCAATGTCATCGTCGCCGCCACAGCCCCGTGTCGATGTTGTCGTTCCCGTCACCACAGCCCCGTGTCGATGTCGTCGTCGCCACAATGCCATGTTACTTAGCAGCCAGAGATCTTGAGCAACACCTAAGAAGCAGCAGCAGCAACAGCAAGTTAAATGGTGTCTTGGCTTGAGCCAAGTTTTGTGCAAGACATGAATGTTTCGAACAAACCTGAACGTTTACCTCTCTAAGTCTACATCCAAAAACCTAAATGTTCTTAGCAGGCAGGGACAACAAATTCTAACTCTCATGCAGAATATAGGATTGGTTCGATGTTCCTATCCCCAACTGAATACGTGATTGCTGAAACATATAATTTCAAGAGGATTTGAACAGGTTTAATCCAAAACAACTACTATATTCACGACATGATTCATGCCATTAGAAAACGAGTTCATTATCATGTGAAAAACTAGTATGTTACTGCAATACTGGAGGCTTTACATTATCACATGGTACTACTACTCCGGGTTGCAATATAACTCCACTAAAAAAGGCAACGTCAATGCAACAAACTGCTGCAATGTAACTCCTAGTTACTGGATAATAAACAAACTGTACCCATGGTTACGGATTGAGCCTTGTACTGGTGCAAATTTCAAGTGGCAAACCTGCGACAAGCTAAGCCCACTAAATTCTCAGCATAACATTTAGCCTGCATTTAAAATTCCAATCGACATGTATGTACAATTTTACATCATATTACCCTATTAGGAAATAGCAAAACTAGCAGCAGTTTATGTATAAAATGCACGGCAGCTCCTACCACCAGATTGACAGATCGACTCAGTTCAGTTAAGATCGATTTAATTCAGTAGCAAAAGGCCAACAGCAGAAGCTCGACATGTCCTACTCCTACCACTAGATCGACTGCAGCAGCTTGATTCTAAAATTAGTAAATTACTTAGCCCAAGGCCAAGTAGCAAGCACACACGACAGCACAAAAAGAGAGGAAACATCAATCCATCCATTCACTTCAGCTCGGGAGAGGTTGAGAGCCTTACCTGAGGCGCGGCGGCCGGCCGCGAGTTCGAACTCCCTTTAGGGCGGAGAGAGGGCGAGGGGAACTAGCTCGGCGGCGGAGGAGGACCTTCCCCGACGGCAAGGCGGAGCAGAGACGACGAGGATGTCGAGGACGCGCTGCTTCCCCTTGCCCATCACCGGCGAGCGTTGTGGGGCGGATGGCCGTAGGAGCTGGGAGACGCCCAGGAGAGGCAGCGCGCGAGGAGGTTCCCTCTATGACGCTGATGACGGCCTCCACTTCCTGTGGCGCGGATGGGCATCGGTGGCGGCGTCGGTGGCGGGAGGCGCCATGGGTCACTGGCGATGCAGATGCGGGGGGTGCGGGCGCGCATGGGGAGGTGGAGGCGAGGGCGGCGCGGCGGGGTTGGAGGCTGGGAGGAGGAGGCGGTGGTGGTGGTCGGGGTCGGCGCCGGCGCCGCCATTGCTCGGGCTGGGGTTGGGATTTGGGGATTGGATCGAGACAGGAGAGTTGCGTGCGTGTGTGGTCGTTTTTTTTTTGTTGAGTGCGTGTGCGTGGTGTTTGTGTGGTGAGAAAAAAAAGGGAGGAGAGAGAAATAAAAAAGGAAGGAGAGGATAAGGCAAAGTTACATGTGGCGCACAACACCGTGCGCCACAGCTAAAAAAATTACCTGTGGCGCACCGTGCAGTGGTGCGCCACAGGTATTCTCTATCCACTTTCCAAAATATCTGTCCAGAAATACCTGTGGTGCGCCACAGGTAAATTTTTACCTGTGGCGCACCAAAATTTCGTGCGCCACTGGTATATTCTGCCAAATCCGCAAAACGAGGAGAGATAATAGCAGTGGCGCACGGGCAAGCTTGTGCGCCACTGGTAACATTTCACCTATAAGCATTTTTCTACTAGTGCCAGGTTCAGGCCACCATGATGGTGTAACACCCTACTTCCTACTTGTATGGATTGCACTGCTCGGAGCGATTACAGTACAAGTGTTGGAGCTAGTAGCGAGGTAGAATGAGATGATCCTCTAAGGTTATGGTGAGGCCCTATTTATAGTGCTCCGGTCCTCTCCCCAAATGTTTAGGCGGGAAGGGTTGCCACATAGCACCAAGAACTGAGGGAAAACCTACCCCTCGCGTCGCCACCCACAGGCGACGCTAGGGGCGAAACTCCAGCGCCGCCCGCTCCCTCCCGTCGGCAGCATACTGCCGCTGCCGTCGCCGGCCTCGGCCGTGGCGGTGGCGGCACCCCTCCGCTGCTGCCAAAAGGTGGCCGGAGGGGAGGTCCTCGCTTCCAGTCTGGTGGATGGCCGGCCCGTGGGGCGGCAGCGGCCGGGGCGGAGGAAGCCGAGCCGGCGGGCTCGGGTGGTGGCGGTGGGAGCGTGGGGTGCAGCGGCGGAGAGAGGTGCCGTCGCCTGCGTCCGCGCGGGGAAGCAGCGGGTTCGATGGGCTTGGCGGGCCCGATCTGGGCCCGCCGGGCCCGAGCTGTGGCGGCGTTCGGTGTGAAGGACGGGCGCGTCGGAGTGGAGGACGGGCGCGGCGGAGTGGTGCGGGTGTGCGGCGCGAGGCGTCGGCCCTGCTGCGTGTGCTGCGGGCGGCCCCATCTGGGCATGCTGCGGCCCGGCGGTGGGAGGCGTGGCTTCGGCAGGGAGAGGTGCTCGGCGTCGACGGCGGGGAGAGGTGCAGGGCGGTGCAGGGCGTCGGGTCAGGAGCTGCGGGGGGCGCTGTGGCGGAGGCAGGGGTCCCGACGACCCCGGAGCGGGGAGTGGTGCGGTTTGTGGCCATGGGCGCCGCGGCCGCCGGTGAGGCAGGAGGGCATGCTGCAGGGTGGAGGTTTCGACGTGTTGGTGGCCTCCGGCTGCCGTGCTCCGGCACCTGGGCGACGTGAAGGCCGGGGCGGCGGCCCCGGATCAATGCGGGCATGCCAGCTGCCGTGGAGGGAGGTGCCGCGGCGGCAGCGGCATGCGGTGGAGCTCGGCGGTTGACGACACGACCAGGACGCCGTGCTAGGCTCCCGAAGCTTTGTGGTCGGGTTGAACTCCGGGTGAAAGCTCGCACGGACTTCGGTCGGTGCCGACGACGGCGGCGCCCTCGGGCGTCGTACTCCTTCCTGTTGGCGTTGTTGTGGAGCTTTTCGACCTCGACTAACGCGTGTGGTTCCAAGAGCTCCGGGTGAAAATCTATCTCCTCGGGAGCGGGCGGCGGTGACGATCTCGTCACTACCTTGTTGGAGGCGCCGCTTTGGAGCTCTTGGCCTGCGCGGTGCGACGGTTTCGCGGCAGATGTGCAGAACGGTGCGTGTGGTCGTGGGTGGTGGGCGTCGGGGCAGCGGCCCCGGAGGGTGGTGGACGTCGAGGCGGCGGCCTCGATCTCCCACGCTACGACGGTTCTATGAGGCAGAGCCGTTGTCTAGCGGGGGTCTGGGTGGCGACCTGGATGGAGACTGTGCGGGCAGAGGGTTCGTTGACCTGACTGGATCATCTTCGGCAATGCGAAGGTCGATCTGGTTGCTTCTCCGGGGCGGCGGCCCCGGTACATGGTGGTTTTGGTGGCAACCTGTATGAAGACTGCGGGGGCAGAGGGTTCGTCGACCATGACTGGATCGCTTTCGGGCAATGCGAAGGTCGATCTGGTTGTTACGCCGGGCGGCGGCACCGGAGCGGTGGTGTGTGTTGTGGCGTTTGTCGACTTGGGTTGTGTGGACGACGAGTTGCGGCGTTTGTGTCTTTCTTTTTTATACAGATTGTATGGTTTTTGGACCCGGTTTTCCTTATAAACTAGGTCAATTCTTTCTATCTAATCGAGTGGTGGTGCGACCACCTTGTCCTAAAAAAAAATAGCACCAAGAAGGGTACCGGCGTACTGCCCTAGCTTAGATAAAGCCACCGTCCATGGCACAGTCGTAAGGCCTTGTCGGTGACGTTGTCGATGACGCCCGCAGTGACGCGTAGTGCCGGCCCGGCCGTCTTGCACCGAAGGGGAAGGTCTTGGACGCCGCTTTGCATGCCGTGGATGGTCGGCATTCTTTAATCACCAAAGTGGAAAGCTTTGATCGACACGCCCTATGTCGGGGTGCAGATGCGCGCGTCACTCTGGGGAAGACGCAGCTGCACATGCCCCCTGGCGCGGGGTCACGGGTGCGCAACGTCCTTGTCTTGTACCGCGCGAGGCCCGGTGGCGCAGCTTTCCTCGTGAGGGCAGCCTCGCGAGGCCTTCTCTTGACCGCTGATGGCTGATTGCGTGGATCACACGTTCGTTGGGAGACCCCAAGAGGAAGGTATGATGCAGTGTAGCAGCAGTTTTCCCTCAGTATGAAACCAAAGTTTAATCGACCAGTAGGAGCAAGAAATCACTTCTGAAGGTTGTTGGTGGCGGAATATGGCACGGCGAAACACCAGGGAATCCGGCGCCGACGTGGAATCTGCACACAACACAATCAAACTACTTTGCCCCAACGAAACAGTGAGGTTGTCAATCTCACCGGCTTGCTGAAAACAAAGGATTAAACGTATGGTGTGGAAAACAGTAGTAAATTGCAGAGAATGAAAAGGAACAGTGTTTGCAGTTGGTTGTATTATCAGTGTAAAAGAATGGACCGGGGTCCACAGTTCACTAGTGGTGTCTCTCCATAAAAGATAACTAACATGCTGGGTGAACAAATTACAGCTGGGCAATTGACAAAATATTGAGCGCATGACAATGCATATATATGACATGATGATTACTATGATATTCATGTGGGCATTACGACAAAATACATAGACCGTTATCCAACAGCGTCTATGACTAATAATCCACCGCCAGGTTGTCATACCGAGTTCCCCGTTGGTATTAAGTTGCAAGCAACGGATAATTGCATTAAGTAATGTGCGTAATGTAAACAAATGCATTAGACCTAACGGCGCACCCTTAAGCTAAGCATCGGTTATTTTATCCCTAGTGGCAACAGCACATCCACAATCTTAGAAGTTATTGTCACTCTCCCAGATTACCGGAGGCATGAACCCACTATCTAGCATAAATACTCACTCTTGGAGTTACAAGCATCTACTTGGCCAAAGCATCTACTAGTAACGGAAAGCATGCAAGATCATAAATAACATATAAGATAGATTGATAATCAACTTGACATAGTATTCAATATTCATCGGATCCCAGCAAACACAACATGTAGCATTACAATAAGATGATCTTGATCATGATAGGCAGCTCACAAGATCTAAACATGATAGCATAAAGTGGAGAGACAACCATCTAGCTACTGCCATGGACCCGTAGTCCAAGGATGAACTACTCACGCATCACTCCGGAGGCAGGCATGGTGATGTAGAGCCCTCCGGTGATGATTCCCCTCTCCGGCAGGGTGCCGGGAAGAGCTTCTGAACCCTCCCGAGCTAGGGTTGACGGCGGCGGCGTCTCTGGAACTTTTCGTGGATAATGGCTCGGGTATTTAGGGTTTTCGCGTCGGGAGGAATAAATAGGCGAAAGGGCGGCGGTGCAGCCACGAGGGCCCCACACCACCCCACGGCGCGGCAGGGGGGCCGCGCGGCCCCATGGTGTGGGTGCCACGTGGCCCCCTCCGTCTCTCCTCTGGACTCCGTCTTCGTGTTGGAAAAATAGGAGGTTCTGTCCAAGTTTCGTCCAATTCCGAGAATATTTCCAGACTAGCTTTTCTGGAATACAAAAACAGCAGAAAACAGGAACTGGCACTGTGGCATCTTGTTAATAGGTTAGTCCCAGAAAATGCATAAAAATGCTATGAAGTGTATATAAAACATGTAACAATTGGTATAATATCAACATGGAACATCAGAAATTATAGATACGTTTGAGACGTATCAAGCATCCCCAAGCTTAGTTCTACTCGTCCTCGAGTAGGTAAAACGATAAAAACAAAATAATTTCTGAGGTGACATGCTACAATCATAATCTTGATCAAATAATTGTAAAGCACATGTTATGAATGAAGTGATCCAGGTCAATGGTCTATAGTTTGCTAGCAAGTAGATAATGAGCAAACAACTGAATCATATAAGCAAAAACTTTTCATGAATAGTACTTTCGAGACAAGCATCAAAGAGTTTTGCATAAGAGTTAACTCATAAAGCAATAGATTCTAAGTAAAAGGTATTTAACCAACACAAAGGAAGATTTAAGTTTCAGCAATTGCTTTCAACTTTCAACATATATATCTCATGGATATTTGTCAACACAAAGCATATAATAAGTGCAATATACAAGCATATAAAAATTGTTGCACCAAAGTTGACACTAGTGTTTGCTTCTAAGATAGAAAGAAGTAGGAAAACTGACTCAACATAAAAGTAAAAGAAAGGCCCTTCGCAGAGGGAAGCAGGGATTAAATCATGTGCTAGAGCTTTTTAAGTTTTTGAAATCATATAGAGAGTAAAAATAAGTTTTGAGAGGTGTTTGTTAATTGTCAACGAATCAGAAAATGGAAAGTACAATATGACCCCTGCCAACCAGACTTTTAAGAGCGGCTCCCATGAAGGACGTTATTTCTACCAGCAAGGCAGATCATCCCTCTTTCTCTTTTGTTTACACATGCAGATATTTCACTGTTTGTCATTGCTTGACTGATAAATCAGGGCAAAAATGTGAAGAGAATTAAGCGGTTAAAGTTGTAATTAATTGGGACTGGGCACCCCATTTGCCAGCTCTTTTTGCAAAATTAATGGATAAGCGGATGTATATGCCGCTAGTCCGGTGGTAAAGTCTGTTTGACAGTTGACATAAAGACATCCACCCCGTCCTCATGAGCTTGGTAAACATTGACACAAAATAGGAGTAATAATTTTGAATAGTTTAAAGGTAGCACATGAAAAATTTACTTGGAATGGCAAGGAAATACCACATATAGGTAGTTATGGTGGACACAGATGGCATGGATTTTGGCTCAAGGTTTTGGATGCACGAGAAGCATTCCCTCTCAGTACAGAGTTTAGGCTAGCAAGGTTATTTGAAGCAAACACAGGATATCAACCGACACAGCAAGACTTATATGAAAACATATTGCAAGCATTATAAGACTCTACACTGTCTTCCTTGTTAACCAAACCCTTTTACTAGAAAATATCTAGACCTTAGAGATACCAATCATGCAAACCAAATTTCAACGAGCTTTACGGTAGTTCTTCATTAATAGGTTTTAACTACATGATACAAAAGCTTAAACATGAACTACTTGATAACTCAAAACAATTGACAAGTATCAAATTATCCAATAATGATCTACAAGAATATGTAAGCTTTTTCCATTATACCATCTACCACATGCAACATTTTCTGTTCCAACCAAACACCAATCAATTTATTTCAACATAAACTCTCCAAACAATTATAAGTGAAGCAAGAGAGTACTTTCTTTAAAAGAACTAACAGCTCTGAATAAGAGATGCATGCAAAACAGGAGCTAAAAGCATAGCAATAGCTAGATAAGAATACTCAACAAGTATAAGTGAAGAATAGGAGTATTCATATGAAAAAGCGGAGCGTGTCTCTCTCCCAATCAAGAATGCTGGGGTCCAATCAAGTTGACCATAAGAAAAATAAAATACTGAAAATAAAAGCACACAGACGCTCCAAGTAAAGCACATATGATGTGAAAGAATTAAAATATAGTTTCACTAGAGATGACCTGATAAGTTGCTGATGAAGAAGGGGATGCCTTGGGCATCCCCAAGCTTAGACGCTTGAGTCTTCTTGAAATATGCTGGGGTGATCCATGGGAGCATCCCCAAGCTTAAGCTCTTCACTCTTCTTGATCACATTATATCATCCTTCTCTCTTGACCCTTGAAAACTTCCGCCACACCAAACTCAAAGTAATTCTCATTAGAGGGTTAGTGCACAATCAAAAACTCACATGTTCTATAAGGACACAAACATGACCGTTACTTTTAACATTAGCTACTGCCACTGATGTTATGTGAAGCTCTTCACCCTAAAAAAGAATTCCACTCAACACTAGTAAAAGAGAGAATGCGAAAAATAAAAGACAGAATCTGTCTAAACAGAACAGTCCGCAAAGACGAATTTTTTCGAGGCACTTACGTTGCTCAGATCGAAAAACTTTAAACTAACGAAAGATGCGTACATATCTGAGGATCACGCACAAAAATTTGCAGATTTAAATAATTTTTCTGTGATTTTACAGAATTAAAACGGTGAACAGCAGAAATCTGTTCCTGCGCAGAAATCCAAATCTAGCATCATCTTCCTATTAGAGGCAATACTTGGCACAACAATGCGATAAAATAAAGATACAAAGGAATTGTTACAGAAGTAAACAACTCCTTGACTCAAAAAGAAAAGAAAAATTGCAGAAATAAAATAATGGGTTGTCTCCCATAAGCGCTTTTCTTTAACGCCTTTTAGCTAGGCTAGAAGATTTTAATGATGCTCTCATAAGAATAAAAGTTGAAAAACAAAGAAAGAATCAAGAGGCAAATATCAAACACATTTAAGTCTAACCCACTTCCTATGCAAAGAATCTTGTAGTAAAACAAATTATTGAAGCATAAAGCAACTAGCATAGGAAGATGCAAAAATGCAACTTTAAAACTTTCAACATAAAGAGAGGTGTTTTAGTGACTTGAAAACTTTTACAACCATATTTTCCTCTCTCATAATAACTTTCAGTAGCATCATGAACAAATTCAACAATATAACTATCACATAAAGCATGCTTTTCATGATCTACAAAACATAATTTTTATCAAGCTCCAAGATAGTGGGATCAAAAATTTCAAACCCACTTTTAACATATTAAAACAAGATGATTGATCACCTCAATAGTAGAATGCATAATATTATCAAGCAACATAGGACCATCATCTAAGCTTTATCATAAACATTTTCTAAGCAAACTTTCTCATTACCATGCATTTCGAAATTAGGCAAAATAAAGGATTATCATAAGATATATCGAAATAGCATGGATTATCATAAATAACAGTAGCATAATTATTTCCACAAGTTTCATTCATAGGGAATATTTCAAGAGAATCACAGGAACATAACATTCATCCTCTTTTGTAAGCATGGAGGGCAATCAAATAGTGTAAGAGTTAAAGAGTTACTCTCATTGGAAGGTAGGCATGGGTAGTTAATCCACTCTTCCTCCTTTTGTTCATCACTCTCCTCATCTTTTTCATCCAATGAGATTTCAGCATCAGCAGTTTCTTCTTCCACATGTTCCTGAAAGGCAATGGTCTCTTCTTTTTTAGGATGTTGTTTCTCAAGAAATTCAGTGATATAAGGATTATCATTATAATATTCAAGGCAATAACCAAGTATAACAAAAAATTCAGATTTATAAGGAGAATATAACCAGCAATTTCATAGGAACCTTTAAAAACAAAAAATTCTTCAGTTTGTTCAAGATTACCAAAGTCATAGTTTCCTTTAGCATAAGCAGCCAAGGTTTCATTATCATTATAATCACATTGGAAAGGGAGGTGTTTATGCCTTCTACAGCAAAACGATTCATTAAAGCAGTAGGATTCATCATAAGTAGAGCACAAATTTTTAGCAAAAAATTCAATCTACTTATTTGTTCCCATAATATTTCCCTTTTTTAGAAAAGCGGTATTCCTTATAATAATTTTGTTGTTCCTCCGTGAACCCACTTAGCCAACAAGATTTTGTTTCAAAGAGAGAAGCCATTGATATCAAGTAAACAACTAGACATAATAACAAACCGAAATAAACTAGATGCAGAAAACTAATTTTTTGTGTTTTTGATAATTAAAGCAAACAAGACTAGATAAAAATAAACTAAGCAAGACAATAACAAAGTAAAGAGATTGGAAGCGTGAAACTCCCCTTGCAGAAATCCTCTTGCTCCCCGGCAACGGCGCCAGAAAATATGCTTGATTACGTGGATCACACGTTCGTTGGGAGACCCCAAGAGGAAGGTATGATGCAGTGTAGCAGCAGTTTTCACTCAGTATGAAACCAAGGTTTAATCGACCAATAGGAGCAAGAAATCACTTCTGAAGGTTGTTGGTGGCGGAATCCGGCGCCGACGTGGAATCTGCACACAACACAATCAAACTACTTTGCCCCAACGAAACAGTGAGGTTGTCAATCTCACCGGCTTGCTGAAAACAAATGATTAAACGTATGGTGTGGAAAGCAGTAGTAAATTGCAGAGAATGAAAAGGAACATGTTTGCAGTTGGTTGTATTATCAGTGTAAAAGAATGGACCGGGGTCCACAATTCACTAGTGGTGTCTCTCCATAAAAATAACTAACATGTTGGGTGAACAAATTACAGCTGGACAATTGACAAAATATTGAGCGCATGACAATGCATATATATGACATGATGATTACTATGATATTAATGTGGGCATTACGACAAAATACATAGACCGTTATCCAACGGCGTCTATGACTAATAATCCACCGCCAGGTTGTCAGACCGAGTTCCCCGTTGGTATTAAGTTGCAAGCAACGGATAATTGCATTAAGTAATGTGCGTAATGTAAAAAAATGCATTAGACCTAACGGCGCACCCTTAAGCTAAGCATCGGTTATTTTATCCCTAGTGGCAACAGCACATCCACAATCTTAGAAGTTATTGTCACTCTCCCAGATTACCGGAGGCATGAACCCACTATCTAGCATAAATACTCACTCTTGGAGTTATAAGCATCTACTTGGCCAAAGCATCTACTAGTAACGGAAAGCATGCAAAATCATAAATAACATATAAGATAGATTGATAATCAACTTGACATAGTATTCAACAGTCATCGGATCCCAGCAAACACAACATGTAGCATTACAATAAGATGATCTTGATCATGATAGGCAGCTCACAAGATCTAAACATGATAGCATAAAGTGGAGAGACAACCATCTAGCTACTGCCATGGACCCATAGTCCAAGGATGAACTACTCACGCATCACTCCGGAGGCATGCATGGTGATGTAGAGCCCTCCGGTGATGATTCCCCTCTCCGGCAGGGTGCCGGGAAGAGCTTCTGAACCCTCCCGAGCTAGGGTTGACGGCGGCGGCGTCTCTGGAACTTTTCGTGGATAATGGCTCGGGTATTTAGGGTTTTAGCGTCGGGAGGAATAAATAGGCGAAAGGGCGGCGGCTGCGGAGCCACGAGGGCCCCACACCACCCCACGGCGAGGCAGGGGGCCCGCGCGGCCCCATGGTGTGGGTGCCACGTGGCCCTCCTCCGTCTCTCCTTTGGACTCCGTCTTCGTGTTGGAAAAATAGGAGGTTCTGTCCAAGTTTCGTCCAATTCCGAGAATATTTACAGACTAGCTTTTCTGGAATACAAAAATAGCAGAAAACAGGAACTGGCACTGTGGCATCTTGTTAATAGGTTAGTCCCAGAAAATGCATAAAAATGCTATGAAGTGCATATAAAACATGTAACAATTGGTATAATATCAACATGGAACATCAGAAATTATAGATACATTTGAGACGTATCAATGGCGTGTCCTCCCGAGGCCACTCGCCTTGGCCGTGTGAGTCTTCATGAGGGCCGGTGGAATGGGCCATGCTCTGTTGACTGTTGACTTGTCTTGTTCTCCATGCGTAGGCTTCTGGGCCTAAGGCATACGGGCCGTGGTACCCTGGTTTCCACTGGTCCGACAAAATCCAAGCTCAAGAAGGTCAACAATGGGGGGCTTTTTCGTGCTAAAGAGTTTTTCTCTTTGGGGAAGAGGGGGCCTTTTATAGGACCCACGAAATAGAGCCGTTGCAGGAAAAACGGGGAACCGGATATTCCGGTTCAACTTTGGACCGGAATTTCCGCCCCAAACCAGAGAGCCGCGCAACTGTTGAAACCTTCTGATGGTAGCCGGATATTTTCAGAAGGACCGGAATATCCGGTTTTCAGAAAACTGACAGAAACAGCAAAACAAAAACTTCAATAACTTTTTTTATCCAGACTCTGATTTCGATGATCTTGGGCTCGTTGGAATCACAACGAAGAGGTCTTCAAGATCATGCAGAGAAACATCATAGTCCAACAAGGGAGGATAAAACCAAATGTAGAAAGGTAAGCCTCTCTAAAAGGGAACAACTGGTAAATCCTCTAGTATCAAAAAACGCAACAAGATATTCATATGAAATCCGTTTTTGATGAACTAGAGCTTGGTATGGAGATGAACACAAGCTCTAAATTCACACATGGATAAAAGCCAAATAAGAACCAAGAAAGATGATATGCCAAGAATGCAAATGTTTGAGCTCTCCACAAAGGTGCGATCAAGTTACTCACTTGAGAGCCCCTCTTGATAGTACGCCGTCTATCCTATAACCCGTTCTCTCACAAACACCAAGAGACCGGTAAAATATAAACCCTATCAAGATCATACCTTTGTCTTGCGCAATCCACTTGAGCTAGATAATGACGATCTTGATCTCTTCAAGTGGACCACATTTCTTGTTTGCGCTTTGCTTGGTGAAGACTCACATATCACTCCCCCATACACCAATATGGGAGAGCCTCTCTCTTAGACACATCTTCACTTGACCATTATCTCCAAGTGGGTGACAAGCTTCTCTTGAACTTGCACTTCATCTTTTTCTCTTGATATATACGAAGATGACTTGAATATTGCTTTGGTCATCAATTTATCTTCTTCTTTCAATCTTGATACCAACACATGGTGTTCAAGCATTGCCAATGGACAAGCCCTACAAGGATAGCTCAATCCAACCATTAGTCCATAGAGATTGTCATTAATTACCAAAACCACACATGAGGGCACATGCACTTTCACTTATCATGACAAATAAACACACTACACCTTATCTGTTCATGACCCAAAATTTGCGCCTGCTTTTAATTTATGAAGACACAAATTCCAAATACTGCTGAACATGTCACTTGGCAGTTCGCTATGCGTCGAGTCACAAAAAGTGCCACGTGTGCTTCCGTGACATAGTTATTCCTAACGTATTTTAAGCGCTACAACCGCATCCACAATGTTTAGGTGTGTGTGTTAACGTTTAAAAACACCATGTAACGTCAACATTGTTGTAGTGCTTACCAAGAAGTTTCATAACGAAAACTGTTCTTAGTAAAACATGTCTTATGCATTCTTTCTACTTTGTGATTTGTTGTTATAACTTGTCAACCGTTTCATGTTTGGTTAGTTTAGTTCTTACTTCGTTACAAGATTTCATGCTGGTAATATGCTCAGTTTCATGTTCTTTTAGTCTCTCATTGATGTGCCTTCGATCGCTCAACCATCATTCACTTATTGAACTGTTGCAGTTTTTACAACTGATTTTTTTTACAAAAAACCCGAACACTTTCTCAACATGTTTTGAAATAATTACTCCCTTCGTTCACTTTTATAAGGCACTCTACTTACCATTTCAATTTTGGCCACATACATATTAAAATGAGCGAATCTAGAATTATTTTGTACATAGATTCACTCATTTTAGTATGTATGTGGCCAAAATTGAAATGGTAGGTACAGTGCCTTATAAAAAAATGAACGGAGGGAGTAGTAACTTCAAACTAGTAAAAATCTATAACAACAAATGTCAAACGGGTACTAGATCAACTCAATGTAATCTTGTCGAATATCATGTGTGTTGCGATGGCTGGCGTCTTGCGGGAGCGGTGCAGTCTCATGTAGGCGACTCGGCTTTCTCGCCTCTCGATGGGTGCGCTAGGGTTCTAGGATGGGGCGTCCCTCACTCAGATCCAACAGTACATGGATCTGTGTTGTGAAATAGATAGATAGCTGTATTTGGAGATCAAACACCGCAACACAGGGGATATCTCATCTAGTCATCCCGCCAAATCGTGTGTGGCTGTCCCTTATGCCGACTCTGTGTGCTCCATGTGTGTTACTATTTTGGTTTAGGCCAGACAGTACAAGGCACCCATAGCTAGATGGGATGGGGCACCCTTGGTTTTGGGGCCTTGGGATGGCTATCTCGCTCACCTCTTAGGGTCGGGTCTTACCATGCTGACATGTCAAAATAAAAAAACATTGCCCCTCGTTCATCGTTGGCGATGATGGTGGGAGACATAGCAACAAGGTTTGGAGCTAGGGTTTGCCCCCCGAAGCCCCTCATGAGCTGAGCATAGGGAGGTCGAAACATTATGTATCTAGAATCAACTATTAACTTGGAAATAGTACAACTTAAATTCAAACAAAGCTTATAGTATATATTTTATATCTCAATCAATATTGGTCGTACCTTTTTACTTGTAATTGAAGTTGGGACCTCTTTAATTCGCAGGATTAAAAAAACACAACAATAGAAAGAACGTGTGAATGCAATATCGTACCCATTCTAATTCTATAGGGTTTCGCATGCCACTACACCAAGGTAGAAACTTGCCAACACACTTGTGTAGGGAAAGACACAACAAGCCCAACATATCAAGTGTCGGCGTAGCTACTAACCTTTGCCATCATGGTATCTGTAGGCAAAGATTAAGAAACACAATCAGAAGGTGTGTCGGCACTCACTTGGCCACTGAATAAGTGTCGGCGTTCACATAAGGACGAACGATGTGTCGGCACATGGGTGGGGGCGACATGTAACCTGTCGGCGTATCTCTCTACGTGGCAACCAAATAGAGCTCAAGAAATTTGTGGCGGGACGAGGGAAAACTGTGGCGGGTTAAGAGAGAAAAAACCCGCGCCGTGCCACTCTTTTCCTTCTCTCCACCGCCGCACACCACTCTTTTCCCCAATCCCAATCCCCACTGCCTCTCAACCCTAGCTTCCCGCATCAGCTGCCGTCGTCGCTCCCTCCCCCTATGCTGTCTCTCCCTTCTGTAGCCACCGCGCCCTCAACTCTCTCGACCCCTCCCGTCGCCGAGGTTCCATCCACCCAGCTCCTGCCGCCGCCGTTTCCCTTAGCCCCGAGCACCCAACCCCGTGCACCCATGTTGTTTGATTCGATCACAGGAAAAACAAAAATCAAAACATACATCATGGGAAAAATTCCTAAAGTTTTGAATTCTCCTAATCCTTTATGAAAATACTTCGAATACAAGAGGTTAACTAACCACAACTTACTTTGTGAAAAGAAAAACGTTACACCGTCTACGAGTTGAGAGCGAGAGTATTTGGACATTTCTCGGTCTGGGCCTAAAAAGCCTGGCGCAGAAAAATTCAGGCCCGAGCCTGGCCCAACAGTCAAGCCGTAGAAATCAAGCCCGACCCAGGCCCAACTAAGCCTGATCGGCTCGGCCGATCCTTGCTAAATTCTGTTTTTTAAGCCCGGCCCGACCTGACTATCGCACCTGAAATTTAGGCCCGAGTCCGACCTGAGATTTTCGGGCCGTCCGGGCTGGGCTGTCCATGGCCAGGCATAAGCGAGACAGATCCAGATCACACAAAGAATCTTCCTGCACGGAACATACGTGGTTATTTTGCCAGCACTGCACTGCGCTGCACAGCTAGCCGCACAAGAAAGAGACAAGCAGCAACAGCAGTTGCCAGTTCGCCACCAGAGCGTCTTCCCTTCTCCGCCTCTCTCACCGGAATACACTTCGTCCGAGGCCGAGCCAGCCCAACCTCCCGCGCTTTCCCTTTGCCTCCGACCATGGCGGCGGCGGAGGAGGGGCGGTCGGCGACCAAGTACGTGCTGATCACCGGCGGCGTCGTCAGTGGCCTCGGCAAGGGCGTCACTGCCAGCAGCGTCGGCGTCGTCCTCAAGTCCTGCGGCCTCCGCGTCACCTGCATCAAGATCGGTCCGCTCCACCTCCCCCCCTCGCCCTTCCCTTCTCACTTCCTCAAGGCGGCCACTTTGCGCGATTCTTGGTTGGGGTCTCGGGCTGGGGCTCTCTCCTCCGCGAGAAATTGGCGTCGGTGCGCGCGTGTCTGTCCTTTTACTGGTGGACATCTCCTTTCGAGCTTCGTATTTGGGCATCTAGAGTCCCAACCCTAGAAAATCTTGCGACCTTGGGCGGGAATGCCGCTTCGCTGTGCTCGTGGTCAGGCTCGTCCGGTGAAAAATGCCGCTTTTTTGTGCGCGTTTCCATGATTTGGTGACAATATTATTACTTCCCCAATTTCGATGTGAGAAAAGCTTGTTGGAGATTGGGTGGTAAGAGGCGTTCTTTTTCTTGTTTCTGGTTGAAATTTGGAATGGACAGAGTGAAGTCAAAGGTTGCTCCTTTTGGGCGTTCCAGTAAGTGATTAAGCCTTCAATGTGGTTATAACTGATGCCTAATTGTCATAGTTGTGTGGTGTCCAAAATACGCGTGATTGGGAGAATCGTTAGCATATGATATGATGCCCCATGGAGTAATTGTCTAACTGATGTGAAAATTCCGAAGGCCTGTCAATAGTCGGTACTCACTACTACTAGTTTGTTGTAACTTTTAGTTGTTTACAATGTGGCACCTTTTTGGATTTCAGGCCAGTTATTGGTTCCAATCTTATTTGTCAGATAAACATGTGAGTTAGGTTTTAGTATTACAATTGGGATGGTGCTTGGTGGGCTGGATAGACTTTGGTACACTGTGATCAATGTTTCTGCTTCCAAGAAAGGATGCAAGTTCTGGACCTTTGTACCCTGTGACCCTCTCTAGTTCAACCAAATGAACTAACTTTTCAAAAATGATGTCGTTTTTTTAAATTTACTTCATTTGGCTGAATTAGAGAAGGTTACAGGGTACCCTAAGGGTCCGGAACTTGCATCTCTACTTCCAAGTGCATTATTTTCTTGTCTTGGTTGGATTTTTTTTGGGCTGCATACAGCTCCAATGTGCAGAGTTTGTCAAGTTTGTAGGTGCCTCGGTTTGGATCTTTCAAGAGTATTAATATTGTACATTTCCTGGTTTTGTAGATCCATACATAAATACAGATGCTGGGACTATGTCTCCCTTTGAGCATGGTGAGGTATTTGTGCTTGATGATGGTGGAGAGGTATGGCCTCTTGTTTCGCATAAAATTTGTATACCTGCAATTTCAGTGTTTGTGCTGTGTTGTGCCTGACGTTTGAAATTTACAGGTAGACTTGGATTTAGGGAATTATGAGCGTTTCTTGGATGTCACTCTGACGAGGGAAAATAACATTACCACTGGAAAGGTTTATCAGGTGAGCATTCTCGCCAGGAAAATGCTTGTTGGTTGTTACTTGAGCTTGTAAAACAGTGGATGCCTTTTTTCAGTCTGTCATTGAGAAGGAGAGAAGGGGTGACTATCTTGGAAAAACAGTCCAGGTAACTCCCTTCTGTCATTCTTTGCTATGCTCACGAAATTCCTATATAAAAACCTATGAAACTCTTACAATTATGATTATTCAGGTTGTTCCTCATGTAACTGATGAAATAAAAAACTGGATACAATCAGTGTCCTCTGTTCCTGTGGATGGGCAGACTCTTCCAGCTGATGTTTGTGTTATTGAGTTGGGAGGCACTGTAGGTAGGGTTCTGTATATTTATGGTACATTACTGTAGTTATTACTCTTGCATAAGATAAGTTGATTTCGTTCTTGTTTCAGGTGATATTGAGTCAATGCCATTCATTGAAGCTCTACGCCAGTTATCATTTTCTCTTGGTACAGTTGGATTTTCTGGCTGCAATTTTAATTTTCATATCAATTGTTGCTGAGAAGTGTGTCAGTTTCTTAGGGTTCTGTGACCAGTATTGTTTCACCTTGTGTTTCTCCTCTTTTTATTCTTTGTCTGATTGAACCATAGATTAGGATATACGTTTGTGTAAGCTCCCTTCCTATTTTGTGCTTAACTGGATATTCAACTGTCATGTGTAGCTGGACTACTTATGGCTAACACACGAAGTGTAGACTTTGTTAGTTTCTTCCATTAAGATAGGGGAAAAGAATTTTGTTTCCATTCGTCCTGAAGATGATTCAAGATAAGTTAAGGGGAGTCTGAATTAGGAAACCTTGGGTTAAGAAATTTGCATTAGGATGGTAGATCGAATAGTGGGTTGTCATAACAAAGTGCAAATAATTAGTTGTGTCTATTTTCCAAATCTATTACTCCTATTGTTTGAACCTGTGTATCATGCCTCCTGTGCCCTGACCCTGCACACTTCTTCTATGTCAGTCACCATCACCATCATGGCTCTTAACCGAGCTCATACCTGTGGGGCCTCACATGCTATATGCTATGAAGTCACACAACATTTTTTGTACCTTCTAGTGGTCATACTTGTACATGGCACTCATCCTTCTTGTATATTTTGTAGGTAAGGACAATTTTTGCCTCATACATGTGAGCCTGGTTCCAGTATTGGGTGTAGTTGGTGAGCAAGTAAAGAATTCAACCTTTCTTCAATCATGATTATGCTAATCACAGCTACTATGACTTTGAGTTATTCTTGCGTTCCAGTATTCTTTGGACATATATATAATAGCATATATAGGACCGTAACATTTCTATTTCCTTTATTGTAGAAAACTAAGCCAACGCAGCACAGTGTACGGGAATTAAGGGCCTTGGGTCTGACTCCTGATCTTCTAGCGTGCCGATCAGCACAGGTAATGTGAAGAATATAGCGTACGCTAATGAGATATGTCCTATCTCGCCCTGTGTACTTAGGCTCCCTCTTTTAATTTATAAAAAAAATACCGTAGGGGACTCACCTACGGTTTCACGGTCAAAAAAGATATATCGTCTCTCTCATTGATCTCACTGATTTTAATGGCGTCAGAATCATCCTCAAAGATACCAACACTAATTATAGCTTGTTTGATGTTGAATATGACTATCCTTTTCTTCCATAAGGAGCCGTTGTCAAGCAGCCGTTCTAGTCTGCCTTAGCTTACACTAGTTACCTCTTGATGAATGCTTTTGTTGCTGTAGTCTTCACTTTTCTTGTCTTTATTGGCTTTATTTCGTACCTGGAATCTGATATTTGTTATATCTCAATTTTCAGCCACTAGTAGAATCCGTAAAGGAGAAGCTTTCACAGTTTTGTCATGTACCGGTATGATTCCATCATAATAAATTGGAAAAATGCCATTTTATTCATAGTATTTTGTTATTTACACTCTATCTTGTTCTATTCAGGTTGAGAATATACTTGACATCCACGATGTTCCAAATATATGGCATGTTCCCCTTATTCTTAGAGTGAGTTTCGACCTTTATCTTAGGGCTTAACATTAAATATTTGGAGGAAACTGTTGAATTGGTATGAGCATTGTATTTAGTCATTGTGCTGGTACACGATTTTTGACATGTGCTGTTTTCCAGAACCAAAAGGCTCATGAGGCTATAATCAAACAACTAAACCTTGCCAGGTGAGTCAGACAGTTATTGAAAATCAATGCTTATGATTGTTTGGAAAAAAGTGATTTAATTTTGTACGTATGAAGTTTTATAATTCCTGATTACTCATATACCTTCTTAAAATGTGGGCTGTCAGCATTCCATGTATAATTAGCTTGCAGATCCCATTTTTTGGATATGTGTAATGTCTTCTTATTTAATGTTGAAAAAGGTTGTTCATTTATGATTGATGCAATTTGTGAGTTCAGAGTAACATATTATTTATTGTACTTTTGTGGCATTATCAGTTTTATATATGGCAGTTTGATTATGGTATATCCCGAAGCAATCATATTTTGGTTTTATAGGTCCGCTGGACCCCCTGAGTTACAAGATTGGACACAGATGGCCGAATCATATGATAACCTCAGCAACTCTGTAAGTATTGTTATACAGCTCTTGACTCTATCAATTTCCTGGTACAGATTTTTATTTGACGAATACGATGTCATGCAGGTTAAAATTGCTTTGGTTGGGAAGTACACTAATCTGACAGATTCTTACTTGTCAGTGGTGAAGGTGGGTCAAGAATCATTTTTTAAATAAATAAAAATGTCTTTACTAGGACTTCTCATACAAAGTCTGTTATACTGTTTAATTAAGCTGCCAATAATTAAAACAGTTCAATAACTAGGATTTGTGCTTATGCCTAGTGAGAAATAATTATTTAGTCAAAGCTATCTCCATGGGTGCCTACTGTAAAAACAATCAATTCCTAGTAGTTACACATTTACGCAACTGAGGTTCTGAACTTCATTTTATTCCAGGCTCTTCTACATTCCAGTGTTGAATGTTCACTGAAACCTTGTATCCAGTGGGTTGCAGCTTCAGATCTGGAAGATGCAGCTGCAACAAGTGTAAGCCATTAACAACTCGTTCTTCATTTCATAGGTCAGACACAATAGTAGAACAGTAGCTCCGATCGATCTTTCGTTAGTTTGGAATTAAGATGTGGACATCAGCAATCGATGTATTGGCTTCCGTGCGAATAAAAGTGACACAAGCGTTAACAGTCTGTTTGGTAGTGAAGGCACCCTACTTCTGCTGCTGTGCTCTGTAGCTCTGGCTGAGGGGAGGGCCTGGGCCTGGGAGGCCGAGAGCCTACTCTTCAATTGGAAGTGGGTTACAATTGTGAGTTACGTTCCATATATATATATGGTCATAGCCCCCTGCAATGCAAATGATCTGAACACATCATCTGTGGGGTGACTAAGGCAAGGACAGAAACTTCCACAAGTGAGGTAGTCTGTACTCTGTAGTGTCCCATGGGGACCCAATGAACAGTTGGTCGCAGATGTGCTGGTTGTCTCTTGGGCTGTACGGAGTATCCTGCTTCCGACGGTTTACTCCTGCTTCCGGAGGCATTGACACCCTTTCCTGCCTGGATGTCTTTCTGGAGATGTAAAACATCTGCCTATCATCCCTGGACACTACAGGGAGTGGGCATGCCCATGTGAGCCCAGGAGGGTCTGGTCGCCGATAAACTACTGCGAAGGGGGAGTATTAATTATTCCGTCCAACATTACTGGGGATCTGTTTTATGTCTGGTGCCGATTAGTATCTTAGTGCTATAGCTATCATTGTATCTGTACTAGGCTGCTACCTCAACATGCTTGCCGTCTATGGTCATTTTATTTGCAATGACAACATTTGTAGTGCATTTCATGCCAGTAGACAATTTAGCAATTTATATTGTTGTGCTTGCTCATTGTGTTATTGTTGTGTGTGTCTGCCCTATTCTAATATTTTTTTGTACATTATTGTGATATACGTTTTGTATAGGCACCAGATGCCCATGCTAAAGCTTGGGAAACTCTTAAGGTAAGTATGCTGTCTTCGGTTCCTCCTGTGGTCATGTAAACTCAGTCTTCAAAGTTAATATTCTTAGTGTACAAATTTCAGGGTTCCGCATGCATTTTGATTCCTGGTGGATTTGGAGACCGTGGAATATCTGGGATGATATTGGCTGCAAAATATGCTCGTGAGAATAAAGTTCCTTACCTTGGCATATGCTTGGGAATGCAGATATCGGTGATTGAGATGTCCAGAAATGTGTGTACGCTTCCTTTACTACTTGTCAATCAACTTATCTTTATAGACCCCGATTTTAGGAATATAGGTGTGTAGGTTTTGGGCCTGGGAGATGCAGACAGTGAAGAGTTCAACACAGGCACACCAGATCGTGTTGTTATGTACATGCCTGAGGTACTATTTTGTCCAGTTATGCGCAATGCAAGGACATGATCTCGATTTAACACTTTGATAATTCACTGTATAGGTATCAAAAACACACATGGGAAACACAATGAGGTTGGGCTGCCGGAGAACATTCTTTCGCAAACCAGACTGTCTTACATCAAAACTGTAAGGATGTTTATATGTTTGGAGAGTTTAAATGCTAGTTTGTTTGGAACATTGATCCACTGTTACAACCATGAAAATGTACTGTTTGCGCAGCTTGTTGTCAGGAGTTTTCCTTAGACACTTTCTGGAGATTTTCTCACTTTCAGGCATCATTTTGCATGTTAAAATATGACTCGAGTCATTATTGATGATCTGCTACTTATATACATGTGCCTTCTCACAATTCTTATTTTACATGCTAATCTGGACATAAATGCAAATATCAGGTATGGAAGTCCTCCACATGTAGATGAACGCCATCGTCACAGATATGAGGTTTGCCATGACTTACAGTTATCAACCCTCAGTTATTTATATGTTCCTTATACCGTTGTCACTTTATGATTAGAATTGATTAACTTTTCTTCTGTTTAAATAGGTCAATCCTAGCTTTGTTCCTATGCTTGAGAATGCAGGCCTTCAGTTTGTTGGTTGCGATGAAAGTGGAAATAGGATGGAGGTACGAAACAAATATCCCATTTCATCCTTATCTTACTTTTTTTTATCACGCTCAAGTCTGAATCTCCTTTCGACTACGATCAGATTGTAGAGCTACAAGACCACCCATTTTACATAGGTGTTCAGTTCCATCCAGAATTCAAGTCGAGGCCTCGAAGACCGTCGCCTCCATTTACGGGTACGCCTATTCATTATGCTTTTATGCTCGTCTGAGAATTTGCTCTCCCATGAATGCAGTACCATAGTCTGCCCCTGTTCTGGTGTATCTCGTGATATATTTGCTATGTGATTTTCTACGCAGGTCTGATATTGGCAGCGACTGAACGCATGAGAACGCTTACGGATATCTCCAATGGTGCTGCTGGAGCTTCTGAGTAGTGTCAGTTACACACCACCAGGTTGTTTTGAAGTCTGAACTGGTTTCCAGACTGGTTTCTATTGTACAGTCTTGTTCTGAAGGCTGAGAGATTCTTCTTTTCTGTAGGAAGCGACTAAGCTGATCGCCACCACACAATGTGTTCGTAATTTTGTTAACTGTTCTGAGATCACCGTGCTAAACACTTATCCATTCCATTGAAGGCACAAACCTGTGTGTATACGGAAGTTCTTTTACTTGCCGCCTTTTTATTTACCATGGTATGCTGCAACGGGGAGCTGTGGTGAACCATTTTAGAGAACTTTACATTCCAAGTTTTCTCACCAGTCAGACAGTTTCAGTCTGCTAAACATGGCAGTTTACACTTGTAGACATTCAGAACCATATACACATCAATTTTACATCAGTGGGTGCACGCGCGCAACGAAATGTGGCATCTAAGCTGCATCACACCGCTCATATTCTACATGACAACATCATTGTACAAAATTTACAAAATCAAATAAAAAGGAAGAGAACAAGTGTTAAGTATCCAAGCATGCAGCCTACAGTGCCTGATACTGAACATATATATCACACCTTGAAATCTAAGTTACAAGGACACAAAACAATGATGGTACACGGCTTAAACTGCATTGCAAAATGTCCATGATTGCTAAATGCTTCCGTAATCTTGTCCTGGAAATGTATATGTGCTAGGCTGTGGTTCAGGGAGGCGATCATTGTGCCATGTTGATGGTTCAGCTTCGGCAACAGGGTTAGGTAGATTCTCAGAGTAATGCATCTCAGGCATGCTGTCTTGGTACTGAGTAGGAAGAAATTGTTGCGGTGGAAGGTTGTTTTGAACATGCGTTGATGCCTCCATGGCACTGCCGCTATCCATGGATATAGGAACTTGCATCTGGCTGTGGATGTTCACTTGACCTGATCCTGGAAGTACGAGAGCAATGTGAGAGTCATCTTTCAGGTTTGTTCGGTTTTGCTCTTGACAAATTCGGTTTGTGCAAAAACCGATTGCTCACCTTCGAAGAGCAAGTCTGACAGGTTAGCATCAAAGTACGTAAATGCCGCCAGAGCTGTATGTTGCTGCTGACCAGATGGTGGAATTTCTTCACCTGAAATAAGGCCAAATATGAGCACAGAGAGGTTACTGAAATTGCAAGTAATCCCATGCAGAAAACATAGATAAATAGACACGATGGGGACAAGAAGCAACAACTACCTTGGTAATAATAATGTGTTTTAACTGTGTTCTGATCACCATGAACATACTCATTGTGGTGAGATGGTTCAGTGGCATGGTTTATCATCCTACCATGCAACAGATTTCCGTTCCCTGCGGTTCGTTCGAAGGTTCAAACCATCGCATAGTCGGCATTCAGAAAGATGAAAACATAGCAAGGGTGAAAAAATCCTGTATCTGACTAACCTTGAAGTGCCTCACCCGGCACAATAATGGTTGCATTCAAAGAATGTGTGCTAGAGGGAACTTGCTCAGGAAGATCTCCATTCATCACATAGTTAAACGGAAGGCTGTCCAATTGATCACGCATGCACTCTTTCAACTTGTACGCTAGAGCCTGTGACGAGAAAACTATATCTTCAGCCTGCTCGACTTCCGCACACGGTCAAAATAGTTAGATCTCATGTTTGAGAATGTACCTTCTTGGCCGGATCGAATTTCTCCTGTGCAACGTAGACACCGGAAAATTTTGCCCCAACAAGATCATGCACACAATTGAGGAAGATAACCACATTTCCCTCTACATTCTGATATGCTTTGAGCTCATGCCTGTCTGTGAGACAGCACTCCCTGGCATGCTTGACCATTTTTTCCCAAGAGCTATTGTGCTTCTTGATCCGGAGGACCTGTATTCATGTCAAGAGATGGCAACGGGGCCATTATTAATCGTAAACAAATATCATATCAACTGAAAATGACTAGGAGAAATTTTATACTTCTTCGCGGAGCTTGTTTGCATCTCCGTTCAAAGCCTTCAAGAAGTGCTGCACTGTGAAGATTTGAGCCTTGTTCAGCCTCTTGCGGTAAGTTCCATCTTTGGAGATTTCTTCCAGACGATACACTTCATCGTCCAAGTTTGGAGGGTGGCTCTTCTCATTTGCTAAAACAAACAAAGATTAAAAGGAAAACTCTAATAGAAGTCCAATAGAAAAAAAGAACAGGCTAACTAGCAAGAGCGAGAAACCTGACAGATCACATCAGTCATATTTTGTACCTTCATTCCTGCGATCCAGAACGGTCACCGCCATCATTACAGCTTCCTGGACTCGATCAGAGATCTTTCCGTCCATACATACCCTTGCTCCAACGACGAACTTCCTACTACGAGTCCTGGATGACCCTTCTTTGAAACGGATCACGCCGAAGGAGGCCTCCCCGTTGTTCAACCACACACTGCAATCACCCCCCAACACAAACCCTTGCCCATGCCGGCCTTGTGCTACGTGGCTGTTGAACTCCTCTTCGGTCCAGCTCTCCCGGCCGTCGTTGCAGAAGTCACCACGGAGGACCAGCATCTCAACTTTCGCTTTCGAAAGAGGGCCTTCCCTGATCATGTTGTTATCACCATCAAAGATGCCAATCCTGATAGCTGAATTGCTCTCAGATGTGATGTTCTTCTCTGTGTAAATTGGAGTCTTCAGGCCATTTAGGAAACGCAGGTGAAAGGTTTTGGCGTTTGATCCACTCGCAGTGGCACTCTCCCAGTTCGGCTCTTGTCTGAACATAAACATGAATGGTGATAAACTCACGAGTCAGGGCTATATTTAGTTGGCATTTTTTTGAATTTAACATTCACATGCTACTTTGTTCCACTAGAGCAACATCAGATAGGCACTGTAAACTACGGAAATGAGAACTTGAGCGACTAAAGACCAATTGATGGATAGTTAACAATTAAGTGTGAGCCCAAAAATGAAGGTGTAACCACAGATCTGTTACCTTGGCTGTTGATCAGCATGTCGACTGGAATGCAGACGTGCCAATTTCTTCTGCAATTTTTACATGACAAATGCACTGTGAGCAACACTAATTCTATCAAATAAGGATGAAGGTGTAAATAAGTTAATATAGAAGATTATGGATCTAACCATTTCAAGGCTGAAGCCCTCCATCTTGTCCCCTAGTTTCTCCAATTTGCCCTCCACCTTCTCCTCTAATTTTTCCAGTTTGCTAAGACGGTAGAAACGGAACATGCCATAATTATAAACACATTGCTAGGGATAATGAGAGCACTTCCAGTATCTTTTAAAAAGACATCCAACCACAACAGTATAACAGCAGAGAGAGCATCCTTACCTCATCATGAGAGTCTGAACCTTTTGAAGCTTTTGAATCTACACAAGCACAAAGGAAAAGACAAAATGAAATACTCATCAAATCGACAGGAAGTCCATTTATAAATCTCACTTTGCACAGGTGAATTACTGGTTGACAAAATCCAGCAAAACGAGTTAAATTAAAAAACCGAACGAAGTTGCTGCATGGATTCGATGCTCCAAGAGCGCTAGCTCACCATGCGACCAATCTGGGAGATGCTTTCCACCACCGTGGTCCTAGTATCGCTCCTGCGATTTGCACAAATTGGCAGGGACAGAAGAATCAGAAACCAAGAAACAGAGCAAAAAGTGGGGATCGAGGCGCGCACATTCGCAGAAGAAAGAGCACGACGAGCACGCTCCGCCGCATCAGCCGCTTCCCCGGCGACGCCTGAACAGGCCAGCCGGCGGCGCTGGCGGAGGCGGAGGCTCCGGCAACGACTCCCACGCGCAGGCGCTTCGCCGACTCGCGGCCTGCCCCTGCGCCGGCGCCCGTCAGGGCCAGCTCCCTCTTTGGCGGCGCCATGGCGCCAACGGATCCTTCCCTTCTGGGTATCTGGTTCTAAGTTCTTGGACTTGGACAGCTCCAGCGGCGGCAAGAACAGGAAGGAAGAAGATGGTTTTTTCTCTGGTCGGGGAAGAAGAGGAACCGAAGCCTTTCGGCTGACGATGCCGCTGGGTTTTATGGTGGCGGCCATTGAGACGTAGAGCACGACGTACGTGGGGGATTGGGAATAATTTGGGATGATTCTGTCTCTCCCCTCCGAGCGTGTTTCGATGGAGTTGGTAGGTCCATGGCGAGAGCTCGATGGAGACGACTGACGCTAAGTCAAGTCGCGTCTCCAGTTCACTTCCCTCGGAGCCGCGGGCGGCGGGAAAGCGCTATGTTTGTTTGATCCGTTCGTGCACGCGTATGATTCGCTGCCGCGCCGAACACGTACGAGAAAACCGATCAGTGCCCGCGTGTCTTGTTTTCTCCTTCCTTTTTGAAAATTTCTGCAACCAAATTTTTCATGTCGTATTTCGTCCCTAAATTTTATATCAGCAACCTCGATATATACCTGCAAGCCCGTGTTCTCTTGGAATAGCGTGTGCAAATTTCCACACGGAGGAGTGGCGCCATTTTCATGGGAGAATCACATGCATGAGCTAGCTACCGTCCAACTGAACCTACAAAGCTGTCACTAGCTAGAAGTACATCTGGCTCTCCATTCAACAGTGACCGTTTAATTAGTTACTATTATTCTACTCGCGTCAGCAACTCAGCATGCACGAGCGTTGCTTTCTGGCAAAACCGCGTGATTTTTGTCCAATCGCAGTTCTCATTTTGTGGTGAGGCTCCAAACTCAAGGTTTGACATTCTTACGAAGTAAACGAGAGTTGTATTATCTATTATAAAAGCACACATTCGATTGGCGGTACCACTAAAATGTATTTACGAAACGTACAAGGATACTATTTGCTTAAGAATATATCTTTACTATTAAATGGAAGTTGGTGATGGTGTAACCCATGCCAGAATTTTTCGGCCTCCCGATTCTGCCCTCCGAGGACCAATTGTGTGCCGGCCCAAATAATTGATTTGTTTTACTTGCCAAATAACGCATCAACCAATTGTGTGCCGGCCAAATAACGCATCAATCAAGGAATAAATTGTGTGCCGGCCAAATAACGCATCAATCAAGGAATAAATAATGGAAATCAATTACGTTTGCTTCCTTGTCAATACTATGCGTGCGCATGTAAAAAAAAAAACTATGCGTGCGCATCATTTACGGAAGTATATTATGTCCAACAATCAGAGGATCGACACAATCACGAGAAACTGAAAAAAATGGAAAGAATAATCACGGGAATCTGATTTTTTTTTGAAAGAAATAATCACAGAGCTAAATTTGGAAAGCAATCATGGGTTAATCACGCCCCCGACTCATCCGTGATCCGTCCACCGGCCCACGGATTGCCCCCGCTTTTCTACTATTCCTCCTGCAGTCCCTTCCCGAGCAACGCTTCTGGATCGAAGCTCCAAGGTGTTCTCGATGCGGCAGCAGCCTGGGCTCTGCGCGCGCGGGGACTCTTACTACGGCGGGAGCGGCTCCGATGGCCGACGATGGCGATTCTGACTCGGACGTCGCGCCCAGCCTCCCGCTCAAGAAGAGGCACCCGACGGGGAAGGGCGACGACAGGGGAGCCTACGACGACGAGGATCTACTGCCATGCTTGCTCCAACCCGTATGCACCTTCGTTGACTTCATGATTGCTTATTTAATTTCCTTCTTATTTCTTTTATTGACTCGATTTTTTAAGTGTTTTTCAGATTGGTATGATGATCTTTAACCCGTTTTCTAAAAAAGATGATCTTTGACAAAACAACCTTCCTCTACAGCAGTTAAAAAAAACGTTCCTCTACAATGTTGTAAAATGCATGGTTCCCCTTCGCCAGATGTTCTCTCTTCTAGAGAACATTGCTTCTCCTAGACTATTGGAGTAGAAGTAACTCTTATTCATTGAGGAGCAAGCTAGACTATTGGAGTATGAAAAGTACCAGTTCTTCATGGACACATCTAACTCTGATGATAAGCAAAAGGAATATGTAAATCTTTCCCACGGTCCGGATATCCCAGACGCTCATAAAAACAGAACGAAGATAATATATAGAAATATTCATGCTCGTCGGATAAAAAGATAGATACACTACTAGAAGGAATAAATTCGGGAAAACAACCAAAGAGGGTGAAAGTGTAAGGACCAGCAATAGCATCGATCACGATGTTGTCAAAACATACATACTTGAGTCACATTCAAATGTGCATTCGATAAGTAGATTGGCGCCATATACGTTTCTATGTTACTCCGTAGCAACGCACGGGCACTCTGCTAGTAAGAATAATAATAGAGCCAAATGTGGGCTATGTACTAGGTAAACAATCCGATTGGGGTATTCTACTAAATCTTATGTGGTAACCAAGTAGCAAATTGGCAAAGTCAAAGAGAGTCCAAACAACATGTTATGTCAACAAGCCAAAGAAACGAGGAAAACAAATGAAGAAGTCAAATAAACCCATTAGGTGGAGTGATTTGTGGGCTAGCCGCACCACACCCCTCTTCCTAGGCCACCAAGGACCTTCACCTTTACGAATTACGAGGGTAACATTGGTCATTTGTTAAGAACCGCTAGCTTATAAAAGGCTCAGGTGGGATGTGTAATAAGTCACTTTCACTTTAATAGATTATAAGATGGCACTAGAGTTCAAAGTCTTGCTTTGTGGAGCCTACGGTCGAGATTGGAAAGACTTGTTTCAGCCCAAACCAACGTTAAGAGAGTGTTTTGGCAGTGGACTCGAGAAGACTTGATTCGGCTCGAGTCTTCTACGTACCATTTCTTTCTCGACACCTTTATAACATAGGAGTAGGTTGCGCTCAAACGAGGCATCCAAAGCTATTCAAAAAACACTGTTGTCAAATGTCTCTTGTTTACAACGACCTTCACAATAAAATCGAGGTACACACCCCTACTCAGATTCAATCGTTACTACGCTAAAAAAGATACCGCCCAATTACAACAGTGGCGCCAACCGTGGGGAACACATACCCCCGTTGAAGCTAACGAAACCAACGAAGCTAGATATGTCCCTACCAAAGCAAGCGACAAGAGAAAACACGTGCCGAGTTGGAGGGCGAGAAGAGGTGGATTTGCCAACAACCAAAAAATAAAGGAGTGGAGGCCGGCCCACGTCGAGAGGAGAGTAACAAGTGCCATCCCAAGCTTATTTTGAGTCATCCCACTCCAAATGGTCCTCGAGGAAGTGATCCCCGACGAGACGGGGTTTCGAGGGGACCAAAGTCCCACCACCTCTATCACATGAGTTTTGGCTTGACGATATCTCGACGAGCCTACATGCTCTCGCCCATGTTAGAAGCGTGGACCCACGATGATACAACTGAAAGAGCATTTCGTGGTCCCTTGTGTTTTGTGTGTTAGTTAACAACACTAGTGTTCTTTTAATCAAGTGTTAAGTGATGCAGGTTTTAGTCGTATATAAACTCATGTGCATCAACACCGAAAAGAAAGAAGAAAAGAGCAGCCGGATAGTTTACAACCGGAAATTCCGAGGTCCATCGGATTATCCGGTTCTATAGAAGATAAGAGAAAAACGGCTAAGGACTAAGCGGGAAGCTCTGGGAGGTACCCGGATATTTGCAACCGGAAATTCTGATTTCCATCGGATTATCCGGTTCTGGAAGAGAAAAGAAGAAAACGGCTAAGGACCAGAACGCGAAGCCTGGTGGGGGTACCCGGATATTTACAGCCGGAAATTCCGGATGAACATCGGATTATTCGGCTAGCCGGATTATCCGGTCCTATTTTGAACCGGAATATCCGGTTCCCCTGGGTCTCCAACGGCCAGTTTTCTGGAGGGGTATAAATACCCCTCCACCTACCTACAGCCAGCTAGCTCGCCCAACATTGAAGAACACCATTATTGCAAGCTCAAGATTTGCTAGATCTTCCAATCCCTCCACCCAAACTCGTTGATCTTTGGAGGATTGAAGGAGAAGACCCGGATCTACATCTTCACCAAGCCGATTTACATTTCTCCCTCATTCACTTGAGGGCCCCTTTGCTAGGGTTTCCATTGGGAAAACCTAGCTCATTGTTGTACTTACTTGATTGTCTTAATTTGTGACAGATTGTAGCTGTTCGGGAGCCCCCAATCCAATTGTGGGTTGTGCCCCGGATCGTTGTTGTAAAGGCTCTGAAATCCGCCTTGAAGGTTTCCGATAGTGGAAGGTGAACCAAACTTTTGTGGTGCGGTTCATCGGAGAAGAAGGTGAAGCCTTTGTGGCTGTTGAGTTGACCTTTGTGGTAGCTCACACCTCTCCAACGAGACGTACTCCCCTAAAAAGGAGGAACTCGGGAATACATCCGTGTCTCCGCGTGCTTTCACCTTCGGTTACCTCTATCCTTGTTTATTGCTTTTACTTCGTGTACCTTGCTTAGTTGCTAGCTTGTCATATAGGTAAATTCACCATAGTTATATATCTAGAGAATTTACCTTTTGTGTCAATCCTAATTTAAAAAGTACTAAAATTGGAGTAGCACCTATTCACCCCCCCTCTAGGTGTCATACGATCCGTTCAATTGGTATCAGAGCCTCGGCTCTCTTGTTGGGCTTAACTGTCTAAGAGAAGTATGACAGGTGAGGATGATTCCTCGAAGGACCAAGCCACTCCGGCATCCATGGCCGATCTCAAAACGATGGAGACATCATTGAAATCGTCCATGGATACCCAATTTGCTGAGATGCGTGACTTGCTCATGAAACTCACAAGTGGCAAGGTTCCTTCGGAGACCATCCCACTAGAGGACCCCGATAACTCCGATGAGGTTGAATCCGAGGAGGAAAAAGGGAAAAAGAAAGGGGTTGAATAAACCGACCCTAAGAAAACTACCTCTTCCTCAACCAATCCGGTAGGTGGGAAGCCGGAGTACCATGCGGTTCCCCTTGTGTACTCTCCCGACTCACCTATCCATCATACTCGCATAAATCCTTTAGGTCCACCACCTAAGCTTAATGCATTGGCTTTTGCTACTTGGCAACACTTAATGAATTCTCATATCAACAGTTCCTCTATCGAGCTTTGGAGGATCATTCAAGTGGGATACATAGCCATGGATCCTAACAACTTGACAAGAAGCGAAGTGGCGGATGCGCAACTTAATGCCTCCGCTCTTCACATGATTGAACTTGCCGTTGGAGAAAAGGATCTTTATCACATCCAAAATCTCACCACCGCCAAAGAAGCTTGGGATTGCCTATCCGAGGTGTTCCTTGGGAATGAGAGCATGAAGAGGAATAGATTTGATGCTTTGAACAATGATGCCGAAGGCTTCTACATGCTTGATAGTGAAACTCATGGAGAGATGTATGCAAGACTCAAGACTCTTGCCCAAGACTTTTATAATGTTGGGGCAACATATGTGGATGATGCTTGGATCAAGAGGAAGTATGTGAATTCTCTCAGGCCCTTCGAGCACGTTGACTTGAAGGCTCTACAAAGAAGACACAACTACCTTCAAATGACATCCAATGAAGTTATGCAAGAAATGCAAGCCTTCAAGGTTGCAACCAAGAATGCTCAAGACAATCGTGCTAGGGCCATGGGAATGAAACAAGGCTCCTCTCTTGCCTTGAAAGCCAAAGTAGTGAGCCTAGATGATAGAGTGGAAGTTGAAGCTTGCCCAAGCAACATTCTTCCCGATGATCTCGAACAAGCCTACCATGATCACGTGGCTCTTGCCACAAGAACATTTTGGCGTGACCCGGCCAAGGCAAAGGCTCAAGTTGATCTAAGAAACAATCCAAGTTGGAAGAAGGAGTTTGCTATAAGGACAAAGACTTGTTACAATTGTCATGACAAGCATCACTTCATCAAAGAGTGTCCTTATGAAAATAGAGAACAACACAGTGGAAGGCTTGTCCCCAAGGGCCAATCAAACATGATACAAAAGAAGCCTGTTGTCAAGAAGAAGCCATTCTTCAACAAAGCACCAAGAATTGTGTTGATGACTCAAGAAGAGTATCCTTCCGATGATTCCGAAGAAGAAGAAGAACCCACTCGTGAGGTGGCCGCATTAGCCATCGTATCAATTCCATCTCCTTCTCTCTTCGAATCCCCTAATGAGAACATCTCCATCAACACCGCTTGTTGCCTCATGGCTCACGTCACTGAGGTATCATCTTCTACTCCCAAGACTATGCATGAAATGGATGATAACTCGAGTCTTGTGATTAAGGAAGAACTTGTTGCTTTCGATACCTTTGTGGCTAACTTGCAAGGTGAAGATAAGAAACATGTTGAGGTTCTCATGAGCCAACTTGGTGCCGCCGAAGACCTTCTTGAGGTCAAGGGCAAAATTGAGAGAGAGGACTCTCTTACTATAGCATCCTTGAATGCTTCTCCCGAAGAAGAGAGTGAATATAGAACTACTCTTGAGCAAAGACTTGAGTCCCTTGATGATAAAAATGATGAAATAATTGCTAAAATCATTAAGGATATAGACCATGTTTTTGCTAAATATAAAGTGATTAAAACGGAGAAAGCCGAGTTTGTGGTTGCTAATGCTAGACTCCTTGAGGATATGGAGAAACTTTACAAGGCTCACAAGGCTTTGGAAAGTACTCACTCTCTTATAGTCAAGTCTCATGAGCAACTTCAAACTCAACTTTCTAAATCTAACTCACCTAGCACCTCTACTCCCTCTTGTGATCATGCAAATGTTATTGAGGAAAATGCTAGGTTGAAGGTTGAGCTTGCCAAGGCCACTAGTGCCAAGACCTCAATTCCCAAAGGTAAAGAAAAGGTTGTTGCTCATATTTTTTAGCAAAAGCAACACAAAGGGAAGGAGGTCTTGGCTATGTAGCCAAGGCAAAGGAGAAGAAGAGCAACAACAGGGCCAAGCCCGCACAAACCAAGACTCCCATTGCGAGTGGAAATGCCCCTAGGGGCAAGGCCACTCGTAGTGACTTTGCGGGAGATGCTAACCCTCACTACATTCTATATGTTGATTATTACGGTGATGTTTATGCAAAATATGTTGGTCCCTATGATGGATATGTTGCTCGTGCTATTTTGGTTCCTAAGACCCTTGTTGCTAACCAAAGAGGACCCATTGCGAAATGGGCACCTAAAATCAAGCAATGATTTCTTGTAGGACTAGGCTTCCAGTGGGTCAAAATGGGTGGTTGATAGTGGATGCACTAGTCATATGACCGGAAGCATGGAGATCATGACGGAGTTGGGACCAAATATAAATCACTCATCCGTCTCCTATGGTGATAAATCAAAAGCTGAGGTAAAGGGCCTCGGCAAGGTGGTAGTTGCAAAGGATATCACCCTTGTAAATGTCATGCTTGTCGAGTCCCTCGGTTACAATCTTATGTCCGTTCGTGCACTTAATAAGATGAACTTTGATGTCCATTTTACTATTGATATGGTGGTACTCTTGAGGAGCAAGACTCTAAAGGTCATGTTCGTTGGTGATGCATGTAAAATGCATACATGAACTTTGCATTATATTACTTATAATTCAATAATATTTGCATCATATAAGGGTTATATCATTGTTTTATATTGATTTTGGGAATATTTCACAGTTTCCCTATTTTTCTGGAATTAACCCTACACTGGCAGAAAACCCTATTTTCTATATTTTGATGTTTCAGTGACCCAAACGACGTCCAAATGACCTAATATTTTGCGGGGATCATTTTTTGGAAGGAACAAAGCGTAGGAGCGAAGGAAGCGAAAAAATGGAAACCCGAGGGCCAAAAGAGGTGGGCCCACGCGGCCAGATTCCTTGGCCGCGTGGGACCCCCTATCCTGGGCCTCGAGCCTCCGATGCCGTCGATCTTCGTCCCGTGCCTTCGTCTTGACCTAAAAATGACTATAAAAATAGTCCCCCGACGGCTTTCGGAAGGGAGCGGCACAGAAACACAAAACCACGAAACAGAAGACCTGGAGCTGCAGATTGGAGGGGGAAAACTCCGGCGGGGCGCTGCCGGGGTGGTCTCCATCTTCTCCAACATCTCCACCATCATCACCATGATGAAGGGGGAGTAGTCCACCCCCTGGACTTTGGGTTTGTGGTGGTAACTTGATCTAATCTCTCTATGTATGATCATTGTTGAAGTCCATATGATGTGCCTTGCATAAGTATGGATCTATCTATGTAATTCCTATGGTGGATATTGTGGTATGAGATGATATTTGTTATGCATTTACCGTTGTGTTGGATCTTTTATGACTTGTCATACTTTGGAGATATTCTATGATGCATGTGATGGTTCGATTTATGCATAATGCCTTGTTTATCCATGTCATGAGGTGATTGACACCACCAAGTGTAGATAGATGAGAGAGATGTGGTCATGCACACGAAATATGAATCATTGCACTAGTGTTTAGAATATTGTCCATTATGAAGTATGATGTATGTAGGTACGGGATGGCCGATGTGACAACGGCATATGTATTGAGTGACACAATACAGCCCAACATCCTTTATCTGGGGGTAAAAAGGAAGAAGTATGATGTGGGAGTGACAACAAACCACGCTAGCCTTACGAGGGTGACCTAGCAACACAAATGATTATTTTCTTTCAACTATGTGTTTTAGGACATGTAGCCGTCATAGAAGTTTACCATTAAAGCATGACAATTGTGTGTACTTTTTATCTATAACATGATAATCACCATAGATGGGAGAGAGGATTGAGTGAACCCATGAACCCATGTCCATTGTTCCTATAAGAGAAAACCTTTGTCTTGTCCTCTTGCATTGAAGAGGATTGGGACACTTTTACATTCTTGTTTTGTTACATTAAACTTCCATCCATTAAATCAACCATCTTGTTCTTTAAACTTGTTTAGTGCATAATCAACTAAAACTTGTGACACTTTAGTTGTAGGGAATAGATAACTTTTCCTTCTTGCTCCTGCGGATCGATACCCTACTTCCACATTGAGAGGTGCTACAGTGATCCCCTGCTCTTGGGGGTTATCAAGTACTTTTCTGGCGCCGTTGCCGGGGAGCGTAGCGCTTAAGTTTCTATTCTTGTGTGCACTAGACTTTAGATTTATTTTATCTTGTTTTATATCTTACAATCATCTAAGCTTGGGGAGGTTCCTTTAAACTTGTTTGGTTGTGAGTTTCTCATTAGCTTTACTTTTAGTTATGTATCAGTTTATACTCTCCTTATTTGAAAAACACAAAAAATTAGTTCATTTGTTATGTTCGTGGAATGTATGAGTCACGTACTTATGCAACCCCCTATGGTTGGATCAATTAATGTTGATCAAAAAAGGTTTATAATGGAAGCATTAAATGTAATTGGCCATGGATTATGTGATAGGTATAATGTATCTTGCTGCATAGATCAATATCCTAAGCATCTTAATTTTCAATGCAAGCTTGAGAGTATGCCTATAATTGCCTCTTACCATAATAATGAAATTATGACCACTGATATGAAGGCAGCCGAGGAATTTACTATTGTAATGGGAATTCTTGAGATAGTTATGTTTAATATAGATAAAGCTCGTAGCCTCACACCAAGACTTGCTACAACACTTGAACAACTCTTGAAACTCTTTTGTAAGAATACCTATATCCTTGAATATTATAACAATCTTGTTGCTATCAAGGAGAGATCTAATGGCTTGCAGGAACAAGAAGAATATAGAGAAGAGGAAAAGGTATTAGAGGATTGCCCATATCCTTACTCACCATGCTATTTTGATTCTGATTCTGATGATGATCAACACATTCAAAATGATATTATTATTGATAATAGCTTTGAAAGTGATGAGGAATTTGGTTTAGATATTCTATATGATAATGCTTTAGATGATGGTCCTATTTGAGAGCTAGGATCAAACAATAGTGATTTGCTGTCCAGAAAACAGATTCCTAAGCTTCACTGCGAAGAATGTTAAAAATCACAGAAGAGGAATTTTGACCTGATATTTTACGACAGCAATATTCAGTTGTTATTACACATTTCATTAGTTCAAAGTTTTCTGATTTGAGCAACATAAGTGCCTCTAAAAATTCGCTCCTTTCAGGCTGTCCAGTTTTTGACAGATTCTGTTTTTATTTTGCATTAGTCTCATTACTATGTTTTGTGTGGTTCTTTTGATCAAAGAGCAAAACATAACCTTAGTAACAGTAGTTAATGTTTAGAATCAACTCATTATATGTCTTTGCTGTACCTATGAGGATTTAATTTATGGAGACACTAACCCCTCTAATCAAGTTTTATGTTGAGTTTTGTGTAAAGAGAATTTTCAAGTGGAAGAGTTGAGGGTGATGAACAAAGATCAAGAGAGACAAACACTCAAGCTTGGGGATGTTACCCCTAGACTCACCCAACATATATCAAATAAGGACAAGAATTCAAGCTTGGGGATGCCAAGCCACCTCACTCCAACCATCTTGATATCAAGTAAGAAGCCTAGCTACATGGCTATAAAGAAAGCGCTTTACGGGAGGCAACCCGGTTGTTTTTATTTTTGATTTTCTTTGTGTCCTCTTGCTGTAACAAGAGACTTAGTTTTTAATTTTGTTTCTGGAATTTTTAATAAAGTGCCAAGTTTTACCGTTTTGGTTTGAAAAAGTTGCTATTTGTATTCGGAGATTTTATTCCAGCACGAATCTGTGCACGGTATGATTTTTCATTTCTATTCTGTAACTCCGAATGAGCTGAAATTTGAACTGTAATTGCAACTTTTCATCCTCTGTAAGCGTGAATTTTTCAGATTTTTTCGACATATTTAAGTAGGGTAGAAAAATGCGTTTTGCTGCTGCTGTTTTTCTGGACAGATTCTGTCCCATTTTGTTTGATGCATTCTTTGAACTTTTAACTTGAATCTTTTTGATCCAATTGAGTTTATAAGTAGGCATACAACATTATATACTTTCTGGACATTCATATGAATTTTTGTTTAAGGATTTTATGCAGCAAGCAATTCATTTGTCTATCACTACTAATGTCACCCCACAGAAAAGAAATGGGAGAAACGGTGTTTTGAAGTTTTTTCACAGGGATTAGAGGAGATGCACCAAGAGCTATCCAAGGATGGTGAAGACCATAAGCTTGGGGATGTGAAGACAACCCCACTGGACCAACACACTCTCGGTTTGCACACGTCTAACTTCTGTTTTTCGATCAATGCACTTTATCGCATAAACTTGGAGCGTCTTTTATTTTTTTTATTTCGGTTTGTTTTTTTTGTCTTGAGACCACCACTATCATTTATATATGAGAGAGCTACTGGAAATTTGGGTTGAATTAAGTTGGATGCTATTAAAAAGATTGGGAAAGGGATGTTTGAGTTGATTCAAAAAGATACATATAGTTGCATGATTCATGTGCTTTTTAATGAGTATTAATTTGCAAGTGTTTTATCAAGAGCTATCTTTTATTCATGTTTTGATGCTGAATGTTACTTTACTTTGTTTAACATGGATTGTTAGTTCTATGGACACTTATGCATGCATTTAGACGGTCAACTTTCTCCCTCTTGCTAGCCCAAAAAATTTCCAACACCTTCAACCAAAGTTTTTCCAGTGAGTCCACCATATCTACCTATTAGCTTTATGCTATTCCGAGTATGTTTATCATGTTATTTTGTATTATATATACTTCTGAATTAAAATGCTTATGTTATTGATTGTTATGGGAAAGTTGGTTAAAAGCTCTCACGAACTTGATGCACACTTACTTTTATTGCACTTAATAAACATGACCATTGTGATTAAAATTATGAAGTTGTGAGCTTGACAAGAGTCTTGGTTGGGAGTTAGCTCATATGTGCTGTCACATGGCAAGCTTTCAACGTGCTCTTTATATTTTGTTGATATCATGTACTTTTGTTTATGGATGCTTATCATGGTGCCAAATAAATGTGGAAACTTAGTAAGTTTATGAGTTTGTATAAATGGCTAGAGAGACGCCTGGGCCGCTAATCTAAGCCATGCATCATTCATGGTGGAAATTTACTTACATGCTATGGTGAACCTTCAGTGATGCACCACAATAAAAAGCTATACCAATAGTAAATAAAAAGGTGTGAGATTGTTCATTTTGTTTGTTTGTCTTGTCATTTTGACATGGGCTTGTTCCATGTCCTGGGACAAGAGGTACCCCAGTTGACGCTCTTGATGACGCTATTATATTACTTACAATGACTTAACTTGAACTTGCTTTGTGTCCCAAGTTGAGTAACACCGTGGTGTAGGTACTCGTATTCACGGGGCATGAGACATTCAACCCATACTTTGTCAAGCATACTACTCATATTTGCTTTCACTTTAAACTTTAACCATTCAAGATGCTATGATAGGGGTAATGAGAGCTTGACACCAATGATACCACATTGCAAACATTAACTTAAGTAGAAGCATTTGGAAGTTAGATGAAACTTATTCATGTTTTACCTCTACTCATTTATATATCTTTCCAAAGTGTCCACCTTTTATATTCAGATTTATAAGAATACTCTATGACCATTATAGGATGTTTTTACTTTTCATTATGCATACATTTGGTCCATAGTACTTTCTTCTATGTTACACTTTGTGAATTATCATTGAACATCCTTACATTGAATATTTGATATCACTTCATAATCTATCTTGTATATTGCTACTCCTTTGAAGAATGAATCATTTGACTCTATGTAGCAATAGTAATCATCTTTGATATCCATTGATAGTATTAAAAGCAAAGTCCATGTTAGTTTTATCACCTTCATACTCGAGGACGAGTATAGGTTAAGCTTGGGGATGTTGATGCATGTAAAATGCATACATGAACTTTGCATTATATTACTTATATTTCAATCATATTTGCATCATATAAGGGTTATATCATTGTTTTATATTGATTTTGGGAATATTTCATTGTTTCCCTATTTTTCTGGAATTAACCCTGCACAGGCAGAAAACCCTATTTTCTATATTTTGATGTTTCAGGGACCCAAACGACGTCCAAATGACCTAATAATTTACGAGCATCAGTTTTTGGAAGGAACAAGCGTGGGAGCGAAGGAAGCGAACAAACGGAGGCCCGAGGGCCAAGGAGTGGGCCCACGCGGCCAGATTCCTTGGCCGCGTGGGACCCATCACTGGGCCTCGGCTCCGTTGCCGTCGATCTTTTTTCCCGAGCCTCCGTCTTGACCTAAAAACGACTATAAAAATAGTCCCCGACGCCTTCGGAAAGGAGCGCCGCGAAACACAGAAACCACGAAACAGAGACCTGGAGTTGCAGATTGGAGGGGGAAAACTCCGGCGGGGCGCTGCCGGCGTGGTCTCCATCTTCTCCAACGACTTCTCCACCGTCTCCATGATGAAGAGGGAGTAGTCCACCCCTGGACTATGGGTTTGTGGAAGTAACTTATGTATCTCTCCTCTCTTGAGCTTCACTAATTAGTACCGTATGAGCTGCTGAACATGATTACGGTCATCTATGTAATACCTTTGTGGTGGATCTTTTTATGAGTTAATATATGTTTGAGATTGCAATAGTTTTGTTTCAGTTATGAAAGTAGATGCATATTATGTACCCCGTTCTTGTTTACTTGTTATGATCAAGCATGTGTATGAGAGCGTGTGAGGGGGAACGTGTGCATTAGTTGGAGTAACGGGGGGTGGCTAGTGCGGTGAACGTGAGAGAAAGTTCCGCGATCCACTTGGGTGTTTTACCTTACTTTGTTGCCTCACTAGGGATAAAGAAAAATACCTTGCTACCGGAGATGTGGGTGTGACCATTGCCACTACTCCATGACTAGATCTAGCATGTTCTTATTTTAACTTCATGTCATGAACTTAATGCTATGCTCTGATTTATCTTAATTACTAAGGTGTTATGATTTAGTTCGCATCTTGGTGGAGTATAAGAGAGATTAATAAACAAAAGATCTCTATGTTAGGACGTGATGCCCATATAATTAGTAACTTGTCATGAAACCTTTTTGTTGCAATCTCATATGTCAATTCTAGTGTTCCATTGTCTACCACTTTATTAAAGAGAGAGTGCATTTGTGAAACCATGAACCCCGGTCCATTTTTAATCATAAGAAACACCTTTCCAACAACTTTTATCCACTTTACATTTTCTGCCATTTAAAAATCCGAAAATACAAAAACACTTTTACATCTTGCATTCACAATACAAAACCCAAAAATATCATCCATCATTGTTTCCACCATCCTTGCATATTTATTTATCATCATTGCATATTTATTTACTGTTTTGCATTCATTATCTTTTCATATCATTCTCACACCTTGTGCTTGACAACCACTAGGTGAGGTTGAGGGCACAAAAAATTTACTTTGTTTTGTAGGTTTTCAAGAGAAGGATAAGAAGATAAATCTTTCACTACTGATTCCCCGAGAGTTCGATATTAAACCCTCGAGTCACCCCTCGTGGGGAAAACCGTGTTTCCTATACAATACACTCTGCACTTGGAGTCTCAACCTAACCCATATTCTTTTGACGCGGTAACTACGTCAAGGGCCATCAGATAGGAAATCAACTTTCGGGCATGCCAATTTCTTAGTAGGTCCTTGGTGAGTTGGTCTTCTAAGAAGCAAAATTACATATCGCTATCCTCCGCCGAAGCCGAGTATGTGGCGGACGCTAGTGCTTGCACTCAATTGTTATGGATGAGGCAAACTTGAAAGGAATACAGTGTCAATTGTGACAAAGTGCCTCTTTTGTGTGACAATGAAAGTGCTATCAAGATTGGCCACAACCCGGTGCAACACTCAAGAACGAAGCATATTGAGATTCGTCATCATTTTATTAGAGATCATATTGCCCGTGGTGATATTGAGCTTGGATATATTCCAACCAAAGACCAACTTGCCGATATCTTCACGAAGCCACTTGATGAAGTAAGATTCACTTATTTGAGGCATGAGCTAAATATCGTGGATTCAAGGAGCTTGACTTGACTATCTTGCATACACACCTATATTTTGACTATCTATTTGGTTTAGGTGTAGGCATGGACATAGGGGGAGTGCGGTCCTAATACATTGGACTATCCCTCCCCCCATTATGCCGATAGTAAGACCTCATTTGTCTCTCTACTTTCATTTGTTGAAATTGTGAGCTATGACGAGTAGTGGCGGTGAACCCAAGATTCATCTTCGCGGTGTCACACCACATATACTCATACATGGTGGCCTAGGCCACCGCCCTCTTCTTCTTGAAGAGTTGGTTCTTATTTGGATCTTATTTGAAACATTTGGATTTTATAGTTCTACCCTTCGGTTTTATGGAAAACACACTCAACTTGGCATTTCCATGTTCGATTCTTGCAAGCATGAGTGTGAAGTATCAATATCAGTTTGGCTTTCTAAATCCCAAGCCTATCTTATCTAGAAACCTTCTATCTTATGTGCACAAGTCTAACTTTGAAACTAGAAGTAAGGGGGCAGCAGGCCTAAATTTCTATGTTTTTCACGGAAATTTTGAGAACGGAATATCCGGCTCCTTTTTGGACCGGAATATCTGGTGGATCAGAATATCCGGTCCGAGTTCGGACCGGAATATCCGCCTCTATGGTTTGTCGCTTTTTTAGGAGACCGTCGGGGTGAAGGGCCTCATTCGAGGCCTTTTTCCACCCCCGACTCTCTCTCCTCTAGCGCCGCCGCCTGCCGTCCCCGCGCCACTCCGGCGACTCCCTCCACCGGATCTGCCAGATCTTGGCCGGATCTGGTCCTCCTCCTCTTCAGGCATCTTCTCCTCCAAGCGGTTCCTCAAATGGATGAGGGTAACTCCCACACTTTTGAATCTTGGGTGCCTAGTTTCCTTCAAATTTGTGGAGTTATTTGTTTTCAATCTTGGAATAGATGATGCCTAGTTTCATTCCCTGTATACTGGAACACTAGGCTAGCATCCACATGTGTAGATCTCACTTTTAGACCTAGGTCTCGAATCGATTTTTTCTGAAAATTCCAGACCGGATAATCCGGTTCTGTCTGGACCGGATAATCCGGTTCCGACAGTTTAGTTCAGAATTGTTCTGATTTGACTCGGTCTAAGTTTCATCAACCTATGGATGCTCTCCTGTTTTACCTTGTATCTTTCAGTGTGCCATTGGTGCTGCAGTTCTATTCTACTCTTGTGATAAAAATGATGTTGCAAGGACTCTTAAGTGGATGACCGGAACAAATCAGTGTGAGTCACCTTCCCAAAGTTTGCAACTGCACTTGGGTACCAATTCCGTGGCGAGCCCCCTCTTGGCCATCGCATGCATGATGTTGAGAGACCCAACAAGAACAAGGCTATGAGAAACATGTATGGTTCCGGTGGTGTCATTGGAGAGAAAAAGGGGCTTCTACCACTCTATGATCAACTTGTGACTATTCTTCGCTCCAACATCGCTCCAAGTGGAGGTAACAATGATGCTATCACAAGCCCTCTAGTCAACCTACTATGCCTTGCTGAGCAGTGTATCAAGAATGAAAACCCAACCGCTAACTTCAAGGTGGATGTTATGGACTATATTTTTCATGAGATGCATGATGCCATGGTTGATGGGACCACTATTCCTTATGCCCCATATGTTATGCTGCTCATCAAGGATACTTTGAAGAATCAAGAATTCAGTTTGGAGGGTATGGTGTCTCACTATTTCAAGAAGGTCTATATAAAGAAGACTGCTGCTGCTTCTACCCCTGCAAGAGATTCTTTCATGCAAGATGCTCGCTCTTCTGGTGCACACCGTCGGGCAACTGCCCCTGTGTTCACTCCTAAGTCAAAGAAGCTCAGCTGGTTTCAATGTCATATTCTGTGCATGAAAGTCGACCTCCGCCATGGCCAGTATGATGCTTATTGTGAGAGGCAGTAAATCCTCAAGAGGCTCCCTGGTCTGCCCGGTGACCCTCCCATGACAGATACTCTCTCATGCCAGCTGGAATGCCAATGCTCAGACCCCGTGGGTTGATATGAAGAAATACCTTCTTGAGTCTGCTCCGACAGCTTCTTCTAGTGCCTCTCGCTCTCGTGCTTTTGCTCGTGATGAAGATGACTCCTGACTCTGACGCCGAGGCTGAGTATGAAGATGATGGTACAGATGATGATGAGGATGATGGTGATGAGGACTCCGCTTCTGAGTGATCCCTTAGGACGTAGCATTGCTCTTTTCCCCTTTTCGGTGTTTCGATGCCAAAGGGGGAGAATTACTTCTATTTAGGCTCTCCGTGTGGGATTTGCATGGGTTCGGGCACAAGCATATGCGTTTATCATTCTTATTGCACTTGTGTCCATTTACTTTTGTCGAACTTATTGGCTATTTGTGAGTTTTGACCATTATGGGTTTATTGTTATGTGTGGGACATGAATTTCTTATTATGTATGGTTGAGAGTAAATTATATTGTGATATGATCTCTATGGATTTTTATCTACATCTATATGCACAAGGTATGATTTCCATCTCAAGTCTCAACCTAGTGTATGTTATGTCTCTTATTGTGCGTGTTATTTTCCTTATCATGTTGTTGTATCTTGTTGGAATTTGTTCCCCTCTATATGTGTGTAATTGCATTCAAAGGCAAATTTATTATATGCACACATTTAGGGGGAGTGCTTTCCATTCTTTTTGAAAACATGATCTTGTTGTGGAATTCTATTGCAAATCCTAGTGTTGTCATCTAACACCAAAAAGGGGGAGATTGAAAGAGCATTTCGTGATCCCTTGTGTTTTGTGTGTTAGTTAACAACACTAGTGATCTTTTAATCAAGTGTTAAGTGATGCAGGTTTTAGTCGTATATAAACTCATGTGCATCAACACCGAAAAGAAAGAAGAAAAGAGCAGCCGGATAGTTTACAACCGGAAATTCTGAGGTCCATCGGATTATCCGGTTCTGTAGAAGATAAGAGAAAAATGGCTAAGGACTAAGCGGGAAGCTCCTGGAGCCCGGATATTTGCAATCGGAAATTCTGATTTCCATCGGATTATCCGGTTCTAGAAGAGAAAAGAAGAAAACGGCTAAGGACCAGAACGCGAAGCCTGCTGGGGGTACCCGGATATTTACAGCCGGAAATTCTGGATGAACATCGGATTATCCGGCTAGCCGGATTATCCGTCCTATTTTGAACCAGAATATCCGGTTCCCCTGGGTCTCCAACGGCCAGTTTTCTAGAGGGGTATAAATACCCCTCCGCCTACCTCCAGCCAGCTAGCTCGCCCAACATTGAAGAACACTATTATTGCAAGCTCAAGATTTGCTAGATCTCCCAATCCCTCCACCCAAACTCGTTGATCTTTGGAGGATTGAAGGAGAAGGCCCGGATCTTCATCTTCACCAAGCCAATTTACATTTCCCCCTCATTTACTTGAGGGCCCCTTTGCTAGGGTTTCCATTGGGAAAACCTAGCTCATTGTTGTACTTACTTGATTGTCTTTGTGACAGATTGTAGCTATTCGGGAGCCCCCAATCCAAATGTGGGTTGTGCCCCGGATCGTTGTTGTAAAGGCTCCGAAATCCGCCTTGAAGGTTTCCGATAGTAGAAGGTAAACCAAACCTTTGTAGTGCGGTTCATCGGAGAAGAAGGTGAAGCCTTTGTAGCTGTTGAGTTGACCTTTGTGGTAGCTCACACCTCTCCAACGAGACGTACTCCCCTAAAAAGGAGGAACTCGGGAATACATCCATGTCTCCGCGTGCTTTCACATTCGGTTACCTCTATCCTTGTTTATTGCTTTTACTTCGTGTACCTTGCTTAGTTGCTAGCTTGTCATATAGGTAAATTCACCATAGTTGCATATCTAGAGAATTTACCTTTTGTGTCAAGCCTAATTTGAAAAAGTACTAAAATTGGAGTAGCACCTATTCACCCCCCCTCTCTAGGTGTCATATGATCCTTTCAACAACTCATGCTCAACCCGACTCAAGCCCCAACCACGCGAGTCAGGACATCGGTAGTGCCTCATGTTCAGGCCATGCTAAGCCCCCCTCCCCCCCCCCCCCACAAGTGCGGTCTACCACTCTGCCGTCCTATCAACCTCCAACGGGCTAGTTGGGGTTCCGAGACTCAGACTCGACGCAAGTCGGAAACCCACCCTCGGCACGTCCTACATATGGCGCACCCATTGTGCGTACCTCAGATGGTCAATCCCACCGGTGTTAGAGTGTCATGGTACCATCCATATCTGGGACCACTTCTTGCGACACATCTGCCAAATGATGTCGTGGCTCAGATGGTCAAGCAACCAACAGAGAATTCTTTTAACGGATAGTCCAACCCATTTTAGTTCTTGGAAATAACCCAATGCCCACGACAACCAATGCTTTGAGGCAGGGATTCTGTTGTCCCACCATGGTGCAGGAAGCCATGAAACTCCTTTGAAAATGTGAGACTATCAAAAGAGGGCCAAATCGACCAACACACTCGTCTCAATGTTAAACAAATATCCCCATCACCTAGCCACATTTCTTCGATGGGGAGTGTACCACCTCATACCATTCCCACCATCCAAAGGGGGAGATAAGTATGTGTGGTGGTCGCCGTTGATTGCTTCAGCATGTGAGTGGAAGCCAAGCCCCTTACCGGATTCGCTTCTCAAGTCATGCATAAATTCTTCTAAAAGAACATCCTGCCACTGTGAAATATCCCGAGATATAACAGTGCATAATGGAACCCTTTTTTACGCAAAGTCATTTAGGAAACTATGTGACTCAATGGGCAAAGAAATGCACTTTGCTTTGATCGCCTACCCCAAGAACAACGACCTCGTCAAGAGGGCCAATAGACTCATCCTCCAAGGACTCTGCCACCACGTGAACAACGCCTTCCACAAGGCCATATGGGTAGAAGAACATGCAGTGTGCTTTGGAGAAGACACACCACTGTCACCCGCTCCACATGACCACGTTCGACACCCCTTTCTCCTTGGTGTGGGAAGCCGAATCCATCTCCCATCAAAAGTCGAGATATGATAGTTAGCGTCGAGACACTTCATGGAGCCACTCCATTGGCCCACAATAGGAACAATGATCATCTTCAAGATGAGACCAATCTCCTCAATGAACCTTAAGACAAAGCTCTCATGAAGCATGCCACATACGAACAAGGAGGCACACACTTCACTCACGGGTGAAGTTGTGCGCTCTCACCTAGGGAGACCGCGTTCTCAATAAGGTTCTTGATCCCAAGCTCCAAGGGAAGATCTAAGGGAAGTGGGATGGCCCATACCAGATCTCCATCGTCTTGGGATCCGGATCATACCTCCTTGCTAACAAGAAGGTATAATTCTTCAGCCACACTTGAAATGGAGACAAAATTTGTAAGTTCTATTCTCGACAAGAGAATCGAGAGGCCAAGAAGAAAGACCTCCTCAAGTTCATGTACCTTTCCTTATGAATAAATGTGGTGTAGTAGTCACTAGTTTTGCATACTCCTCCTTGCCACCCCTAAAAATGTTGCATCACTTCTTGTAGCTGCAAAGAACTAACCTTATGCGAAACTCATCAATTTATTTATTTGTTTCCATAAGTGTACCCCTTTTTGAGAAAAGCGGTGTTCCTTATAATATTTTTGTTGATCCTTAGTGAACCCACTTTGCAAATAAGATCTAGTTTCATAGAAGTTAACCATTGATAGCAAGTAAAAGACTAGACATACTTTTTTTTTTTGTGTTTTTGATTTTTTAAAGAAACAAGAAAGCAAAACAAGACTAAATAAAAGTAAACTAAGCAAGACAAAAAAAAACAGAGAAAGGTAGTGTGTAACTTCCCTTGCTGAAACTTGTAAGTCCCCGGCAACGGCGCCAGAAAAGTGCTTGATGATGTGGATCACACACCCGTTGGGAACCCCAAGAGGAAGGTGTGAAGCAGCGTAGTAGCAAGTTTCCCTCAGTTATGAAACCAAGGTTTATCGAACCAGTAGGACTTGAAGGGCTTCAGCACGGTGTCAACCCAGGCGCCAGAAAATGCTCCTGTGCTGAGTTGGACCTGCACACAACACATACACTCAACTTTGTCCTAACGTTTCAGGAAGGTTTTCAATCTTCCCGTCTTGCTGAAATCAAAGAGATTAAACATATGGTATGGAATACAATTATGAAAGCAAAAACGAACAACGAGCAAGTGAATATTCAAAGCAATGGATACGGTGCTGTAAACAATTTAAAAGAATGGACCGGGGGCCATAGTTTCACTAGTAGTGTCTCTCCATAAAATAGTAAACATGCTGGGTGAACAAATTGTATGCATAGACCGCTAGGCAATTTCCTGCCATGCCCTCCTGAGCCCAGACTTGAAGATACAAGAAATCACTTGGCCAGAGTAACCACATGGATCGGAGATCATGCAAGATCTTAAATAAAACATAGATATAAATAGATGAACAAACTGATCATAATTTCATAATTCATCGGATCTCAGCAAACACAACTCGTAGCATTACAAAATAGTGATCTTGATCATGTTAGCTAGCTCACAAGATCTAAACATGGTAGCACAATGAGAAGAGACAACCATCTAGCTACTGCTATGGACCCGTAGTCCAAAGATGAACTACTCACACATCACTCCGGAGGAAAGCATGGCCACGTAGATGCTTCCGGTGATGATCTCCCCCACCGGCACAATGCCGGAAAGAGATTCAGAACCCTCCCGAATAGGGTTTCGAGTTGACAGCGGCCTCAGAGATCTTTTCTGGAATTTCTCGGGGGTTTTGGGGTTGAGGAGAATATATAGGCGAAGAGGCGGCGACAGGAGGTCACTAGGGGGCCCAGGCGGCCCTTGGGTGCGGCCCTACCCTAGGCCACGCCTGGGGGTCGGCTAGGGGCCCTGGTGGGTCCCTCTGGTTGATCTTTGGTTGGTGCCCTGTCTTCATGATGAAAATATTCCATGTGAATTTTCAGATCTTTTGGATAATATTTCCTTAATAACTTTTCTGAAACAAAAAGACAACAGAAAACAGGAACTGGCACTGGGCATCTTGTTAATAGGTTACTTCAGAAAATGCACTAAAATGATATTAAACTATAATAAAAACATGTAGCATTGATATAAAACAAGCATGGAACAATTAAAAATTATAGATACGTTTGAGACGTATCACTCGACACCTTTAGAGGGAACCCCATTGCCTACTTGATTGTGATGTGCTAACCTCATGTGAGTCACAACGCGAGAGGCTTTGCCGCATTCACCCAACACGTCTCTCGACGGAGGTGACCTAGGAAAAGACCTTGGAATAAATTCATGTGACATTCCTTTCCAAAGCAGCCGTTCTTGTCCCTTCGACCGTGCCGTTGACTTTTGTTGCGAAATAACACGTTAGATGTTGCAATGTTTATTGGGCGGTTGCTTCAAGTTTTCTACGGATTCTTAGCCACATACAATAACAATAAAAGCCTTGGTCCTTTGTTAATCTTCTTCTGATCTACACGCTACGTGCAGGCATGTACATTAATGTAGACGATCTCCATATCAGGAGTGCTTGACACCGACTGAGAAAAAACAGCTCTCGCGAAACCCATCTAGGGCTAGGCCGCTGCACCCTCTCTCTATCGTTGCCGAATCGCCACTGGGCAAAGCCCGGGCGAGGGGAGGATGGTAGCGGGGGGGGGGGGGGGGGGGGGGCTCTGTCACGGTTCTACGGCGGGGTTGCGGCGGATCTTGAGCGAGCGTCCAGGCTCGGCGTGTGCGTGGCCATGGCGTCGGTAACACATCGATGTGGCCTCCTCCGTTGTCGGCGATGTGGAGGCATGAAGGTCCATGGCGAGGATGAGCTGGTAGTCCAGCCACGGCTACGAGGATGCCAGCGAAAGATTGTTTCGGGTTCTGCCAGAACCGTTGATAGCGGCATCTCGTTGGCGGCATTGTGGGGTTGTTTTTGTTCCCTCTGTTCTCCGGGGGAAATCACAGATTCGGGCGTCCCGGATTGGAGGATGGCGACGTTTTGTCCCCCCTTAGGGGCATCATCTTTGGAGTCACAGATCGGCTGGAGGGACAAGTGTATGACTTCGGTGGTCGGGCGCAGGTCTTTGTGTACTTCTCGCGCGGTGGTCAAGGTGGAGTGGTGTGGCATCTACTGTACTTTCAATGGTGCGTTTCAGCGGTATGGTGGAACGGGGCTCGGCGACATATGCGGGATGATGGACGCGCGCATAGGGTGGTGGCGATGTCTGGCGTTGTGGTGGCGTCGACGGCAAGCCTTGCAAGATCAGCTTGTCCTGAAGATGGGTTGGCTGGGTCGTGAAGCGACAAATGTCACCATGATACTGGCTTCAGATTGATTGATGTATTTTCTCCATAACTCTGCTAAATAAATTAATGAAAAAGTTGTGTGCATCATTTTAATGCAGAGGCCGAGAGTTTCAGCTTCTTTTTTGAAAAAAAAAACATTAATGCAGCACCATGTTTACACGTAACTTCAATGGCGTTTAACCTGGCCGTGGTCACCAAGCTGGATATATTTGGGCATATATACGCCTCTGATTTTTAAGATCTTTGTCGGTGAAAATTTTCCACGAAAGGTAGCATATCATCAGCGGTAAGCGTGGGCATATTAACATGCGTAGCGTTAGTAAACCACCATTTTGGCACTCCCTGATCTTAAATCAGATCGTTGGACGGGCTGCATGTTAATTAAGCATCCCGTTCAGATTGATATTTTCTATTCTATGATCTTCAACAGACAACAGACACGTACGATTAAGAACGTAAAGGCTAGAAGATATGCTAGCTAAGAATGCATTAACCAGCACTAATTCAAGCGATCCTCGTATCTGTCAGAATAATTCCTTTCCAATCACGTTGATAGTTGTAATCTGTTCATCCGATACTCCAGTATAAGAACACCGCCCCGCCCCCTTCATGTCGTAACACACCATCCATTTCACTTTGATTTCTAGACTAGATACCTTCTTCCTTGCAGCAATCTGTGTCCATGGCTCGCAAGAAGGTGCTCGTGCGCTACATCCCGAAGGGCCCAACCAGGAAAGAGACCGGCAAGAAACGGACCATGGGCCTGGTAAAGAAGGCGGCAGAGCTGTCCACCCTATGCGACATCGATGTGGCCCTCGCAGTGTTCCCCGAGGGCGAGTCGTCATCGTCGCCGGCGGTGGTGTATCCATCGTCGCGCCCGGAGATGATGCACATCGTCGACCGCTTCAAGTCCATGTCCGAGCTCGACCGGCGCAGGAAGGCGATGGACGGGGAGGGCTACGTCCGGGAGGGCATTGCCAAGATGCAGGTCCAGCTGCGCAAGGCGGAGCGCGACAACCGCCGGCGCGAGACCGTGCTCCTCCTCCACGACGTCATCGCCGGCCTCGGCCGCCGGAACCTCGAGGGCCTCACCGTAGAGCAGCTCGCCAGCGTAGGTTGGACGGCGGAGAATCTTATGAAGAAGATCAGGGACTCCATTGAGACTTATCGCAGTGGTGGGCAACATGCCGGCAGCGTCATGCCTGATGATCAAGGGCTGCCTCACGCTACCGCTGTCGCCGATGGATGGGCTGTCGATGCCGGATGGGATCTTAATAACGCCTTGACCTGTAGTGCTAGCCCTGGTGGGAGCCGGAGCTATGGCGCTAGGGGCGACGGGTTGCAGCTCGGCAATGTGGAAGCAGGACTTGCGTGGGCTGGTACTTATTTTCCTCCTGTCTAGGGAGTCTATTTGGATGCACTGTTGGCACCAAAATAATTCCGTAGAATGTACTGTACTATGTCAGAGTATGACAGGTCGCAGTACTGTTATGAAGTCCTTGCAAGAATCATTAGTCTGAACTTATTTACCCATGTATAGCTTAATTAATTTGTCCCTAGATATTAAATTGCACCTTTTATTATTATTGATACTGGCCATAAACTTATATTGTTTCAGTTATATCTAATGGCATTAACCACATAGTGTGCTAATAAATATTAAAACACAAATGATCTATTTATATAACTTTAACATCTGGGTGCACTACCGGATTTTCCCATCACCAACGAGGCACCGACTTACAAATATGGGATTTTACCACTAAAACAGTGCGTCTCATCAACCAAATGAACAATCAATGAGCCAACGCCTCCGCACCACAATACCCCAAGCTCTTCAGTTCTTGCAGATCGTCTACGGAATTTTACAATGAAACAAGTTTCAAAACCTTTTTTTAGATCAAACTCGAAACCTTGAAGTTAAGGTAAAAAACGATGAAGCAGAGATGAAGGCTGAGCAGATACGCGGTGGTGGTGCTTAGGGTTATATTTCTTTGAAATATTGTCGATAGCCCATTAGGTTACATCACGATGCTTAAATAGCTCACACGGAGTCTTAAACGAAGAAGTTAGTGAGAACCTGTCTATGTTAGGATGGTTAGGAGGGTGGTTGTACACTCAGCCCACCAGAGTTCAAACCCCAGGTTTGACATTAGTGTTTCTCAATAAAGGTGGAATATTCTTCAGTGGGAGGCGACGTTCTCGTCAACAGCGAGGCGTCCGTCGTCAATCTCTAGTCGATCCGCCGACTCAGTCTCTCGGAGGTGCTCATAGGGGTAAGGTGTGCGTGCGTGCGTTCATAGGAGTGAGTGTGTGTGCATGTATGTGAGCGCCTGCGTTGTACTGTGTTTCGCAAAAAAAACGAAAAAGTTAGCAGAGAACTGCGGAGGAAGGAGACGTCATTGGCGCGAAAGTGAACCTGCCACTTGAATCTGGGCCGTAGAATTTTAAGCGAACGAACCGGCATCAGTAATATCTGACCGTACGAAAACAGACGAAAACTTGAGGTGTTGGAGTGGTCGAATTCTTCAGGATTCAGACTTACAGTTCATGACAGACTGCCCTTCGATGATCTCTCAAGCCAGGGGCGGAACTAGATCAGCACCGCTACCGCCAGATTTGAATGGAGGAATCGTCAAGACCTCCGTGGCCACCTTCAACCGCTGCCGCGCTGTCAGGGTTAGATCTGGAGGAGCCCCTCTCTTTACTTGGGTAATTAACCCAACTTGCAAAATTGTATGCCTATCCAATTTTTAGCTGCTTCACAATACAAATACGGGCACTCGAGCACTGTGTCTCAATCCTGGACCTGTTCTTTGAAGCCCTTAGCATAGACATCGCAACACCGGCCAACCTCAGACTGTCGGTGGGATCAGATAGTAAATTATTTAGACTGGATGCAGAGAAGCTGGAATAATGTTGTGCTCGACCCAATCTTCAGACATCAGATTCTGCTCCCAAGTTCCCAAACTCTTGTAAAACTCATGAAAGTAGCTCTGTTCAAAGACATTTTTATGTTGGGTAAATTACAGGTTGCATTCGCACCAAATATGTACAGCTTCAGTATGAATTTACACACTATTAAGTGCCCAGTAAATATTAGTTCAGCAGAACTGCAAAAGTACAAATTAAACATTGTCACCGACTACCACCCATACGCTTATATGAAAGTATCAAAATCCAATTACCTATATAATCTAGGAAATACAGTTCAGTATGCCTTGAAGAAATTCGATCCACGTACATAATTCATCCACCGGCAATCTATTATGGACTGATCAATGTTGTTGCCTTGCCTGTGTTTCTTCACACAGCTGCTTCTGCTGCCAATGCTAGCGTCTCGTGACAGTCGCTGTCTCTGAAGCTGCCGTGCCTTGAATAAATAGGAACATCAGCTAAAGCGCTCAAAGCATGAAGAGATGCATCAAACAGAGGTACCGAAGCATCTGCACAGGAAGTATCAGTGAGTTCAGACTTATTCTTTAAGTTAATAACAATATGCAAAAGCTTTGGGCGTCAATGCATTGAGGAGAAAAAAAATTCTAGAAGAGGACCGTTTATATGTGAAAACAGAAGATAAAAATACTATTCGGCGTTGGTGAGTAATTACCACTGTTTGCAAAAGGTATGTCATAAGCCTCATGATTAATTGTCACGGATGCTTGCTTCATTAACACTGGTCCTGAAATTTCATCTTCAGCGGTAGTTGGGCAATGGAGTGTCACTGAACCTGGTATGTCATCTTCATTAACGCAGTATTCTTCAGAGAGAGAATCAAGGTAGACAGTCATGTCAAAAGGTGCATCCTGGGAGAGAATGATTCACAAAAGGATCTTAGATGACATATATGGTTCAAGTGTTGCATGATGGCTGCCATCCTAATGTAGGAAGTATGAAACCTAATGAGATTGTCAGGACCCGTTAAATGCAGGATGTTTTCTTTTCATTGCAGAGAAAACTGGTACAAGCTCTCCCATCCATTAAGAAGAAATTACAGAAGCCGAGTTTTTTAGTCTACAGTTACTCAGTTAGGGTAGATGAGCTCAGCAACAAATGGTTACCCAACTTGCAAACAAGCTAAAACACAAAGCCATCAAGCTGTTGATGCTGATATATTCTTCTGATCTTTTCCTTTTCCTTAGAGAGGCTCTACCACGAAGAGATTTCAACACTGTTGAATTTGAAGATGTTGGTTTCAAGGGAATGGGTAAAGTAAAGAAGAAACCAACTACAATTCTTGCTTGAAGGGAAACTTTTCTCATGATTCATAGCCGGAGGATAAGAGATTAACAGTATATCGATGCAAAGTAACAAAAAATGGTAAACGATCACCAAATTATGAAATATAGATTTACTCTGGGGGATATAAGACTATCTGAACTGCCTTAAGAGTTTTTTTTTCAGGAACTATTATATAACAGGCATTACTTACTTCATCATTTGGTGTCAGTCGTATGGATCCAAGGCTTTTGAATGTGCATTGCTTGGAGTGAGTGCCTGAAGTACTTTGATGATTATCTGTTTCATGCACAATTCTCTCTGCAAAATCTATGTTTTCATGCCAATGAAGCAAGTTAGTTGGTGTTCATGAAATTACTATTGTCAAAAAAGATGAAAGATATGTAAACTATATTACTCTGTTGATGTCCTTGCATAAATTGTGTTTCCAGCGTGACCGATCCTATGGATATCTTCTGGCTGATTTGTCTTGGTTTTCCATTGTCCATTTCATAATCAGGTTGATGGGGCAAAGTTTCATATGCAACTTTTCTCCATTGTTCCACCTGGTCCTGCAACGGTGAACCCCGATAATTATACATACCTTTAACATGTACATGGATTTGTGACTGCTGCGAAGCAAAGCAAAGCTAACAACCTTTTGAACTTTCTGCATCACTAGGTTCAGAACTTCATGTCTTTTTTAGATAATGGAAGAATATCCCCAGGCCTCTGAATCGTGAGATGCACTTAGCCAAGAACTTTATGTACTTGTATTACATGTGTGTATCATGCAGCATACTGAGGAGATAGCTGACTGTGGATTAACGTTCGCCGAATGTATCTGTTGTTTGATGTTTTGTTAAAATCAAAACTGTCATGAGGTGAAAATTAGAAGACTTCCAATTATTGCTAAGAAAAATATATGTCCAGAAAAAACCTTAGGTATTTTGAGTTCTGATGTATTTCTCTTGTATGCACTGAACTGTTATGTTATTAAAAATGACTAATTTGGTATGAACAGCTTGCAATTGAAAGGATCAAATTCAGAAATTTTAGCAGAAGCTCGCAGTCGGTATGAGAGCAACACCTGCATCGATTTATCGAGGTCACTGAAGGGGGTGTACTGGCCACCAGTTGTCGCTCCAATAATCTGGTAGAAAGAGTTGAAGAACAGCACAACATTATGGCCTTCCACGATAAAAGAGTAAATCTCCTTTCCAGGATCACACATCTTAGCATGATCAACAATGGTCCTCCAAACTAGATTTGTGGCCTTCGTGAGAACCTAAAGGCAGAGGGGGACAAATTTACTTGTTACTATACTCAATATCAAAATGAGCAAAATATGCTGGTTGTGGAATTAATTTCCTACTTTGCGGAGAGCATGTTCATCCTTGTAATACGACCTCAAGAAGTCCTTCACAGAAAAGATGCTACTTCTTTTGAGTGCCTCGTGGGAGACACCGTCCTTTGATATTTTCTTGAGGCGCCAAACATCATCATCCAATGATGGAATTATATGCTTTTGGTACCCTGCAAGTACCAGAAAGAAATAAGAAACATATTGATCACCAGTTCGATATTGCAGATCTTTAAATACTTCAAAATTTTGAAATCAATGGATACCTTCTCCACGACGATCTTTCACAGTGAAAGGCTCACTTATGCCTTCCTGGACTCGCTGACCAAGCTCATCAACAATCATTACCCCTAGCCTGAACTTGCCGCTCCTCATGAACTTGGAGTTATCAATAAAAGTAGCGTCACGGAGATCGGCCTCGCCATTCTTCAGGCTAAGCTCCAGCTCACCCGTCAGCACTGCCCCAGCTCTGTCACGTGGACGAACGATATGTCTTCTGAAATCTTCTGATGTCCAGCAATCTTCATTATCTCTGTTGAAGTCTCCATCGAGAACAACAATTTTGATCTTGGCAGAAAGAAGGTGACGGGAACTATTCCCCTGTTGGTTGTTCTCCTCCAAACATATCTTGAGAGGATCTCCATTTGCCGCGCAGATGCCCTTCTTTGTGAAAACCTCTTTGCTCAAGCCATTCAGGAACCTAAGCCTGTATCTTGGAGGCTGGTTCTGATCAACCAGCGTGCTGCACAAACTGTGTAACACAGCAGATGGGAAGGTCAGTGCAACTATAAATGGCATTTAGTACTACTACAAAAATGCACTTTTGTCTGTATTAGTACTATTTTAGGTTGGACATAAAAGTAGTACTGGTGATCAGGAAATGCTACCTAGGAGCACGGCTTAAGTAGCTTGTAAGTGCTTTAGTCACAACTGCTGGTATCTGTCAAAAGGAAGAGGAAAAGTTTAAGGGTTGATTTTTGCGAAAAAAATTCCAGCCTTACAAGATCAAATTAAGTTACAAGGAGATGTAAAAAAAAAGTTATGAAATGCTACTCTCTTTATAGAAATGCCCAGCATCACAACAGAAATGGCACTATCAGTACAAAGCAACACAAATAATACCATATAAAATACTAGTAGTGTGGAGCATGTCATCTTTGGAATCATGAGTTCCAAGGTAACGATCGTACTGCGATCATGCAATCGATACCTAGGATCCGGGTGCAGTGCACACTATACAGGGTTTCCATCCAAACAACCTTAAAAATTCGAAGACTTAAAAATTCATGTTTTCAAAGTTGTTTTCTTACTCAATTTCGTATTGGATCAAATTAAGATCACCACACTGAAAGCAAAAGGGCCAGAATTTGAGTTTTATTCTCGCTCAAACTCACTACAAGAATTGAATTATTTTGTAACAATGCCCGAGATAAAGGGTGACTGAATGTTGTCCCTCTGAAATTTCAGGAAGTGCAGAGAGATTTGAAATGGTTAACCCTACTAATGGTAATGAAAGGTTTACCATATATCCCCGGACTCTGCACCAACTAAAGGATGCACACATCCAAAGCCCAAACTATTACAACGGGGGGGAAATCGCCTAAAAAATATCCACCAGTAACGGTACATCTGACTAGTGAGACCATCGACAGCAAAAATTAGTCAATCCAGTAGTTTGTCGATGGAGCGTGAGATAATTGATTATTACCCGGCTGATGGCGGACTCAACCGCGGCCTCCAGTCTGTGCACGCAGCTGGTGACGAGCTCCTGCAGGTGCCTGCACCCCCTGATCTCTCTGCAGCCACGCACCGCAGATCAATCGATCAGCGCAACGCCTCAACAGCCAAGAAATCCCACAAATAAACCTCCCTCTCTCACAAGTTGAACTGAACGCGTGGGAACAAAGAAGAAGGAGATGGGGGACTCACAGGTCGAATGAGCGGCACCTCTTCTTCAGAGCCGGCGAGCGGGGAGGCGAAGGCGAGCCCCCTCCGCCGCCGCCGCCCTCCAGCGGCCGCTTCAACGGCATCGGCGGACGCTAGCTAGCTGCTACGGCGCGCGCTGCGGGATGGTCAGGTCTAGACTTGCTCGATTGCTCGAAGTCTTGATTCTAGTCAATGCGCGGGTGTGTGTTGAGCTAGCGGAGTATGTTGGTGTGTTTATATATGGCTCGTTTTGGAGACGAAGGGGAAAAGTACCGCATTTTTCCTCTTCTCCCCGTGGTGAGAAGATTCCGAGAGAGCAAGGAGCTCGAACTCGGCTCGACTCGTACATGGAATTTTTTTTTCATATATTAGTGTAAAAAACTGTCAATATTTTTTGCACCAATAATGATTTTTTTGAACAGAGGATCGGCCCAAAGGACCGCGAGCTTTCATTGATTGTCAACGCTGGAGTTACATTTTACAGATAAGGCCTCGAACAGAAAGAAAATTACACACAGGGGCATATAATTTGCACGAAGGACCTCATAAAGACTAACAGAAAAGCAATCAGGTCCAGCTCCTTCTCCAGCACGACGGAACTGAGACACAGCGCAGCCAACTTCATCTTCACCGGGGATGCACCACTTGGGAGGAAGAAGCGGGAGCATGCTGCCTGTGAATCGAAGGGCCTCCGCAACGGCAACTTGGCCTGGAGGTTGAGTCATACCTTCCGAAGCCAGCCGGGAATCCGTCACCGACGTCCAAGGCGGGAGGGATTGCCTTTCGACCATGGAGAACGACGGCGAAGACGGCGCCATCGTGAGGACGCTCCCAGGAGATGCACCAGCTCTCCCCTGAAGCAGATCCCGCCAGCAGCAAAGCGGAGCACCAAAGTTTCGTTCCCTCTCATCACCGAGATGAGCAGAGGAAGAGAACTTCGATTCCCCACATGCACCAGTGGATCCACCTATTAAAACGAGCTTATTGGAAGCCTTGCCTTGAGCTTCTTGCCTCCGAAGCAGCTCCCACCATGGGAGCATGCCACCAAGGCAGGTCGTCCCGATGCTGCCACCGCTCGCCGGCAACCGCATCAGGCAACTAGAGGGGAAGACGGCTTTATTGACGGAGATGCCTCCCTCGAGCTCCTCCACCCGCCACTGCACCCACCGGAGCAGAGCAGCAGAGAGGATCAAGAAGAGGACGCACCAGATCTAGCCGATGGAATCTGGCGACCTACTCCCAAACGCCATAAAGGCAAACCGCAGATCTACTGCAACAGCTACTATGTACAGATTGAGCCAACCACCTATTCCATCCTCTCGCCAGCGAGCGAACCAGCCGGAAAGAAAGAGGAAGAGGGGCGGCGGTGGAACTGGCGAGGCGACTCTCAACTTGCACCAATAATGATGTAGAGGTTTTATCATTTAACATTGATCTATCCTTTGAATAGAGATGTGAAATTGTATAAGGATCACTATTGTTATAATTCGGATTAGTAGGAAAATTACTAATTTTTTCATATGCGCGCATGTTGGAACACTTAGAATGTGGTAAATGAATTACCGAGCTACTTGTGGGCTACTCACGAGTAGCTTGGTCAACAACACAAGTTCAGATACAAAACTCGACTCGGCTCGTGAGACAACGAGTTCGAGCCGAGACGAGTCACAAGCTACTTGTTTAATTCGCGAGTTTTGAATTTTAATTCCAGCCCTTAAGAGCTCATGTGTCGATTTTGAGAGTTTGATCGAACGTACAACCACCATTCTAACCATCCAATTGCAGACTACTCGGTAGACAAGGCAATTGCTCGTTAGAAGTGAACTATTAAGTGACAATATGAGATTATAGTTTGGCAATAACTTCTTTCAAATAAGTATCTCAGCGGTAAACCATTATGGCAATTTCTCTGGAAATCAAGATATTCTAACTTATATAGAAGAAGAGGTGTTGGTGAAAATACGAACATTTTCTCGGGTGAGCTATAGTGTGAAAGTCGCTTTTGGGGTGATGTGTGGTTGGATTGATGCGCTTTTGTTAGATTTAGGACCCCTAACTAAGGCACACCATGTATATTATAGATGTAGCTCGCAAAAAACATGCCATGTTGGCCAAGGTAATGTGTATAGTCGACAAATGACTTTCTGTCATGCACAATTGTGACTTTTTGCTGATATATGCGAAACGGGTAATGATACATTCTGAAGAAACATAATATGAACAATGAAGAAACATTATGTAACATTATAAAACAGAAAACTTTGACAAAAATGAAAACATGGCACAGATCTTCAAGCACCTACGGCATGGTGTATTTCTTGAAATTTTAGATAATAAAGTGTCATTTATCTAAGAAAGATATTCTTACTAACATTGTATGTTGTTGTTATATAACAACGTTCGAGCATGGATATCTCTTCTTTGTTTGTCAGGGCATAATATGACTAGGGGCATATGTGACGGCCTTATGAAGAAGGTCATCATATACTAAGAAGATTGGCATAAGGAATATTTTTTTCATATGTTCATGTGCCTCTTTGGGGTGCGTTTTAATCGTATGTTAGAATGATGATGGCATGCTTGATTAAAGGCTCGACTCAAGCGCGGCTCCTCGAGACCAATACAAAATACTCACGAGACTTGAGCGAAGGATCGAGTTGTACTCAACTCCTTGAGACCAATACCAAGTTACTCTTCCTTAATGTTTAGACTAGTCATAGTGGGGAGTAACATATACTAGTAACATACACATTTTACGAGTCTATGTTACTACCTCCATAGTGGGTAGTAACATATGTGTGGTGTCATGCAAGGCTTTATTAATTAGGTTGTAGACTCATATTGTGTTGGGAAATGTGATGTTATGGTAACATAGCTAGTTACTCCATTTATCTCTCTTCTTTAATTGCATGCCACATCATTATTTTTGCCTATGTGGAACTTATGTTACTACTCCCTCCATCACAATTTATAAGGCATAATTTGCAATTCTCTTGGACCTAGGTGAATGGCTATAGGGCGAAGGAAACATCATATGGCGCATTAATTTTCTCGTTTTGTGCCTTATTTTGGTAGAGATCGATGTCAAATATAAATGCAGGGAGTACTTTATTTTTAATGGGCCAATAAGAGTATTTTCTAGGTGGGGATGGCACGGTTTCCTCTCCTTTAATTGAGCATTAATTATCTAAATTGTGCCTAACTCTTGAGATTTTCTGGATTTTGTATTATGCCTTATAAACTGTGATGGAGGAAGTACCTATGTTACTCCCACTATGGGTAATCTATATAGGACTCAGAATAGGCTCCTCGGATTTGACCATAGAGCTCTCCGAAGGAAATTCTGTAGCTCTAGTGCCCCCACTTGAATACATTCAAATGATAGTGAATGAGTTACATGCTCATTTGGGGCTTTTTACGCTCGGGGTTATTGGTAGAAGAAAAGACTACCTGTGGACAATATATGGAGCCAACACATACACCTATGGTCTACTACGTGACTACGTCCCTATACCTCATCCAACCCACGATGCTAAAGGTCACAGGGGGGGCACTTCTAGACTCCACCGACTTAATCCGTTATGCAACACCCGGACTACATTTAAGATACGACATGTCGGACTCAAGATATGGGAAGGATCTCTCAAAGGTTTGGAGTAAAAAACAACAAGATCTCCACGTACAAGGGAATGACACTCATAACCTATGCCTAAATAAAGGGGAGAAGAAGATGGGAGAAAGGGTAGAAGATCCATCAAAACCGTCGCCACGACATGTCCATCTTTCAATCCACCATATAGCCCTAAAATTGAGTGTGGTAGTACTCATGTCTGGGCCAGGCACGTGAGTACAAACTTATTTTAGGCAATGACATGCCATCGTGAAGATCTTGATGGGACCGTCAATATTTTCGACTTTGTCAAGGCTAGGAGGTTCACCTTTCTGCCTCGCCAAGTGGAGGTGGAACCACATGATGATTTCGATTTTGTGGTGTTATATCCGGTCTTGAACTCTGAGGTGAACCCCTAGGCATGATCTTAGTAGGTTGTACCTAGCGATGGCTTTGTTTCGCCTGAAATGCATTGTTTGGAATTTTCTCGGACTTGATCCTCATGGTTGAAACTGAAGATCTACAGTTCGCTTGTCGGATCTAGAGATGAGGGAGCTTGCATGTCGTCGCTGAGGTGATGCTTGTGGAGAACCATTCTTGTTGTTGCGCGTGCGCGCGTGTGTGTGTGTGTGTGTGTGGGCGCGCGCATTGTGAGGACATAGTTGGTGTGGTTATATGCCATTGATTGTTTGGCATTGACATTATGGTGTTATGTCTTCCATTTTTTCTAATAATTTGGACTTCATTGACTTCATCTTCGACATTGTGTTGTCATAAAGACTGGGTGTGCTGATATCAACTCGGTATTAATATATTTTTGTTTATCAGAAAAGTAACTTAAACAGAATAACTATAAATCGCTAACAAATATTAACAAAATGTGTATGGGTACTGAGATATAACACATGGTGATGGCTTAATATGATTGATCTTGCGTTGTTTATCCGTACGAAAACTGAGGGTTTTGCTAGTTTGATTGAATATTCATGTGTTAAGAAACCTTTTTTACACATATTATAAAGTGACATGGATATGTTTTTCCATTGAAAAATTGTAGTGCGTCGAGTGTCAAAAAAAATTATAGTGCGCATTTCACTTCGACATGCACATCTAGAAGTTTTTCTTATACTCTTCTGGGACGTCCTTATTACAAAATTTAGTGATAGATTTTTTTAGACCGTAGGCCGAGGCCCAGCGTATAATTAATAACACCAAATTGGCGGAAGATACAAGAGGCACAACCAGGTTATAACCAACGCCTAACACACACAAAGATCAAGCTAGAAGCACAAGCTGACCAGGCACTGGAGATAAGCTGGGTCAAACGAAATTGTCAGACACAAAGCAAGAGACTTCTAAGGAGAACTACGCCGATGAAGATGAGTAACACGCTGGCCGCCGGAGCATTGCCGTCCCACCTGCAATCTCTGTCACCAGAGGGAACCCCTGTCTCTGGACAAACAAGAGACGCCATCATCGGCGGGCCAAAGCTCACCCTAGAGCTCGAGCCGGCGCATCAACCCGCCAAGACACGTACACCACCTTGAGTAAAAAAAAGTAGTGATAGATTGAAAAGTAAAAATAATTCCAGCAGTAAAGCGAACAGAAGGAATGGAGAATGTGACGTGCCCCAGCTCGTGTCATCTGCCTAGGAAGCTTGCAAATGATCTGACTTTTCTCACGGTTTGCGCGTAAAAGAAAATCATAAAAAATACAACTCTAACGCGTTTGGAGCTTGGAGGCGGTGCAGGACCGGGTAGGTTGGGTAGTATAGAAGACTAGAGCCACAAGTCTCCCCCTGTGTGTTCGTCGTTGCTAGCTTACAATGTCTTCCAAAAGCTGCACGTTTCCTGCTCGATTTTAGTTTCTCACCGCTCCTTATCAACAGATGCACCATAAATTTATACAGTGGAAACATCACTTTTTAAACCGTTTCGTAGTAACAAATTTTCTTCCAATGATAACACTTTCCTCATGCAATAAATATAGTTCTCAGGGAAATTTATCGTACTGAAATACGCACATGATTTCCTTTCAATTAATGGATTGAAATATGATTATCATTGCATACTGAAATTGCGGCAAATAAGATTACATGGCTACTGAGGGAGGGCAGAACACAGCATATGATCAAACTAGAACGGGGAGGATGCTAAACACATGGAATGAGGTATGCAAATAGAGAGAAACAGTTCATTTCGGCAGTCTTTAAGCCTCCCAATTATACATACAACCAGGGCTCCAACGGGGAGGATGCTAAACACATGGAATGAGGTATGCAAATAGAGAGAAACAGTTCATTTCGGCAGTCTTTAAGCCTCCCAATTATACATACAACCAGGGCCACAGGAGCCCCCTGACAACATCTCCGGTGCTCATAAAATTACCTAAGCTATACATATTATCTTATTGTTCATGCGACAACCGACGCGCATACTAAGGAACATCCAATATTCACAACACTCATCCTTCCCATAACCCCACAACAATGTTGCCATCTGTTTTTAATGGCAACTCGGTGAAAGGCAGCAACTTGCGCTAGTTATTGTTCGGTGAAGCAAGAGCTGCCTTCTCAAATTAATTCTAATAAGAAATTCTTCACAATATGTCATCAAACATCAGGGACAGCACCAGCCCCTGCACAAATTGGCTCCTCCTGGTTCTCTCCTCCTTCACCTCAGGGAGCAAAGGCTCCTCAACACTGTCCAAGAAAACACCATAATCAGCAGGCCATCATACAGGACACAAAATCCATGGTTATGAAGAACAAACTTGTCCATATAATATCACGTTTATAAGATATGTTCCATGCAGAAGGGCACAAATAGCGTACTAAAAGTTAATGAATCATCCTCCATGACATGTTTCTTAGCCTCGAACTGGAATTATCAGGCAATTGCATATCGAAGTGACACCAAACCCTTGGTGTAGAACATACAAGTGAATGAAATATGCTGGGGCTGTGAACAGATTTCAATACCTTTCTGCTGCTTTCTGCTCCAAGGGATCACTTTTCTCAATAACTTGATCCAAGAACTCTTCTTGTGCATATTTTGGCAAATCCACATCAGTGAAGTTGCCGACGAAGGAGGAGAGTAGAGGATCAGGCACAGTGTTGAACGAGGCAGCACGAGAGGATCCACCATGACGGTACTGTATGTACGCCGCTTCCTTTTTCAATGCAGAATACGTTGATCCAGATGAAGCTCGCCGGTTCCTCCACCTGCCCTGCATTTTACGTGCATGGGCATAGGATTAGTTAATATCTGGATAAATATGGAATATTATTAAAATAGGAAGAAGCTATTGAAATAGGAAACACAACAGACTAAAGATAGAGTATCCTTTTAAGTTATTATTTACGGGTCAAGTAAGTCCTATATAAGGGGCATCAAATGCACCAATTGTCAAGCATTAAGAGATTCAATAATCTATAATCCCGTCCACTCGTCCTCCAAAACCTATCGACTACTCCCCAATCCCCTATGTCGTGCCATCTGGCCATCTTCATGGCGGTAGTTACCAAGTTTCTTCCATGCATGCGGATTTTGTTTAAGGGAATCAAACACTCGATAGTTAAATGATCTGAGTTCGATAATTATCAATCATGATTGATCACTAAAAGCAATATATACATACAGTTTCAGATATACATATGTACTCCTATATGAAGATCCAATTGGTGGTGGTACTTTCATCCTTACGAGTAAGCTTTAAGAAGTTATCATTTACGGCTCAAGTAAGTGCTATATAAGGGGCATCACATGTACCAGTTGTCAAGCAATAGATTGATAATCTATTGCCCCTCCCAAACCTATGTTGTACTCCCCAGTACCCTATGTCATGCCATCTGGCCATACTGAGTTTCTTCCATGCATGTGGATTTTGTTTGAGTCAAACACTCAATACTTAATGATCTGGCTTCCATAATTATTGATCATTATTGCTTGGTAAAAGCAACATATACTACAAACACTTTCAGATATAATTTGTTGGTAATAATCTCTACCTAATAATAAAGAGAACAGCACTTCCTCCTGCTTCCTTCGTTTGGACTGCGGGTTGTCAAAATTGGAAGGTATACTACTCCCATCAAATTAAATCTGGTAAATTACACGGTACAATGGTTATGCTCCAAAACCCTAGCACAACTCAGGCTAAAGTAGAAAGCCAAATCCAAGATTTGCCACCGTGCAGACCGCAGTTGGTCATATCCGCACCAAATTCATCCTAGAAGAACCCGCGCGGTCGTATCCCCTGCTACATTGTGCCTAAAATTATGACCCCGGAGAGGCAAAGAACTGCGACATGTGGGACCTCCGAAGCAACTTGCATAAGATTAAAATTTCATTTTCAAAATTATGAGAATATTCATTGTTAATTGTTTTCTTAAGTAAAGTAGCATTTTGAAATAGCAATTATTTACAGCTTTCGAAAGTATTAATACCTTGAAGAAAGTGGGATGCTGCAAGGTCATGTGCCCAACCAAGTCTATCCCAACCCTATCTGTGCATATAGGACATACCTGAAAGAACAAAAGGAAAGAACAACCAGTAAGAGCAAAAACTAACGATGGCTGGCGTAGTTTTGGGCAAATATAACAGATTACTCCATAAAAATATGAATCACATACAAACAAGTGACCAATAGATATATGAAAAAAGGAGTAAAGCTCAACCGAAGTGTACAACATCAACTCAGAGAATCATACGATTAAAAGCCCAACATAAAATATGAATGATATTCAATTAAACATTTCCAAAAATATTTTAACTCGCAACTTGTGAGCAAAGTGACGAGAACATAAATCATATCAACGCTATCAATAAGCAATTACATGTGGAACACAAATGAAATTAGCAATCCTTAAATCAGCATATTTCACGAAGAAACAAAGCTAATAAAGCGCTACTGCACTTTCATTGCCCAAAATCAATTTACAAGGAAAACTGCACACTACCGCTGCTGGCCTACCACTATTACAGTGGAGCCACTGGAAAATAACATACAGAAAAATAGCAGCCACTGCACATCACGTTAGATAATTAGTTGTACAAACCATCATTGGGCTTTTACCAAAACACGAGCTAACCCCAAAAATTAAGACAACTAGACTCAATCCAAAAGTGCAAAATATCGACTCCTCAATCAAACTCCTCTTATTCCCACTATGTCACCTTCCCTGATTTTGAAACATATGTCCGTGATCTTTGGTCGAGTTGCCCAGTGTTATGTGGGCAAAACTATCTTATACGCCACCTCTGCAAAGAGAATCCAACATTTTTTAAATTTGATTTGACCGAGATCACGATTGTGACAAAATCTATGGTAAGTGAGGAACTTCAGTTGAGGACATACATCATTTACCTTTTAAGTTGACATACGATGACGGTTATTGTAAAACTATGATTCTGCGTTGAGCATAATTTATAAGATTGCCATTACGTCAATCATATTTCAAAACAAGCAGAACCATAATGTGCAATTAACTGAACTACAATAGCTACCACGATAACTATTATTTAGGGCCATACATTGGACTCACACTAAGAGCACCCAAAAACCACACTTCTTCACATACCTATGGAAATGAAGGAACTTAAGAACATGTAAACATATGAACTTATACATGTGGAGAACTAGATAACATAATGCACAATATTTACCAAAAGCAGCTCACTCAAACTATGAACGACTGCAACATTTTACTCCCCATTTTCAACCATTAATAGCATTTAACTCATCTCACCAACTGAGAGTGTCATAAAAACTACACGTTCAAGATGTTATATGATTGTAGCAACTCAGTCAGATGAACCCGTCATAACATCAACTTCAAGCATCTACTGAAACACTAAAAACAGATGTATCATATCATAGGTGAGAGATGGAATCTACACATTAGTTAGATGATTGCACACATGTAACCACCAAGGAAATTTCTAATATTTTCAAATAAAAACAGCTCAATGGTAGTGCCATTATGACATTTGCACATCATTACTCCCAAAATTCCTACATCATTGGATCTTTTAATCAATATTTATGCTGACAGTAAACAAGGAAAAGCTGATACAGTTGGGTCTTTTAATGAATTCTTATCGAGTAAGTATTGCATGACAGTGCCACTAATGAACCAATGGAGACATGAAATCAAAGCATCCAAAAGGTACCACCTCCTCGCAAAGGAAGGGAAATGGATCCCGGAAAAGTAAGTCAATCATCCAACAAGTTGTAACGTAATGCGCAAGCAACTTACACACGACCTAAATACTGTATTTGCAAGTGAATCTTTAGATTGATGATTCAAAACAGCTCAAACATGCACAGTACAAGCAAAAGGAACTTTAAATCCTTAGATCAAATACCTAAAGGCAGCTCACCTTCTGCACTATCAGGGGAAATTATGAGCAGAAGAACCTTATGCACCCAAAAAAAAAAAATCATTCTTTTCGATCGATGGTCTTAGCTAAACAACTAAAAACATGTAAAACATGGATAGTATGCGATGATGAGCAACGCAGACACCACAAATTCCCACCTTTGCTACTGAATATTGGCAACTAAAATCACCACACACAAGATATTAACCAGCAACCCCACAGTTTGAGCTAGAGGCACCTAAAAAGCTCCAAGTATCAGAACATTTTTGCGTGCAGGCTGAGAAGAAATTACCCACCCCGGCCTTGGTCTCCACGGGGTGCTCGTCGTCGATGTGCAAGCACAGGCCGACGCCGTCGAACTCCTCGCCGCAGAATGGGCACGCCAGCTCCTCCTCCTCCCCGCCCCTCTCCTCGTCGTCGTCGGTCGCCTCCGCCTCCTCGAGCCGCATGAGCGCATCTGCCAGACACACACAAAACCCCCCATCAAAACCTCCCCACAGGGACCCTCAAAGAAGCGAGATTTCGCTCAAAGATCGGATCTTTGGAGCGCCCGGGCACGGACCGTGGAGCTTGCTCTCGGCCTGGAGGCGCTCGAAGGCGTCCATGTCCATGGCGGCGGCGGCGCCTGGGGGAGGGAGGGTTCTCGCCGGGTCGGGTCGGGGCCGGACCGGAGAGCGCGGCCGCCGGAGGGAGGCGGCGGCACGGCGGCGACGGGTTCAGGTCTAGGGTTTTGGGGATGGAGAGACACAGACAGAGCTGGGGGGAGAGAGTGTGGGTGGCTAGCTATTGGGTGAACAGGGGAGAAGCTTTTGCTTAGGGAGGAAGGAGGCTGTGTATGTTGCAGAAACCCCCCTCGAAGATTACGTCCGGTGGTAATGGGCTCAAGGGCTCGATCATCAAACCCACCGTTAATCTGGCCCGATTGGAGAAATGTACTATCATTACCTTTTGTAAAATGATCGGTCGACATCCATCAGGGCTGAGTCATTAGATGGGCATAGTGCTAGAAATTTTGTGTCTTGAGCCTAACTGGTTTATGTCGTAATAGGTACAGCGTACACGTGAATTCTTGTCGATTCCAAGGGAGATTTCGGTTCTTTGTGTGAGATTCATGCGTTCCATGTCACCATGTGTACTTTAGGGTTTTTAAGTCACACATAGGTCTAGGATTAATCTTTATACACCCCTAAAAAGGGAATATTCACACTTCCTTTACCTTTTCTATTTTTGCTAATTGGCTCATCTTTTTCGACAGATTCTAAGAACATCAAATATCAAATACTTTGTGCAACGTGAGTACAAGATCTCTCTACCTAAAACAATACATCCCGACTAGTATAAATTCAGAAATTGTCAAATTAGTGGTTTTTAATCAGTTGTCAAAGTTTTAAACAGCAAAGCTCTCGTAGCTCAGTTGGTTAGAGCACCCGTTTAGTAAGCGGGAGGTCTTGAGTTCAAATCTCAACGAGAGCAAATTTAGAATTTTTTGAACCGCTACTGGCTGATTCTTGCCTTGTTATTTTTTTTTCTCCTCATACGTGTGTGTTTTACATGTAGAATATTTTCATGATCTAGTGCTCTCCTAACTCTCTTCTAACCAACATATACCATCTAATAAAAACAATGTATATTTGGTTTCTTTTAGCGTATAAACAACTGAAGAAATTTATTTCAAAAAAAAAAACTGACGAAATTTAGTTGGACATCGGAACATAGACCAATGGGTTCCACCAGATATTTGGCCATTATCGTCACCAATTGGAGAGAGTCACCAGTCACCACAATAAATTTACAAGCCCCATCCCGATCCACTGTTGAAGCTCTTCTATATTTTTGCATTGTTGCTGTGCTAGAGGAGACGGAAGTTTCCAAGACGATCCCAACTAGGAGTACATGAGACGGACAGTAGGCACGAAAAACAAAACCAGGACGATGTCACAGTGTGATTGAATGATTTAGAGGTAATTGCGCCATTCATACATAAATTTGTCCATTAGGTGCACTTTCATACAAAAACTTGCAAAGTGTGATTAAATGGTACACAAACTTGTCGACCCCGTGCAGTTTCATACAAATCCATCCAAAACTTGACTTTCGTCTTCCTCGTCGGCGGCGCACCGTCCTACTTCCACGGTTATGCCCGGTTTTGTACGGGTGTCTTTGCAAAACTGTCAGTGACGTGGAAAAAGTCCATGTGTCAAGTTTTGGTTGTATTTGTATGAAACTGCACGGGATGGACAAGTTTGTGTACCATTTAATCACACTTTGCAAGTTTTTGTATGAAAGTGCACATAATGGACAAGTTTATGTATGAGTGGTGCAATTACCTCAATGATTTACCACATTGAGCAGTTGTTGCGGGTATACCAAGTTAAGGCGAGGCGCAACCACATGTGTAAAATGCCGTTTTTTTTTTTTGCCAAATGTGGCATTTTGGCGAAACTGATCTCAAATATGTTCTCTCTCCAAAACTATTTCTAAATCTAGCCATTAAGGTCGGCTCCAACGAGGATGGCGCCGACCTTGTACATGTCGGTTCCATTCTCATTGGCGCCGACCCCCTGTTTTAAAAATTCTAAATCCTTAGGAAAATTATGTGACTTTCTGGATGGCGCCGAACTGAACATCCTCATTGGAGCCGACCTCAAGAGGCCAGATTTGAAAATAGTTTCAAGAAGAGGGCATATATGTGTTTAGTTGCTCAAAAGGGCCAGATTTGTCAAAAAAAATACTAAAATGTCATCGACAGTGTCGCAGCAGTGGAACATGGGGTTTCCCTGATGCTGCCAAAGTGTGTCCACCACTGAGGCCCACCAAGAAGATGGACAAGGCAAGGAGTCAAGTTCAGCAGATGGGATAGCTCATCTGCCTCAGGGACACCCGACAATTTCGACAACAACGCTCTACGGCTAAGGACCAGACGACCTTATGGGGTCACCCCCTTGCCCGAAGAACAAGGCGGAGTGCCCGCGGGTCCGTGCGCCCGGCAGGAGGCCAGGCGTGCCCCGGGTCCTCCATCCGTACCGCTGAAGGGATAAGAACGCCAGCTCGCTGGAAGCTGGTGGAACACTTGGGCGCCAAGATGAAGGCCGCGCCCTGGTGACGTTGCCACGAGCGTAGTTGGTGGGGCGGACAGGCTTTGTCCGTCCCACCTTTTCCAAGGGCGGACGACCATGCCGCCCTCCAGAGAATGCTTGGAGGAGAGGATGCCACGTCTCCTCCAAGGACCGCCGAGGGTTTCTCCCGCCAAAAAACCCTTCACGCCCCTCGCGTGCCCATGTTGGATCCACTTAGCCTATAAAAGGAGGACCTTGGCACCAGGAAAGGAAGGAAAGGGAGAGGAGGAGAAAGATAGATCACAAGCAAGACTAGACTAGGGTTTGGAGGGTAGAGAGAGAGGTGATCTCCCCAGGGCAGGATCTGCTCTTCGTCTACCTCCGGCCGGAACTCTGCCGGGTTCAACCCAGAACACCCTTGTACACCATACCATGATGAACACTTCAATCAAGACATGCAGAAGTAGGGCTTTTAGCCTCCGGGCGGCCTGAACCTGGGTAACTCCGTGTGTCTCTCTGTGTTGTTTGCCCGCGTGCCTCGACGAAGAACTCGACGATCTTGCTCCCGGGTAAGGCGTCTTCCAGCCTCCTTCGCGCCCCGTGCCGAACCTAAAAGGGGGTATCATCTACTCCCGGTGTCCATCACCCGAGACACGACATCTGGCGCGCCAGGTAGGGGGCACAAGCGCTGGATTCGTTTTCATCAACCTCAAGTTCTGTGTCAAGTTCTTCATCAAGCATGCCGCCGAAAAGAAAAACCGACGCCACAACCTCCAAGGCCGCATCTCCATCGCGTACTCAGGCTTCCGCTGAGCGTCGCGCCGCGGATACGCGTCAGCCTGCTCCTCCGCAGGTGCCACCTGCGGAGAGGGTGGAGTCGGAGAGAGCCAACGTCAACAAGAACGTCGATCCCAACGACCCGGCGGCCCCAGGGCTATCCGCCGTGCCGCCCCCACGCTCTGGAGAGAAAAGCGTCTGGAACGGCGCGGTCAAGGGTCATGACACCAGGGAGGAGCGAGACCACATCCGCGCCAGCGCCAAGAGCAAGTCCTCTACGCAGTTGCCCTCGGACGCGCAAGCTCGCCACGACGCCCTTGTTGCTGCCAAGGCTCTGATGCAGTTCCCTGCGAGCTTCGGCGGCCCCAAGGTCTACCAAGAATGGAGAGCCCGTGTGGAGGCACTCCTCAATATCGCCGACGGCGGCCCTGGGCCCGACCTTACTCGAGGTCCCACCGTCAACGGTCCCGAAGCTGGAGGGCACAAGGTGTGCGAACCGCGGGTTCAGCCCCATGGCGAGCTCCAAGGTGAGACGGCACCTCCTCGCACTGCTCCACCGATGGCGGACCGGCTACACCGCGACCGCGGCAATGCCATCTCCGTCGGGTCATCTACCACACCCAACCAAGATCTTCGCCACGACCTCAACAACCGCCGAACCAAGGATATACGCACCCGCATCGAGCGACGCCGCGAGCGCCATCGCCGGGAGGATCGGGACAACGACATCGCCGCAAGGTGTCTCGCCCTTGCCCCTGAGTTTCGCCAGGTCACCTGGCCCAAGAAATTCAAGATCGACGTCCTCCGCTATGACGGCACCACGAACCCTCGGGACTTCCTGCAGCTCTACTCCTTAGCTGCGACAGTCGCCGGGGCCGACGAAATGATGATGACCAGTTGGTTCCCGCTGGCCCTGAAGGGAGATGCCCAGACATGGCTTCTAGCCTTCCCAATTGCTCCATCCGTTCCTGGAGGACTCTGAAGGAACAGTTCCTGGGTCTTTCCAAGGCGGGTACGAGCGCCCGGGAGCTCCCAGCGACCTCCACGACTTCAAGCAACTTCCGGGTGAAACTCTTCGCAAGTTCATCCAACGCTTCACCCAGAAGATGAACACAATTCCTGCATCAAGCAAGAGCTGGTGATCGCCTCTTTTCACGCCAACGTCCGCAATACCCGGATGCGCGAGAAGTTGAGCAATCGCCGCATCGAGTCCACCTGCGAGCTTTGGGAGCTGGCGGATCGATGCGCCCGAGCAGGAGGGGGTTAAGTTCCCCGGGGAGGATGAACCCGAGGACAAAACCCCCGCGCCAAGAACAAGAAGCGGGACTCAGGACCCGACAAGCGCGTCTTCGTCACCGAACCCCTTCCTAAGAAGGCCAAGCCAGCGGCGGCCTCTGAGGGAGAAGACGACCCATGGTGCCACATTCATCCCGACGGCAATCACCCTCTCAAGGACTGTCGCCAACTCAAGAACCTCGCCATACGAGAGCAGTGTCGGGCCAACGGGGTGAGCCTTGACGGCTGCTACAATTGTGGCGTCATTGGGCATGTCGCTCGTGACTGTCCCACGAGTCGCCAAGGCGGAGGCGGCCGCGGATGGGGCCGCGGCGGTGGCCGCGGGGGACGAGGAGGATGCGGCGGCCAAGGCGGTCGTGAACAGAACAATCAAGAAGGCGCCTCCAACAAGGAAGCTCCGGCTCCCCAGGGAGGCAGTAGCGGAAGGTTCCAGGAAGTCACCGGTGTTGTCGGGTGCATTCACGGGGTTGCCTCTGCCTCCATCTAACGGCGCGTGTAAGATGATGGTCTGGGAGCTTAACACGGTTGCTTCTGCTCCGCCCAAGCCCCTGGAATGGTCTGGGCAAGTCATCTCGTTTGACCCGGAAGACCATCCTACCAGTGTGGCCGGGGTGGGAACACTTCCTCTGATCGTGTCGCCCATCGTCCACAACTACAAGGTCACCAAGATGCTGGTCGACGAGGCTCTAGCCTCAACCTACTAACGGCGAAGGTGCTGGCTATTCTGCAAATCCCTTTTTCTCGCCTGCCAGACACCGGCGTGTTCCAAGGCGTGAATGGAAGCATCACTCGGCCGTTGGGAAAGATCACGCTCCCGTCACCTTTGGTGACCAGGAGAACTTTCGCACCGAGGACATCGTCTTCGACATTGCAGACACGCCGCTTCCGTACAACAGCATTCTTGGCCGGCCTGCTCTAGCCAAGTTCATGGCCGTCTCGCACTTCGCCTACAACATGATGAAGATCCCCGCGGCCTGGGGAGTGATCACGGTCAAGGCTGACGTCGACGACGCCATCTTTTGCGTTCAGAAGTTGAACCAGATGGTGGCGGCGACCTCGGACGTTCCGCAAGATGTACAGGAAGTCGATGTCGGTGCATTCTCCGGGGGCGGAGGGTACTCCGGAGGTTTAGCATCAACTTCCCTCAAGAAGGCGTCATTTCATGAAGATCCGCAAATGACCAAGAAAGTGGCATTGACTAGTGACGGGAGTCGCTCCATCACCATCGGCGCCCGCCTCACCGACAAATAGGAAAGCACGCTCGTCGCCTTCCTTCGGAAAACTCTGACGTCTTCGCATGGGAAGCGTCAGGGCTACCCGGCGTACCAAGGGGGTGATCGAGCACAAACTGGCGGTCAGCGAGGACGCTCGCCCGATAAAACAAGTTATGCGCAAGCAAAGCAAGGAAAACTGGAGTTCATCGTGTCCGAGGTCGACAAGCTGGAAGAAGCTGGCATCATCAGGATGGTGCCGCACCCAACTTGGGTGGCTAATCCTGTGGTGGTGCCAAAGCCCATGACCTTCAAGTGGCGGCTCTGCATCGACTTCACCGACTTAAACAAGGCATGCCCCAAGGATCCTTTCCCACTGCCCCGGATTGATCTCATCGTGGATTCAACCGCCAGGTGCGAGCTCCTGTGTTTTCTAGATGCTTCTCCGGATACCACCAGATCATGATGGCAGTGGAGGATCAGGAGAAGACGGCCTTCATCACACCCAAGGGTTGCTACTGCTACACCCGGATGTCGTTTGGCCTCCGGAATGCCGGCGCAACCTTTCAGCGCACCATGCAAGCATGCCTTGGGTCCCAGCTGGGCCGCAACGTGGAGGCGTACATCGACGACATCGTGGTCAAGACTCGGTACAGGGACTCCCTCATTCAAGATCTGCACGAGACCTTCAACAGCCTTTGTCGGGTCAACTTCAAGCTTAACCCCGACAAGTGCGTGTTTGGGGTCCCGTCCGGCAAGCTGCTTGGGTTCTTGATCTCCCAGCGGGATTGAGGCCAATCCCGACAAGATCAAGGCCATCGAGTGCATGGAGGCGCCACGGCGAGTCAAGGAAGTACATCGCCTCAACGGGTGCATCACCGCACTCGGGCGCTTCATCTCAAGACTTGGAGAACGAGCCCTGCCCTTCTTCAAGTTACTCAAGAAGACGGGTCCCGTGAAATGGACCCCGGAGGCTGAAGAAGCTCTTCAGTCCCTCAAGTGCTACCTCTCCTCGCCTCCCATCCTCGTGGCACCGACAGAAAAGGAGCCCCTACTACTGTACATCGCTGCCACCAATCAGGTGATCAGTGCAGTTCTTGTCGTAGAGCATGACGCTCCTCAGGCAAGGTCAGTGGCAAGCGTCCCGGGAACATCCTTCCGGGGCAACCAAGCAAGAAGAGGCAGCCGGGTGACAAAGGGCCAGAGGGCCCTGAGCCGGCGCGCCCGCCGATGCCTCCATCAACATCACATAAGAAGCATCACTGGGGGCTGACACGCTCCCTCTCGAAGCCGAACTCCCGGAGGAGCCGAGCCCGTCAAGGACTCGGTAACCCGCAAGGTACAACACCCGGTCTATTTCATCAGTTCGGTGTTGCGCGACGCCCGGGAGCGGTACCCCATGATGCAGAAGCTGTTGCTGGCGATCCTCATCGCCTCTCGCAAGATGAGGCCCTACTTCGAAAGTCACCCCATCACCGTGGTTTCCAAGTACCCCTTGAGGAGTCCACTGGAAAACCCGCTCGCCACCGGACGTGTCTCATGGTGGGCCATGGAGCTTCAAGGTTTCGGCCTCAAGTTCGAGCACACGAACAACATCAAGAGTCAAGCGCTGGCTGATTTCACGGCGGAGTGGACTGAGACAGCGTTTGACGACCCGGTGGAGGAATCCAGCCTCCCGGGAAAGAAGATCCCGACGCCTGGACCATGAAGAACTTCGACGGCTCCTACACCAAGGGCCAAGGAGGCGCTGGAGTTGTCTTTATCTCACCCACGGGAGATCGTCTGCAGTACGTCGTCCAAATGCAATACAAGGAGAATATCTCGAACAACACGACGGAGTACGAGGGCCTGCTTGCGGGACTTCGTTCTGCCGTTGGCCTCGGTATCAACAAGATCATCGTCAAGGGTGACTCTCAGCTAGTCATCAAACAAGTGAACAAAGAGTACGCCTGCCCCAAATGGCACCGTACGTCGAGAGGTGTGGAAGCTTCAGTGACGCTTCGACAGCTTCCGGGCCGTGTACGTCCCGAGGGATGAAAACACGTCCGTGAATGAGCTATCACAGATGGCCTCCAAGCGAGAACCTGTGCCTCTCGGGATCTACATTGAGGTGCTCTGGCAACCCTCTGTGTCTCCAGAGAGGCTCAAGACAAGGTCTACATCGACACTGGGGGCTGGTGACCCGTCCACTCCGACAACCCGGGAAACCAGCCCAGAAGGCGCACAAGACCCGGCAGGACCTAGACCAAGGGAAGTCATGCTTCTCCTTGGTCAAATGGTGCTACCAGTGGAAAGAACCCACCTACCCTGGGCCCTGGACATCGTCAAGTACATGACGGAGCATGCTCTTCCGGAGGATGATCATAAGGCCGAGCGGGTGGCTCGTCAAGCCAAGCTCTACGTCCTGATCGACGGCGAGCTCTACCGGCGACGCGACAACGGAGTCAATCTCCGTTGCATACCAGAAGAACAAGGCCAAGTACTGCTACGAGACATCCACGAGGGCACATGCTCAAGTCATGTTGCATCAAGGTCATTGGCAGGAAAGGTTTTCCACCAGGGTTTCTACTAGCCGACAGTTCTGCACGACGCCGAGCAAATTGTCAAGACCTGCGAAGCTTGCCAATACTACACGAAGAACATCAACCAGCCAGCTCAAGCCCTATAACCAATCCCAATATCCTGGCCATTTGCAGTCTGGGGCCTTGATATCGTGGGCAAGTTACCAAAGTCACGACAACGGCACTCAGTTTACAAGTCGAGCCTTCCTCAACTTCTGTGAAGAATTGGGCATCAAGGTGTGCTTTGCATCAGTATCCTATCCAAGATGCAGCGGCCAAGTGGAGCGAGCCAATGCGGAGGTCCTAAAAGGTCTGAAAACCAAGGCATTTGATAAGCTGGAGAACAAGGGGAAGAATTGGATTGATCACCTACCCAGTGTACTGTGGTCCCTCAGAACCACTCCAAGCCGAGCCACCAAAGAAACACCTTTCTTCCTTGTCTATGGAGCTGAACCTATCCTGCCAACGGAACTAAGGCACGGATCTCCCCGGGTACTCGCTTATGATGAGGAGACCCAAGCGGAGCAAAGGATTGATGACATAAACTTCCTGGAAGAAATTCGATGTCGAGCATCACTACGATCTGCTCGATATCAGCAAGGGCTCCGCCGCTACCACAACCGTCATGTCCGGTCCTGGGAACTACAGCCCGGAGACCTGGTACTCCGCAAGATACAGAAACTCAAGGGCTTGAACAAAATGTCAAGCAAGTGGGAAGGACCCTACCGGGTTACTCATACACTGAGACCCGGAGCAGTCTATCTGGAAGACGAGAAAGGCAGGCCGGAGGGCAACGCCTGGAACATCGAGAATCTCCGCAAGTTCTACCCCTAATTACGAACATGAATCGCCAAACATCGAATCCACTAAGCACACCCAAGGGGCTAGTGTTCTGTAATAGGGTGTAAGAAGTCATCGCCAAGAAATAAAAGATAAGTGTTTCAATTCCGTGAGCCTCAATTTATGTCGAGATGTGTGTTATCCGCAACAACCCCCAAGCAGGGGCTGACATGGTGCCGGTGGCTGACGGGTCGAGCGCGAGTGGCCTATCAGTAGGCACTGCCACCCGATCATGTCGTAATGCCGTGGAAAGGAGTGAACGGGTGATGTCTACGCACGCTTCTATTCTTGTAGACAGTGTTGGGCCTCCAAGTGCAGAGGCTTGTAGAACATCAGCAAGTTTCCCTTAAGTGGATCACCCAAGGTTTATCGAACTCAGGGAGGTAGAGGTCAAAGATATCCCTCTCAAGCAACTCTGCAATTAAGATACAAGAAGTCTCTTGTGTCCCAACACACCTAATACACTTGTCAGATGTATAGGTGCACTAGTTCGGCGAAGAGATAGTGAAATGCAAGTAATATGGATGATTATAAGTGGTAATTGCAATCTGAAATAAAAATGGCAGCAAGCAAACATGAGACAAAATGAGAGTAAACGTGTTTCAGTGCTTGGAAATAAGGCCTAGGTATCATACTTTCACTAGTGGACACTCCCAACAATAATAATATAATTGAATACATAAATATTTCCTCTTCACTATGCTACTCTGAACTATTCTCCCGTTGGATAGAAATACTAACCTACTGCGTAGGGCTACAAGAGCACACCTTAAAGTCTGAGTGAACAAACACCACAATATCATAAAACACCAAGACCATCGTGTAGGGCTGCAAAAACACACCTTAAAGTCTGTCTTCCACATCTAGGGAACCCCAATGTCACTATGAGCGCCCCAAAATAGTACTAAACAAACACCACAATTTTATAGTGACAACCAACAAAAGAACAACTCATGATAAGTATTCCGGTAATCTTTAGCCTAAGAGTCACACACGGTGCGCACACTGTCAACTTCGCACCATGGGACAAAGGTGACTCCGGAGATTACATTAATAAAACCACTTGAGTAGCATAATTCATAAGATAATGAAGAGTAACATCTATGGATTCAACTAGATTACAAAGCTCATGATCACATAAAGATCACACCATGGGAGAGAGAGGTGAACCACATAGCTACCGGTAGAGCCCTCAGCTCGGTGAAAACTACTCACACATGGTCATGGTGAGCATACTTGATGGAGAGGTTGATGAAGAGGTGCAGCCCGGAGTGGAGGCGGCGGCCCGCAGCAGCCACGGCGCGGCGGCGAGCGGCGGCCCTTGGCCCCCCTTCTTCTTCCTTGGTGATGGTGCAGCAATGGAGGAGCTCCTCCCCCTCCTTGGCGGCTGCCAAGAGGAGGAAAATTCATGGTTTTTGGTGGCTTCCTTGTAAAATAGGGTTTCCCTTCATTATATAGAGGTGGAGATGCAATCTAGGCCATGGGATGGATGCCCTTTGATCCAATGGCTCTTGGGCACCTCTAGAAGCTTCCAAGGAACCCCTCTCAGCCCTAATGAGGCTCCAATTCGTGTCTTGGCCGAATCCATCAAATTTGGTAAGAATTAGAATCAATAAAGTCACAATCTTTCAGATTCTCGTCATCCCATCTAGAGCTGCAGTAAATCGGAAATATCTCGGCCGTCCGGACTCGGAATTGGGCGAATTTTAAGTCTAGATCGATTCTCGGAAAATTCTCTGCAACTTTGTCTTCTGTCAGGTTTCCGTTTGACGTCGTCTTCGGGCCCAAACGTGACCATCTTCGAAAAACATTTCCAGACAGATTTCAAGAAAGTCCCAATTCGACTCCAATATGGTTTCCTTTTGTATTTTTGATAATTCCTACACAACAAATAGGAAAACAAGAAGATTTTGCACTTTTGCCAACTATTAGTAGGTTAATCCAATAAATGTCATAATATGATATAAAGTGTATATAAAACATGTGCCAATTGACATAAAACATGCATGGAACATCAAAAATTATAGATACGTTTGGGACGTATCAACGGGCAGTGATGTGTTTTAACGAACTTAAACACAGAAATGCACATTCAACTTTGCTTGCGGTTTGCTCTGGATAAACACTACCACGACATGAAAAGAGGGTCCATTCTTTCCTACTGAAAGTTTATTATGTGCAGCGCCTTCCCGGGACAGGAACTGACGGTGGAAAGCAGCTAAGGAGTTGGGTACTCGGGAGGGACAGGATGGATCGAGGACACGTCAGAAAAACAGCTAAGTCCTTGCATCAGCATCCTGCACTTAGGCATGACATCTCGCTCGGAGTCAATATACTATCGACCTGCGCATGCTTGACAGTTGATGAGAGCCTTTGCGGGGGTAATGCTTCCACCCCAGCGAACGGTCCGTTTCCCTCTGGCCAAGTACCTGTGGACAGTGGAGTAAGGCGCCCGGAAGGTATAGCGCTCTTAGGGGTACTACTACTGTGTGCAGACAGTCAGGGTATCTGGCACCTAAGGGACCTCCTCTGAAAACTTGATAGCGCGTTAGTGCAAAGGAAGATTTGGGACATGACCCCGGGAGTTGAGGCTAGGTTGCATTCATCTGAATCTAAATTCTGAATTACAATTCCGAATTACATTTAGTTGTGCAACTTCTTGATTACATAATAAGCATGTGCTACTAAGGCTAGCTTAGGGTTCCTGGCTGTGCAGACTTGCTGTTATTTTCGCCTGCTGGGTGAACTCCGGACTCCCGGGGACGCCTGGGACGAAGGAGGGCATTCGCGCAGGATCTTCAGGGATCCCACGGGCCGGGAAACTTCAGGGCGAACCCTGGCACATGCTGGCTGTAGAGGAGATGCACGTGGTCCACGAACTTATCCATGATGTCCTCCTCATCCTGTACGAAGGAAAGAGATCGAGTCAAGATGCAGGCCTTTCCCAAGGTTCATATTGCCGAAACCAAGAGAACCTTACCTTGAAGACATCATCAAGATCGCAGAGGAGGCGAATCAATCTCGGATAACCTGCGGCTTCTTTCCACAAGTTCATCTTGATGATGTCCTTCTGGGTCGCCAGCGCCACCGACGCTTCCATGGCGGCGGAACCAGCGATGTTCCCCACCGCTGGGAAAACCACGGAGACCCGAGGTCGGGGAGTGATAACCCCCAAGAGCAGGGGATCACTGTAGCACCTCTCAATGTAGAAGTAAGGTATCGATCCGCAGGAGCAAGAAGGAAAAGTTATCTATTCCCTACAACTAAAGTGTCACAAGTTTTAGTTGATTATGCACTAAACAAGTTTAAGGAACAAAATGGTTGATTTAATGGATGGAAGTTTAATGTAACAAAACAAGAATGTAAAAGTGTCCCAATCCTTTTCAATGCAAGAGGACAAGACAAATATTTTCTCTTATAGGAACAATGGACATGGGTTCATGGGTTCACTTAATCCTCTCTCTCTCATCTACGGTGATTATCATGTTATAGATAAAGTACACACAATTGTCATGTTTTAATAGTAGTTTTTATGACGGCTATATGTCCTACAACACATAGTTGAAAGAAGTACTCATTTGTGTTGCTAGGTCACCCTCGTAAGGCTAGCGTGGTTGCTCTCACTTCCACATCATACTCTTCCTTTTTACCCCCAGATAAAGGATGTTGGGCTGTATTTCACATGTCACTCAATACATATGCCGTGTCACATCGGCCATCCCGTACCTACATACATCATACTTCATAATGGACAATATTCTAAACACTAGTGCAATGATTCATAATTCGCGTGCATGACCACATCTCTCTCATCTATCCACACTTGGTGGTGTCAATCACCTCATGACAAGGATAAACAAGGCATTATGCATAAATCAAACCATCACATGCATCATAGAATATCTCCAAAGTATGAAAAATCATAAAAGCTCCAACACAACGGTAAATGTATAACAAATCATCTCATACCACAATATCCACCATAAGAATTACATAGATAGATCCATACTTATGCAAGGCACATCATATGGACTCCAACAATGATCATACATAGAGAGATTAGATAAAGTTACCACCACAAACCCAAGGTCCAGGGGGTGGACTACTCCCCCTTCATCATGGAGACGGTGGAGAAGTTGTTGGAGAAGATGGAGACCACACCGGCAGCGCCCCGCCGGAGTTTTCCCCTCCAATCTGCAGCTCCAGGTCTCTGTTTCGTGGTTTTTGTGTTTCGGCGGCGCTCTTTCCAGAGAACGTCGGGGGGCTATTTTTATAGACGTTTTTAGGTCAAGACGAAGCCACGGAGACGAAAACGGACAGCATCGGAGCCACGAGGATTAAAAGAGGTGGTCCCACACGGCCTATGTACCTGGCCGCGTGGGACCATCCATCCTCGGACTTCCTTTTTCGCGGATTCTTGGCTGGTACGTCTTCTTATTTCCAAATATTGGGCCCCGTAAAATATCAGGTCATTTGGACGTCGTTTGGTCCCTGAAAGTCAAAAACATGGAAAAAGTGGTTTTCTGCCTGTGCAGGGTTAATTCCATAAAAATAGGAAACATACCAAATATTCCCAAAATCATTATAAAACAGTGATATAACCCTTATATGATGCAAATATGACTGGAATATAAGTAAAAATAATGCAAAGTTCATGTATGCATTTTACATGCATCAGAGAGCGACCTCAGTCCTTCTGGTGGTTCGGGCCTCAGCTCCTGTGGGCGTCTCCACCATGCCTCGGAAGGTGGATTCCGCCATCGACACGTCGGACAAGGACATCTCGTCCTCTCCAGACATTGCTCTGCGATCTATGGTGGGGAAGAGAAAGGAGCAAGGCGAGAAGATTCGTCAAGGTAGTTGGGGTTTGGAGGGCCTTTTATAGACCTCCCACGCTCCACCTACCCCTTGGCGTTACGGCTACCGCGTTAATGGGGGCACGTTTAGCGAGAAACCGCTCCCATTCACACCAAGTGCGACACGAAGGCCAAGAGACAAAAAGGAGAACAAGTTCTTCTTCATTTCAAGATCTACAGCAGGGGCTAATTTTTACAACAAAAAGATTGGCTCCCGGCAAGCAAGGAGCACCACCGTACAATGGAAGACGCTACTTCCAGAAGTACGTCGATGAGGTGGCCAAGAAGGAGGTCAAGGACATCTTCAGGGCCGTTGTCTTGAAGCTCCTCGCCCTCAGGAAAGCGAGCTCTCCTCGGCCTTGATGCTAGATGAGTTTTCCTCATCTTCATCCTCGTCGTAGGAGACGGAGCTGCTGCTGCTCTCACTTTCGGCGCAGCATTCCACGCGCCCTCCTGCAGCACGGAAGATCTTCACGGCGAGTGTGGCGTCTCCATCATACTTGCAGGCAAGATATTGCCCCCGAGTCAGGCGGCGGGAGCGGGCGAAGGACTTCCACCCCAGACCCAAGAGCATGGAGTCATCGACAGCGTACTCCACCGAGATCCATGTAGGGCCATTGGGATAGCCCTCCACCTGTAGCCACAAGCCCGGAGGCTTGTTGCCTCCCATCGCCATCGCAAAGGAGTCAAGGTTAATCTGGCTGCGGATCTTGAGGCGCAGATCCAGGATGAACTCGAATGGCGCGAAGCTCGTGTGGACTACAGTCCGTGGAGGCGGAGAAGGAGATCTCCCGCGCCTCACGGTCCCACTACCTCCACGTCCGCGGTTCGCTCGCCCTCTTGGAGCGGCTCTTCCGTGGTCACTGGTGCTTTTCTCCGCCGGAGCCGAAGCACGAGGACGACCAACGCCCCTTTTCCCTCTCACCATGTGGGGATAGGAGCAGTGTAGTAGCAGAGAAGGATGAAGATTCACGGGGCGCCCCTTCCGCTTTCATAGCGCGCGGCGCCTTCTCTCTCTCCAGCGGCCTCCTCGGCTTCTCCGCAGCGGGAATCGAGGAGACAGGGACAATTATTCCCCCAAGCGGAATAACTCCAAGTTCCGCCCTCTGGTGGATGGAACATATCAGTCAGGGCAAGGCGTCGGGTACCCACTTTGGCCAACTCTTTGGCCATAGCCCCGGCAGCAACCGGAGCAAGAGCCGCCAGGTGTCGCAGTAGTGGAACATGGGGTTCCCCTGATGCTGCCAAAGTGGGTCCACCACTGGGGCCCACCAAGAAGATGGACAAGGCAAGGAGTCAAGTTCAGCAGATGGGATAACTCATTGATAACCCCCAAGAGCAGGGGATCACTGTAGCACCTCTCAATGTGGAAGTAGGGTATCGATCCGCAGGAGCAAGAAGGAAAAGTTATCTATTCCCTACAACTAAAGTGTCACAAGTTTTAGTTGATTATGCACTAAACAAGTTTAAAGAACAAGATGGTTGATTTAATGGATGGAAGTTTAATGTAACAAAACAAGAATGTAAAAGTGTCCAATCCTCTTCAATGCAAGAGGACAAGACAAATTTTCTCTTATAGGAACAATGGACATGGGTTCATGGGTTCACTTAATCCTCTCTCTCCCATCTATGGTGATTATCATGTTATAGATAAAAAGTACACACAATTGTCATGCTTTAATGGTAAACTTCTATGACGGCTACATGTCCTAAGACACATAGTTGAAAGAAAATAATCATTTGTGTTGCTAGGGTCACCCTCGTAAGGCTAGCGTGGTTTGTTGTCACTCCCACATCATACTTCTTCCTTTTTACCCCCAGATAAAGAATGTTGGGCGACATTACTGTCACTTAATGCCTATGCCTTCTGTCACTAGGCCACTCTCTACCCACATACATCATACTCTTAAAGGAAAACATATTCTAAGAACTAGTGCAATGATTTATTAATGTACGTGCATCCACATCCCTCTCATCTACCCACCGAGATGGTTGTCAACCACCCGTTAGCGCGGATAAACAAGGCATTAAGAATAGATAAATCCATTGCATGTAACATAGATGTATTCCAAAGTATGACAAACCATAAAATCCCAACATGACGGTAAATGCATAACATAATATCATATCATACCACAATATCCACCATAGGAATTACAAAGATAGTTCCATAATCATGCAAGGCACATCATATGGACTTCAACAATGATCATACATAGAGAGATTGGATCAAGTTACCACCACAAACCCAAAGTCCAGGGGGTGGACTACTCCCCCTTCATCATGGAGACGGTGGAGAAGTCGTTGGAGAAGATGGAGACCACCCGGCAGCGCCCCGCCGGAGTTTTCCCCCTCCAATCTGCAACTCCAGGTCTCTGTTTCGTGGTTTCTGTGTTTCTGCGGCGCTCCTTTCCGAAGGGCGTCGGGGACTATTTTTATAGTCGTTTTTAGGTCAAGACGGAGGCTCGGGAAAAAAGATCGACGGCAACGGAGCCTCGAGGCCCAAGATGGTGGGTCCCACGGCCAAGGAATCTGGCCGCGTGGGCCACCCTATCTTGGCCCTCGGGCCTCCGTTTGTTCGCTTCCTTCGCTCCCACGCTTCGTTCCTTCCAAAAACTGATGCTCGTAAATTTCCAGGTCATTTGGACGTCGTTTGGGTCCCTGAAACATCAAAATATAGAAAATAGGGTTTTCTGCCTGTGCAGGGTTAATTCCAGAAAAATAGGGAAACTATGAAATATTCCCAAAATCAATATAAAACAATGATATAACCCTTATATGATTGAAATATAAGTAATACAATGCAAAGTTCATGTATGCATTTTACATGCATCAACATCCCCAAGCTTAACCTATACTCGTCCTCGAGTATGAAGGTGATAAAACTAACATGGACTTTGCATTTTAATACTATCAATGGATATCAAGGATGATTACTATTGCTACATAGAGTCAAATGATTCATTCTTCAAAGGAGTAGCAATATACAAGATGGATTATAAAGTGATATCAAATATTCAATGTAAGGATGTTCAATGATAATTCACAAAGTGTAACATAGAAGAAAGTACTATGGACCAAATGTATGCATAATGAAAAGTAAAAACATCCTATAATGGTCATAGAGTACTCTTATGAAATCTGAATATAAAAGGTGGACACTTTGGAAAGATAGATAAATAAGTAGAGGTAAAACATGCAAAAGTCTCATCTAGCTTCCAAATGCTTCTACTTAAGTTAATGATTGCAATGTGGTATTCATTGGTGTCAAGCTCTCATTACCCCTATCATAGCATCTTGAATGGTTAAGTTGAAAGTGAAAGCAAATATGAGTAATGTGCTTGACAAAGTAAGGGTTGGATGCCTCATGCCCCGTGAATACAAAAGCCTCCCCAACTGGCTACTCAACTCGGGTCACAAAGCAAGTTCAAGTTTTAAAGTCATTGCAAGTAATAAAAGCGTCATCAAGAGCGTCAACTGGGGTACCTCTTGTCTCAGGACATGGAACAAGCCTCATGTCAAAATGACAAGACAAACAAACAAAATGGACAATCTCAGCATTCTTTTATTTACTATGGGTATAGCTTTTTATTGTGAAGTGCTTCACTGAAGGTCCACTATGGCATGTAAGTAAACTTCCACCATGAATGATGCATGGCTTATGTTAGCGGCCCAGGCGTCTCTCTAGCCATTTATACTTACTCCTTAAACTTGCCAAGTTTCCACCTTTATTTCACACAATGTTAGGCATCCATAGACAAAAGTGCATGATATCAACTAAATATAATTAAGAGCACGTTGAAAGCTTGCCATGTGACAGCACATATGGGCTAACTCCCAACCAAGACTCTTGTCAAGCACACAACTTCATAATTTTAATCACAATGGTTCATGTTTATTAAGTGCAGAATAAAAGTAAAGTGTGCATCAAGTTCGTGAGAGCTTTTTAACCAACTTCTCCCATAACAATCAATAACATAAGCATTTTAATTCGGAAACATAGATAATACAATATAACATGATAAACATACTTGGAATAGCATAAAGCTAATAGGTAGATATGGTGGACTCACTGGAAAAACTTTGGTTGAAGGTGTTGGAAAACAAGTTTTTGCTTGTTGGAGTTTTTGGGCTAGCAAGAGGGAGAAAGTTGACCGTCTAAATGCATGCAAAAGTGTCCATAGAACTAATCAATCCATGTTAAACAAAGTAAAGTAACATTCAGCATCAAAACATGAATAAAAGATAGCTCTTGATAAAACACTTGCAAATTAATATTCATTAAAAAGCACATGAATCATGCAACTATATGTATCTTTTTGAATCAACTCAAACATCCCTTTCCCAATCTTTTTAATAGCATCCAACTTAATTCAACCCAAATTTCCAGTAGCTCTCTCATAACATAAATGATAGTGGTGGTCTCAAGACAAACAAACCGAAATAAAAAGTAAATAAAAAGACGCTCCAAGTTTATGCGATAAAGTGCATTGATCGAAAAACAGAAGTTAGACGTGTGCAAACCGAGAGTGTGTTGGTCCAGTGGGGTTGTCTTCACATCCCCAAGCTTATGGTCTTCACCATCCTTGGATAGCTCTTGGTGCATCTCCTCTAATCCCTGTGAAAAAACTTCAAAACACCGTTTCTCCATTTCTTTTCTGTGGGGACATTAGTAGTGATAGACAAATGAATTGCTTGCTGCATATAATCCTTAAACAAAAATTCATATGAATGTCCAGAAAGTGTATAATGTTGTATGCCTACTTATAAACTCAATTGGATCAAAAAGATTCAAGTTAAAGTTTAAAGAATGCATCAAACAAAATGGGACAGAATCTGTCCAGAAAAACAGCAGCAGCAAAACGCATTTTTCTACCCTACTTAATTATGTCGAAAAAATCTGAAAAATTCATGCATACAGAGGATGAAAAGTTGCAACTACAGTTCAAATTGCAGCTCATTCGGAGTTACAGAATAGGAATGAAAAATCATACCGTGCACAGACTCGTGCTGGAATAAAATCTCCGAATACAATAAGCAACTTTTTCAAGCCAAAATGGGTAAAACTTGGCACTTTATTAAAAATTCTAGAAACTAAACTAAAAACTAAGTCTCTTGTTACAGCAAGAGGACACAAAGAAAATCAAAATAAAAACAACCGGGTTGCCTCCCGTAAAGCGCTTTCTTTATAGCCATATAGCTAGGCTTACTTACTTGTTATCAAGATGGTTGGAGTGAGGTGGCTTGGCATCCCCAAGCTTGAATTCTTGTACTTATTTGATATATGTTGGGTGAGTCTAGGGGTAACATCCCCAAGCTTGAGTGGTTGTCCCTCTTGATCTTTGTTCATCACCCTCAACTCTTCCATTTGAAAAATTCTCTTTACACAAAACTCAACATAAAACTTGATTAGAGGGGTTAGTGTCTCCATAAATTAAATCCTCATAGGTACAGCAAAGACATATCATGAGTTGATTCTAAACATTAGCTACTGTTACTATGGTTGTGCATTGCTCTTTGATCAATAGAACTACACAAAACACAAGTAATGAGAGTAATGCAAAATAAAGACAGAATCTGTCAAAAACTGGACAGCCCGTAAAGAGTGAATTTTCAGAGGCACTTACGTTGCTCAAATCAGAAAATTTTGAACTAATGAAATGTGTATTAATAACTGAAGATTGCTGTCGTAAAATTTCAGGTCAAAATTCCTTTTCTGTGATTTTTAACATTTTTCGCAGTGAAGCTTAGGAATCTGTTTTCTGGACAGCCATGATAGTTTTAATGATGCTCACATAGGAACAAGAATTGAAATGCAAAAGAGAGCATCAAGAGAAAAATATGAAACATTTTAAGTCTAACCCACTTCCTATGCATTGGGATCTTGTAAGAAAATAAATCATTGAAACACAAAGCAAGTAGCATAGGAAGATAAAACAAGAGCAATTTCAAGACTTTGAACTTAAAGAGAGGAAACGTAATAATGTTGAAATGTTTAGAACCATGTTTTCCTCTCTCATAATAACTTTCAGTAGCATCATGAATAAATTCAACAATATAACTATCACATAAAGCATGTCCTCATGAGCTTCAAGCATAAAAGTATTAGTACTCTCCACATAAGTAAAATCCTTCTTAGTAATAGTGGGAGTAAAACATTCATAATCATCATTGTAATCATCATATATAGGAGGCATATCATAATCATAATAAACTTTATCCTCAATAGTAGGTGGACTGAAAATATCATATTCATCATTGTAATAATCGTAAATGGGAGACATAGTATCCTCCCCAAGCTTAAATGATTGCAAGATATAACAAAAATAAATTTAAAGTTTAGTGCACACAAGAATAGAAACTTAAGCGCTACGCTCCCCGGCAACGGCGCCAGAAAAGTACTTGATAACCCCCAAGAGCAGGGGATCACTGTAGCACCTCTCAATGTGGAAGTAGGGTATCGATCCGCAGGAGCAAGAAGGAAAAGTTATCTATTCCCTACAACTAAAGTGTCACAAGTTTTAGTTGATTATGCACTAAACAAGTTTAAAGAACAAGATGGTTGATTTAATGGATGGAAGTTTAATGTAACAAAACAAGAATGTAAAAGTGTCCCAATCCTCTTCAATGCAAGAGGACAAGACAAAGGTTTTCTCTTATAGGAACAATGGACATGGGTTCATGGGTTCACTTAATCCTCTCTCTCCCATCTATGGTGATTATCATGTTATAGATAAAAAGTACACACAATTGTCATGCTTTAATGGTAAACTTCTATGACGGCTACATGTCCTAAGACACATAGTTGAAAGAAAATAATCATTTGTGTTGCTAGGTCACCCTCGTAAGGCTAGCGTGGTTTGTTGTCACTCCCACATCATACTTCTTCCTTTTTACCCCAGATAAAGAATGTTGGGCGACATTACTGTCACTTAATGCCTATGCCTTCTGTCACTAGGCCACTCTCTACCCACATACATCATACTCTTAAAGGAAAACATATTCTAAGAACTAGTGCAATGATTTATTAATGTACGTGCATCCACATCCCTCTCATCTACCCACCGAGATGGTTGTCAACCACCCCGTTAGCGCGGATAAACAAGGCATTAAGAATAGATAAATCCATTGCATGTAACATAGATGTATTCCAAAGTATGACAAACCATAAAATCCCAACATGACGGTAAATGCATAACATAATATCATATCATACCACAATATCCACCATAGGAATTACAAAGATAGTTCCATAATCATGCAAGGCACATCATATGGACTTCAACAATGATCATACATAGAGAGATTGGATCAAGTTACCACCACAAACCCAAAGTCCAGGGGGTGGACTACTCCCCCTTCATCATGGAGACGGTGGAGAAGTGTTGGAGAAGATGGAGACCACGCCGGCAGCGCCCCGCCGGAGTTTTCCCCCTCCAATCTGCAACTCCAGGTCTCTGTTTCGTGGTTTCTGTGTTTCTGCGGCGCTCCTTTCCGAAGGCGTCGGGGACTATTTTTATAGTCGTTTTTAGGTCAAGACGGAGGCTCGGGAAAAAAGATCGACGGCAACGGAGCCTCGAGGCCCAAGATGGTGGGTCCCACACGGCCAAGGAATCTGGCCGCGTGGGCCACCCTATCTTGGCCCTCGGGCCTCCGTTTGTTCGCTTCCTTCGCTCCCACGCTTCGTTCCTTCCAAAAACTGATGCTCGTAAATTTCCAGGTCATTTGGACGTCGTTTGGGTCCCTGAAACATCAAAATATGGAAAATAGGGTTTTCTGCCTGTGCAGGGTTAATTCCAGAAAAATAGGGAAACTATGAAATATTCCCAAAATCAATATAAAACAATGATATAACCCTTATATGATGATGATTGAAATATAAGTAATACAATGCAAAGTTCATGTATGCATTTTACATGCATCATTCATCTGCCTCAGGGACACCCGAGAAGTTCGACAACAACGCTCTGCGGCTAAGGACCAGACGACCTTCCGGGGTCACCCCCTTTCCCGGAGAACAAGGCGGAGTGCCCGCTGGTCCGTGCGCCCGGCAGGAGGCCAGGCGTGCCCCCGGGTCCTCCATCTGTACCGCTGAAGGGATAAGAATGCCAGCTCGCTGGAAGCTGGTGGAAGAGTTGGGCGCCAAGATGAAGGCCGCGCCCTGGTGATGTTGCCACGAGCATAGTTGGTGGGGTGGACAGGCTTTGTCCGTCCGACGTTTTCCAAGGGCGGACGACCGCGCCGCCCTCCAGAGAATGCTTGGAGGAGAGGATGCCATGTCTCCTCCAAGGACCGCCGAGGGTTTCTCCTGCCAAAACCCTTCACGCCCCTCGCGTGCCCATGTTGGATCCCCTTAGCCTATAAAAGGAGGACCTTGGCACCAGGAAAGGAAGGAAAGGGAGAGGAGGAGAAAGATAGATCACAAGCAAGACTAGACTAGGGTTCGGAGGGTAGAGAGAGAGGTGATCTCCCCAGGGCAGGATCTGCTCTTCGTCTACCTCCGGCCGGAACTCTGTCGGGTTCAACCGAGAACACCCTTGTACACCATACCATAATGAACACTTCAATCCAGGCATGCAGGAGTATGGCTTTTAGACTCCGGGCGGCCTGAACCTGGGTAACTCCGTGTGTATCTCTGTGTTGTTTGCCCACGTGCCTCGACGAAGAACTCGACGATTTTGCTCTCGGGTAAGGCGTCTTCCAGCCTCCTTCGCGCCCGTGCCGAACCTAAAAAGGGGGTATCATCTACTGCCGGTGTCCGTCACCCGAGACACGATAGACAACATGACTAGACCCGAGAAGTCTACCACCACAACAACTCTGCTCATCATGTTGACGTGGCAGGAAGACACTGTCCCCACAGTATAGGCTGTAGATGCGGAAGGGTGCACCACGAACTAGTCTTGGAGGCAGGTCATTCAGCGCAGCCACTGTGGGCATGGTCGGCGGTGGTGCTGTGACCTGCTGGATCTGCAACAAGGATTCCAGTTGACGCCGACCGGGTAGTGCGGCCACGGATCTCGCTTCCTCGAGCTTGGGACGGGCAGTGGCCCCATGTCCGCTTTGAGCCCTTCGGCTTTCGCTCTAGATTTGTTGCCTCCGATTGCCATGGGAGCTGCTGGGCAGCACCAATCCGGTGGAGGAGCCTTCTCTCTTCAGTTCAGCGTTGCGCCGAGCCTGGACGTCATGGTGGAGGCTCCAGACGGTGGGAATCTTCTTGGTTGGCGGGCGTACCAGTGACTCTGGTGCTAGCCAGTGTCCACAGCCGTGTGGGCAGCGTGAGGGCTGGCGAGCGGCATGCTGCGACACTGGCCGACGTTGGGTGCCCTGTGTAGAAGGCGGAGAGGTTTGGCCGAGGGGAAACCCTTGCCCGAGACCTTCTCGGGATGCGGCGGTGATGTCCATGGACGTCGTCCCCTTCTTGAAGGGGTTGTAGCGGCTTCTCTCGGCCTTCTACGCTCCAGATGAAATTCCAAGATCTTTCGTTCGGGCGGCGCTTTGGCCTCGTGCTCTTGTTGAAGACGCTGCCTTAGAGGTCATGACATATGGCTCTCCGAAGGTTGTGTGATGTCGGCTGCGGCTTGAGCTGTTTCGGTGTCGGGCTTTCTATGTCAAGTTTTGTAGCAGGTCTACACCTCGGTGTTTCTCTATTTGGGGCTTCCTTGTTAAGCCAGTCTGCAGTTGTGTGGACAGTGACGGTGATGTTCCCGACTAATCCCATGCAATCTCCGTGGGCTACCATGTTGAGCCTGTCTCTGCAGCTGTGTGGATGGTTGCGGTATTGTTCTTGGTTAATCACTTGTAATCTCTTCGGTAGCCTTGTCTATTATGCGTGCGTGTGTGTGTGTGTGTGTGTGTGTGTGTGTGTGTGTGTGTGTGTGCGTGTGCGCGCACGTGCATTGTTGTAACTTGGGCTCATCACTTTGTATCCTTTGTATCTGTTTCACCGATACATGTGTCGTGGGATTGTCGCGGCAGATGCCGTAGGAACTCGGCGTCCCTCCGAGTCGGCACACGGGGTTCCTTGATGGACCCGGTATCTGGAAGATGTCCTCTGAGTGGGCCTTGGGCCACCCGGTCTTTGTGGTCCTGGCCTACCCGATTGGGCCTTCCCTCATTATTAGCCCCCAAGTTCGCCAGGGACTTGTTTCCGGCTTGATCTTCGTCTTGCGAGTCGTCAGATCATGTCGCTGATCGAAATTCTGAAATAGACAAAAGCAGAGGAAACAAAGGTGGAGCAGTAGATTGGTGTCTCGGTGCCCGGTCTAATTCAAGTTTGTTTGACGCCAGCTCAAGCCCGATGGGACGCCTCGCCGTTCCGACTTGCACCCATGCCGAGTTGCCTCCTCGAATTTTCCGTGCTGACGTCAAGGCACCTTTGACCGCTTGTCTTCTAGTGTTTGTCCTTCTGACGCGTTGAGTTGATTAACGGGACAAGTCATTGTCTCGGTTGCATCCGCCTCGGGACGGAACAATGGCAATGAGGAGCGCCAATCCATGTGTGCCTGATCCAACGGCAAAGAGAGCCCTACGGTGTGGACGCGCCACGATCTCATCCACGACTCTTGGAACATGAAGCGTCGCGTATGTGGGCGGCGTAATTACCGCCGGGTGTTTTTTCTTTACCCCCCCTATAAGGAAAGTGAGGGAGGTGGACTCTGCCGCGCAACAACTGGAGGTTGAGCGCAAGGAGTCGAAGCGGCTGCACGCCGAGTTGGAAGGCGCACACCGGGGCTACGTCACCATCGATGCGGCGTGAGAGCATATTGACAAGCTTCACGCCACTCATAAGAAAGTGCTAGACTACAATGACGAGGGCCACACCAAAAGTCGTCGCCACCCTGACGGAGGAGCTTGAGCGGTTGACGAAGCAAGTCGCTGATGATGTGGATCACACACCCGTTGGGAACCCCAAGAGGAAGGTGTGAAGCAGTGTAGTAGTAAGTTTCCCTCAGTTATGAAAGCAAGGTTTATCGAACCAGTAGGACTTTAGAGACTTCAACACGGTGTCAACACAAACGCCAGAAAGTGCTCATGTGCTAACTTGGACCTGCACACAACACAAACAAACTACTTTGCCCCAACGAAATAGAAAGGTTTGTCAATTTTCCTGGCTTGCTGAAATCAAAAAAGATTGAACGTATGGTGTGGAAAACAATTATAAAACTAAAAAGGAACAGCGAGCATGTGATGATTGAAAGCAATGGAAATGGTGTTGTAAACAATATAAAAGAATGGACCGGGGGGCCATAGTTTCACTAGTGGTGTCTCTCCATAAAATAGTAAACATGCTGGTGAACAAATTACAGCTAGGCAATTGAGAAATTGTGAGGGCATGACAACGCTATTATGACAAGATATAGTTCACTGTAGTATTTAATTGGGCATTACATCAAAATACATAGAGCGCTATCCAGCTGCATCTATGACTAATAATCCACCCTGGGACCGCTATCCATCCTGTCACCCAAAAGTATTAAGTTGCAAGCAACAGATTATTGCAGTAAGCAAAGTGCATAATGTAAGCAATGGTTATAACCATATAGACATAAACACCACTGTTTTACCCCTAGTAGCAGCAACACATTCTCGGTCTTAGTCCTTTCTGTCATCTCGAGCTCAGATTCACAAGAGCCATGAAGCTACTATCTAGCATAAATATCCTCTCCTGAAGTTACATGTAACTACTTGGCCAGATTAACCACAAGGATCGAAGAGCATGCAAGATCTTAAATAAAACATAGATATAAATAGATGAACAAACTTGATCATAATTTCACAATTCATCGGATTCCAGCTAACACAACATGTAGCATTACAAAATACTCCCTCCATTCACGAATGTAAGGGCTATAGTTTTCTGCACAAATATTAAGACATGGGTATTTGGCATACGGTAAACTCATTTGTTTCTTAACAAATTGAAAGAGGGAAGTCCCTAGTAGCCACAGAATGAAAACAATTCATAAAATCCCTCCGTTCGAGATTGGTACACATTTGTGGATGGATAAAATTGTCCCTAAATCGCAATAAACCATATATTTTGGAATTTTTCCCAAAAAATTATAGGCCTTACATACAGGAATGGAGGGAGTAGTGATTTTGATCATGTTAGGCAGCACAAGGAGAAGATACAACCATCTAGATACTGATATGGACCCGTAGTCCAATGATGAACTACTCACGCATCACTTCTGAGGCAGGCATGGCGATGTAGAAGCCTCCGGTGATGATCTCCCCCTCCGGCAGAGTGTCGAGGAGAGCTTCAAAACCCTCCCGAATAGGGTTTCGAGTTGACGACGACCTCAGATACCTTTTCTGGAATTTCCCGGGTGTTTTAGGATTTTGGGGTCGAGGAGAATATAGAGGCGAAGAGGCGGCGCCAGGAGGGCACCAGGGGGCCCAGGGGGCCGAGGCGGCGCAACCCCACCCTAGGCCGCACCCAGGGGTCGCCTCCACCCCAGGTGGGTATCTTGCAGCTGATATTTGGACTCCGTCTTCTGTTTGTTGAAAAAATAATCCTCGTAAATTGTCAGGTCTTTTGGAGAATATTTCCTTAATAAATTTTCTGAAACAAAAAGAAAGCAGAAAATAGGAACTGACACTGGGCATCTTGTTTTTTTAGGCGCAAAACAGTAGGGAAGGCCCCTGCTGTTTAATTTTCTATTTTCTCATATATCAACAACGTACAGGGAACAAAATGTAGCAAAGTAGTTTACAATGTATAGGAACTGACACTGGGCATCTTGCTAATAGGTTAGTTCCAGAAAATACACCAAAATGATATAAAACTATAATAAAAACATGTGGCATTGATATAAAACTAGCATGGAATAATAAAAAATTATAGATACGTTTGAGACGTATCAGCCGCGCAGCAAGATGAGGCAACTAAGCGCTACTCGGAAGACCTTGTCAAGCGGGAGTGGGAGAACGAACTGCGCACGATTGACATGGCCGAGTTATCTTTGCAAGCCGTCGCCTCGCCTCCGAGATTTTCGGTATTTTCTTCATCCTTTGTATATTTGTATTGCTTCGGGCTTGTGCTTGCGAGTAGATCTGAGTCATCTTTGTCCTTTCCTTCGGCGAGGAAGCTCCTGCCGCGGCACCCGGGAGCAATTGCATCATATCGGCGGCCTTGATCGCCAGTTCCGGGAAGTGGTGACGTCCGTTGTCACCTTCCTCTCGCCAACGGAAAAGATGACGGCTTGCATCGCAGATCTGATTTGCATGCTGCCGCTGGTGCCGACTGTCGTTCACTTGTGGCGCTCTTTTGCTTGCCGTGTTGGGGTCACAGTGGCTCTCGGCATGCTCCTCGCTCAGTTCCCCAAGGCGGACATCAAGAAGATTACCAGTGGGTTTCCGAAGGACAAGGATGCCAACGAGATCGACGTGGAGGGTCTGACTAGGCCGGTGATTCCGTATGCCTGCCGACTGGAGAGGGTGTTGGATCGTGGCGACTTCGTGTTCGACGAGGTTGCGCGAGAGGACGTGGGGATAGTGGCCGCGCCCGCCGCTCCAGACTCAGACCTCCTCTTCGAGAGAGACACGACTGTGCTGCTACCTCGTCCACATGCAGCAACTACGACTGCCGCCAGGCCAACTTCGGCGTCTCCGGCTTCAACCAGCGGTGTCAACCCGGCCTCCGGCTCATCTACTCCTGGCGATAAGATTTGAAGTAGTTAGGATGCAAGTACCTATGGGCATTAAATGTATGAACAAGTTATTGGCTCGAGTTTGTAAAACATTATGCGCTCGGTTCAATTTGTAGTCATATTTTCGTGCTCTTTCGTCAATTGTATGTTTTTGCCTTTTGAAGCTAGTCGATCATGGTGACTCCGCTAAGCGTGCTCTCGCATGAAGCTTTTCATGTCGAACTCGGCACCCAGGGTTTGACAAAGTCCTTTGCAGCTTCATTGTAAAAATAAGTTTTTACGACTGCATTAGGTGTTCATTTTTGCGAGTCGCTTACGACTGAGGTTAAACAGAACACAATAAATTATTCGCCGCATGGGCTGGAAAGTCTAGTGTTGAGCTCTGCATCATGGCGTCCAACTCTCTCCGACGACCCATTAATCATATAACTTGGGAGTAGAAAAATAAAGACTCGAAAGCATATTGTTAGGAAACGGTAGCCCGAGCTTGTCTGCGGGCACCGACTTTAATTTCTTGATTGATTACACAGTATTATAGGGGGTACTACATATAGTACGGGTGAAGCATGCTTATGTTCCATGGAAGCTTGGTCTCCTCTTCCGACTTGGAGCTTTTTTTGGCTCACGCAAGTCGACAAGGTGGTAGGAGCCATTGCCAATCACCTTGTTGGTGACAATGGACCTTCCCATGGTGGCTGTGGTATCGGCACATGCCTTGCTGGTAGATGGCAGTCTTGGAGGTGGTGAGGTCGCTTTCTTCTTCCAGGAGGTCGACGCTGACCTGACGAGCCTCTTCATTGTCTTGCTCGTCGTAGGCGGCGACTCGAGGCGAGTCGTGCTCCAGATCGGTGGGCATGACGGCTTTCGCTCCGTACACCATGAAGAATGGGAGTTCTCCCGATGCCCCAAAGGACGGATGGCAATTCATCGAGCCAATAGCCTGGCGTCTTCTCCAGCGGCACCTCGAGGCATGGCCTTATGCCATGCAAGATTGCCTGGTTCATCTGCTCCGTCTGCCCATTCGACTATGGGTGGGCGACCGAAGCTAGGTCGAGGTGGATGCCTTTCTTGTGGCAGAACTCGACCATTGTCAACTTCGGCGAAGTTTGTGCCGTTGTCGGTGATGGTGTTGTTCGGGAAGCCGGAGCGGAAGATGATTTCGTGGAGGAAGCGGGTCATGGTCTTCCCGTCCAGTTTCTTGATGGGCTTTGCCTCCACTCACTTGGTGAATTTGTCGACTGCCACGAGCAGGTGTGTCATGCTGCTGCGATCCTTCTTGAAGGCCCCCACCGTATTCCAGCCCCCAGACCGTGAATGGCCCTGTGAGGGGATGGTCTTCAGAGCTGCAGCCGGTAGGTGATCTTGGGCGCCCGTAGTTCTGGAAACTGACGCACCACCGCACATGTTGCGTGCATTGTGGAGGGCAGTCAGCCAGAAGAAACCATGTCGAAACGCCTTGGGGACCAAGTTGCGGGCATCGACGTGGTTGCCGCAGTCACCGGAGTGGATGTCGTTGAGGATGCGCCTCCCCTCTTCCGGTTGGAAATAGCGTAGGAAATTCCTGACGACGGTTCCGCTTGTACAACTCATTGTTGATGATGGTGTAGGTGTTGACTCGGCGCACGATCTGTCACGGTTGGACGTCAGCTGCTGGTAGCTCCTTGGTCGTCAGGAACTGTATGAATGGCTTCGTCCAGTCCGGCTCTCAGAGGACGAGAGCAACCATGGCCGTGTCGGGGACGACGGGTTGGTGAGCTTGATCTCCGTTGGCGGCTTGATGGACGGGTTGTGGAGGTGATCCAAGAAAATGTCTGGTGGGACTTGGTCCCGCTTTGAGCCGAAACGAGATAACTCGTTGGCCGCCTCGTTCTTCCTCTTGTTCACATGCTCCAACTCCATGCCGACGAAGTGGCCGCCGACCTGATCGACGAGCCGCCTGTAGGCCGCCATGTTGGGATCCTTTGCGTTCCATGTCCCTATCGTTTGCTGGACAACGAGGTCGGAGTCACCGTAGCACTTGATGCGGCTGACTCCCATCTCCTTGGCCACGCGCAACCCGTGGAGGAGAGCTTTGTACTCGGCGATGTTGTTAATGTAGGTGAAGTGGACCTGATCACCGACTTGACAAAGACGTTTGCAAACCTCCGCAAGTAATAGCTAGAGCTCAACCCGGAGAAGTGCGTCTTCGGGGTGCCAACAGGCAAGTTTTTGGGCTTCATAGTCTTCGAGCGAGGCATAGAGTCAAGCTTAGCATGGGTTGCGTGGCAAAGAAGATCAAGGCAATCAAAACTCTGAAAAAGATGGAGACACTCAAGGACGTCCAGCACTCACGGGTTGTGTGGCAGCCCTGAGCCGTTTTGTTTCTCGACTCAGCAAGAAGGCACTGCCCCTGTACCGGCTCCTCAAGAAGTCGAACAAGTTCGTCTGGGACGACGAGGCCGATGCAGCCTTGACGGCCTTGAAGAAGACACTCACCGTGGCACAACTGCAACCAATCGAGTCGTTAGCGCGGTTGTCGTCATGGAGCACGAGGAGGAACGCAAGGAGCAGCTGGCCAATGGCCGGTATACTACATCAGCGAATGCCTCACCGACTCCAAGCAACGCTACCCGCACTACCTGAAGCTGGTGTTCGGCGTGTTCTTCACCTCGCGGAAGTTGTGGCACTACTTCATGGGGCACCCGGTCACGGTGGTGAGCTCCTCCCACCTAGCGGACATCATCCGCAATAGGGAAGCAACGGGTCGAGTCGCCAAGTGGGTGGGTCGAGTTGAATGTCTATGGCATCAGCTATGTGGCGTGAACTGCGATCAAGTCGCAGGCCCTATGGTCCTACCCGATTTCTTCGTCGACTAGATGGAGACTCAGCTGCCAGCACTGACCTACGAGGTGGGTCGATGGACCTTGTTCTTCGACGGGTCCAAGATATACGAGGGCTCGGGGGGCTGGTGTCCCCAAAGGCAACAAGATGCGCGGATGGGTCCTTCGGGCAAGGCTTGTTGAGGCCAGTGTAGTCGATACACATCCACCAAGACCCGTTCTTCTTCAGCACTAGGACCGGGTTGGCGAGCCACTCCGAGTGCATCACCTCGACGATGAACCCGACAGCTAGGAGTCGGGTGATCTCTTCGTCGATCACCTTGTATCGTTCGCCTCTGAAGCGATGCAAGAATTGCTTCACCTGTCGCATCTTTTTGTCGACATTGAGCTTGTGCTTTGCGAGCTCCCTCGGGACGCCTAGCATGTCTGGAGGCTTCCACGCAAAAAATGTCCCTATTCTCACGGAGGAAGTCGTAGAGCGCACTTTCCTATGCGAGGTCCGTGTGCGCCCCGATGACCGCCGTCTTGGAGGAGTCGCCCTCGACCAGCGAGAGACGCTTGTTCTCTTGCGCCGACTGGATCTGTCCCTGGCGTCGATGGTCGGCTTCTTGACGATGGCCATGTCGATCTTTTCGAGCTTCCCCGTGGCGATGACCGAGTCGGCGTAGACGGTGTTGCCCTTCTCACACTCGATGGCCTTGTCGATGTCGCCGGAACAACGATCACACAGTTCGGACCCGACATCTTCAGCTTGAGGTAGGCGTAGCAGGTCCTCGTCATGAACTAGGCGAAGGCGGGGCGACCCAAGATCGCGTGGTAGGAACTCCTGAAGTTCACCACCTCGAACCAAATCTTCTCAAGCCGGCAGATTTTGTCGGTGCCGAACGCGACGTCGAGTGCAATTCTGCCTAGCGGGTAGGATTTCTTCCCCGAGACGATGCCGTGGAAGGTGGTGCGGGCCCGGATCAGCTGCGTATCCTATAGCTTCAAAGTAAAATTTTAAAATAAGCCAATCTGATCGATAGTTTCATCTAGGACAACAACCTCTTTAGGATGTGTCACGTTGTCATAAAAGTCGTTTGAGTTGGCCGAATCACATTATTAGAAGGTTCCGGTAATATGATTAGTACCAGCCTTGGTGAAGATCTTAAAACACAAGTTTTAGAGGCAAACATGACGATGTTGTTTGGACTTGTACCACATATTCCTTCTTAGGTAAAATAATTAATGATTCCAAAGTTCATGTAAAACTCGGCAGCAAACTCTTAAGAGCTAAATACATTGGAGGTCCCAAAAGTTGTCCAACATGTGCAAACTCATCCCAGTTCTTGTAAAATGGGTCAGCTGGTCCTAATGCTTGCTACCCGGTGCAAAACTAGTCCCAAATGGTTCAGACGACGACACGTGGTGTTAGTTTTTTGTGAAAGCACCCCTGGACATTTTTTATATAGCACATGTGAGGTTAGTACTGCCTACCGGTGGGGTCCCACTTGTCAGAAGGGAGGACAAAATATTTAAAATGACTAGCAAAACTGCCCGTGCGTTGCTACGGGTTGTTTTACTGAACATATTTAGTTTGTGAAATAATGCTTATAAATCACACACACATTGGTTTCTGTCATCTTCTCCAATCTACCAATTGTTGCATCAATTCTTTGAAAAGTTTAAAAAAACTACGTATTATATTGTGCATTGTACGTGAGTCAAAATAGTGAAATTATAATCTGTGAACAACTGAATTATCTCAATTAACCAGCCAATGCGATCCTTGTTGGTGCAAGAACATCATGTTGATATACAATAGATGAGAAAACCACAAACTCAAAAATAAACACACGACATAATCTCAGGTCCTCCTATTGAACCACACATGCCTCACATGTTTTCCATAGCCACATTGAGACGAAAACAATGAAACACCCAACATTGAAACTGACTGTTAATAGCTGCTATTTTGTGAAGGCAAACACATAGACTCGAAATCTGCAAACAAAATGGACCTCACTCATCAAGTCACTACCCACCAAAGAATGTACTTGCAAGTTTGAACCGCTAATGAGTAATGATGCCTCAGCTTTGAATGAAGAATAAGGATTCCTGAAAAAGAATTGAGCTTCAAGGCTTCAAGGTTAAGACTACAATGATCATGAAAATCATATCTTCTACCTTGCTACAGCTTACAGGATAAAGGGTTCAGTTAGAAAACACAGAGGTCCGTAGAAAATTAACACTACAATGAAGTTTTTTCCCATGTCAAAAGCAATATCTCCATGTAGCATCCTGTGAATTTCTTCATGGCGTAATATGATCATATCTACTATTCCATATCGCAAGGAATATAAGGGGGGCCTGAAAGCATAGAACTCGAACACTCCACAGAGAATTACAAGTAAGTTAAAAGGAGTAACATTTATTTCTTGTGCAGTGTAGTTGGTCTGAAACTGGCAAAGTAAACCACAGCTAGGTAGATCAAGTCCTACGAATTGGTAGCATGCCATCATCTAGAAGTGCAGTACCATACTGCTCTATGACATGTAACTGAGCTCAAATCCCCCCGTAATTCCCACAGTACTCTGATCCACAAACAAATCTAAAGCTAGCTAGATCAACTCATAGAGGAATGGAAATGCAAGGCAACGTTACTATCTGACGATATTCCTGTAACATAACAGAAATACTCACCTCGTTGCAGATTTCACATGTAATGTTCCCCTTCTTATTGCACCGTCTTTGTATGCATTTCCTAGGGTCTTGACGCAGGGAAGAGGCGGCCGCGGTCAAAGATCAAGGATGAGCTATTGGCCTATTGCACAGCACAACGACCCGCCAGCAAACACTCTTGGCGAGAAACTTATCGAGGGACGCAACAGACGCTCGTGGCCATGGGGGAGGGACAGGCTCCGCAGGCGCGAGTGCTCGGGATTCCGACGGGCGTCGCTTGATGCGGACACCAACTGCAGCTGCTGGCGCCCACCATGCCCCACCGCCAAGCTACGCAGCCACTCGTTGCCCGCGTTCGTCGGCTGGATAGGAATAGGATTTAGTGTAGCCTCTTCGTCAGGTTCGTGACGATTGACCCTGATGGGCGACGGAGCGAAGTGGACGTGACCTCCAGCGGGACGGAGGCACCGTCACCAACCTCCAGCGGACCGGAGCTGACCCGAGACACGCGGCCCCGCTCGCATCTCAGGGGACCAGGTCCTGCCGAGGAGCGCAGGGTCGGGAAGTGAGCGGATTCGACCGGCGGGAGGCAGGGATAGATACAGAAGGTATCTGGGAACTCCGGGGCGAGCGGGCGGTGGAAAATTCGTCCGGCGACAGGCAAGATTTTGCCGGCGGCGGGGAGCCCTCGCGAGAAACGAGCGTGGCGGCTAGGAGGGACAGAGGAACCAGTATGCAACTTTAAAAAGGACCGCGGGTTGATTTCCCATTTCTTGAAGGGCTAAAACGAAAAATAGACACGACGTACGACCGGCACGGTTAAGCATATTATATAGTAGAGATAAGTGGAGCTGGGATTCGAACAGGTGACCTGATGGTTCGACACGCACATCTCTACCACTGCACTAAACACGCGTCCCCGCTCGCATCTCAGGGGACCAGGTCCTGCCGAGGAGCGCAGGGTCAGGAAGTGAGCGGATTCGACCGGCGGGAGGCAGGGATAGATACAGAAGGTATCTGGGAACTCCGGGGCGAGCGAGCGGTGGAAAATTCGTCCGACGACGGGCAAGATTTTGCCGGCGGCGGGGAGCCCTCGCGAGAAACGAGCGTGGCGGCTAGGAGGGACAGAGGAACCAGTATGCAACTTTAAAAAGGACCGCGGGTTGATTTCCCGTTTCTTGAAGGGCTAAAACAAAAAATAGACACGACGTACGACCGGCACGGTTAAGCATATTATATAGTAGAGATACGTGGAGCTGGGATTCGAACAGGTGACCTGATGGTTCGACACACACATCTCTACCACTGCACTAAACACGCGGCCCCGCTCGCATCTCAGGGGACCAGGTCCTGCCGAGGAGCGCAGGGTCGGGAAGTGAGCGGATTCGACCGGCGGGAGGCAGGGATAGATACAGAAGGTATCTGGGAACTCCGGGGCGAGCGGGCGGTGGAAAATTCGTCCGGCGACGGGCAAGATTTTGCCGGCGGCGGGGAGCCCTCGCGAGAAACGAGCGTGGCGGCTAGGAGGGACAGAGGAACCAGTATGCAACTTTAAAAAGGACCGCGGGTTGATTTCCCGTTTCTTGAAGGGCTAAAACGAAAAATAGACACGACGTACGACCGGCACGGTTAAGCATATTATATAGTAGAGAGCTGGGATTCGAACAGGTGACCTGATGGTTCGACACGCACATCTCTACCACTGCACTAAACACACGACAGAGTCAAACGGGTAGAATAACATGTTTTATCAAGGTCGCTAGTGCAGCTGTGCTTCGTTGCAGGTTTTCATGGTGTTCGTGATAAGCTTCGTATGCCCCTATTAATTGCCTCTGATTATATCATTGGCAGGCCATTTCGTCTCAACAAATATTTACAGTACGAGTGCATTCACTCGGTTGTTTCTTCCTCGTACAAGTGCAATATAGTGTAAATAAACACTTAAATCGTAAGTGGCTCCCGAGCTCACTGGAGCTCTTTTTTTTTGAAAAATTTGAAAGGCATACATTTAGGTCTCCGAAAAATCTAAAATTTGGTACACAAAGACATATACACATTATATGTGTACGCACGAAATTTCGTCAATAAACACTTTGTATTACTACGCATTTCGTGAATACACAGTTTAAAACATGAAATTTTGCCCGATTTATGCTTTTTGTATAGCCCAAAATTTAGAAACTTTGCACGATTCTAGATCTTGGAACTATCTACATCTGAGATTTTTTTTCACGATTTCTGAAACTAAAAAGTGCAAATTTCGAATTTTTGATAAAACAAGTTACATGTGGCTCGAGCTCCATTTGAACTTAGGAATCCTTGGCGCTACAAATATTTAATCTCAAGTTACATGTGGCTCGAGCTCCATTTGAAAGTTACATGTGAATCTCGGCCCGAACTTTAGTTTATATCTCAAGCGTATCACTACGAATCCTTGGCGCTACAAATATTTAATCTCGTTTTGAGATGCTCAGTGCGTGCACGCTCCAACGGTGGAAGACAGACAACTTGTTCTGCCAACGAAGTTGACTTTCTCAGCGTAAAAGTGATATCCTGACGGCGGGCCCCAAATCCTGAAAAGAGCCATTCCGCGCTGTGGCACTACTAATTAATGGCTAGAACAAATGATTCCTTAATCGCAAGATCATCATGATGAATACGCGAGCAAAATATGCTAAAATGGATATCCCATGCTGGGACAGAATTGCAAACTTCCGAGTATCTCATTAGAAGTTTAGATGTTCCAATGCATCGCCTAGAATTAAGGACTTATTTGGTTTTACAAATCGAAATTTTTAATATGGTGTAGGATTTAGAGTTATTATTATTATTACTACTATTATTGTGTTCATATCGTTTTATTTGTAGGATTAAAAACTCGCTTCTGTTTTGGTACACCCCTCTGGCCGTTGATCGGGACGATCTCCTACGGCGGTGGTCGATCGGCAGCAAGCAGTGGCAGTGTGCACGGGACTAATTCTATTTTGATCCTATAGATTATTTCAGTTGGTACTATGCATAGAAGGGAGGAGCCGTATGAGATGGAAACCTCATGTACGGTTTTGGAACAGACTTTTTGCGTTCATGCTTGACACGGTGGCCATTGCCCCGGATCTTAAGACACGTGTCCGCGTCGACCTAGAGAGATTATCAAGGGCCACGCATCAGGGTGCAGGTGGGAGTGGGCTTCCCACGGCGCCCACTACCCAGGCCCACTTAAAACTGTTCGTGGACACCCGTGGGTAAGAGTCAAACTTAGATGGGCCATGTGGGCCTGCCCCCGTCGCCCACATCGGAGCCCACATCGGACCCTGCCATCGTTTCCAGTCCCCACATCGAACCCTTCGAGAGAGAGCCAGAGAGGGCGACAGGCAGCGCGAGCGCCGCCGGCTACCTTCCATGGCCGGAGCGCCGTCGCCTCATGCCCTTGGGGACGAGCGCCGCCAGCTACCTTCCCATGGTCTTCCCTCCACCCGCTTATCCCCCTCCCTCAGATCCGTCCCCAACTCGAACCCAATCTCATGGCCCTAGGGACGGCGGTGAAAGAGAAGACGCCAACGGAAATACGGTGTCGGGCGGCGAGGCATGGAAGGAGCGGTTGATTTACGGCGATCGAAATCGGGCGGAAAATGACGACGCCCTGGTGGAGCAGCTAGTTGCTATCAAAACCAAGGTAAGAATTCATTCTTGAATCTTACTGAAGTTGGATGTGTTCAGAGATTTTATCGTGATGTAACTTCATGATGTAGCAATGCAGTTGAGGATATCGTGTTACTACTTGTTTGTTCAGATGTATTGTAGAGAATTTAGGCTTGCGGGTGGATATATCTCTTGCTAGCCTGCTAGTCAAATGCTCTGTGATGGTATATCCAAACTAGGAAGCGTTCTGTGCTCCCTTTCTAGTTTCTTAGTGTGTTTGGAAGCTGTGGCAGTGACCTGATATGGGGATGGAAAAGCCGAGTGATGATGTAGCACAGCATTTGTGACCTCTAGCTTCTGTCTAGCTAGTATTGACCAAATATGGGGATGGAATCAATGCATCAGTAATCTGTACATCTACTAGTAATCTGGTTCAAGTGTTCTCTCTGGATTTTTTTTGTGTCTGTTGGCTACTCTAGCTACACATGCTTGCTTTCTAGTTACCTCCATATCAAGTTCTCTCTGGATTATCCGAATCTGAAGTACACTGTATTCCCAGCAATGATTCTTTGATCCAGTGAAGCATTACATTGCAGTATGGAAGCGATTTGAAACTCTGTCTATGTATTGTTCTAGTTATGAAGCGATTTGAGACTATGTTCTATGTATTGTTCCGCAGTAGAGTTATTTGCACTGGTGGTCACACAACTCGACAGCTATGTGCACTTAAGTCACACATCTGGATAACTGAATTTTTTGGTCACACAACTCGTCATCTGGTGCACTTAAGTCACTGACCCCACCTGTCAGGCCGTTTTCCGTTGAAGTTGATGCTGACTGGACACGTAATTTTGCAAAAAAACCCTGTATTTTTGTACATTTGCAAAAACCCCATGTATTTTTTTCAAAAAACCCCTGAATTTTTGAAATGTCCAAAAATACAGGGGTTTTTTTGCAAATGTACAAAACTCCAGGGGTTTTTTGCAAGATTACGTGTCCAGTCAGCATCAACTTCAACGGAAAACGGCCTGACAGGTGGGTCAGTGACTTAAGTGCACCAGATGACGAGTTGTGTGACCAAAAAATTCAGTTATCCAGATGTGTGACTTAAGTGCACATAGCTGTCGAGTTGTGTGACCACCAGTGCAAATAACTCTCCGCAGTATCCAGTGAAGGAGTACTGCAGTATAACTTGGCAGACAGAGCGGTGGCGCCGAGCGACGGGGCCGGCGATTTCGTCCGGGACAGCGGAGGCGGCCGAGCGAGGGCAAGAACCGGTGGAGGACGGACGGCCGGCACGCGGACCAGGGTCATCCAGCACTAGGCGTGACGGCCGGTGAGGAGCACGGCGACAAGCGACATTCATCTCCGGCTGTCAGGTTCAATAAAATCTGCTACTTCATCTGTTATGCCGACCAGTCTATGCATGGTTAGATCGATTCACTTCCTACTTGTATCCACCTTGATTGTTTCAGTGAGATTTGTATTTCTGTTTGCCCAAATATTTTTGTTCTTTTTCGCTGTGATTAGCGCAATTTCTTGTATGGTCCAGTAATTAAAACTCGATTTTGGACGATTTTCAGATGGCTGATGAACGTAGTAGTTTTGAGTTCCCTGATCTGGAGTTTGATGAGAGGAGTACAAAGCCTTATCAAGAAATTCGTATGCAGCTTGGTGATGTTCGGGAGCCTGAAGTGATTTATGAAGTAGTATTGGACCGCAGTAGTATTAATTTTTGCCAACAGCAGAATTTAATTTTCATGTTTTGATCTTGCGTGATGATAAAGTCTGGATTACAATGCAGTTCGTTTTCGTATTGACTGGAACAATATGCGTACATGTACGATGCTTTGAAATAAATATACGGTAATATAATGGGATATATCTGAAATATTTTGTGGGCGTCCCACAAAGCCCACATATCCCACATAATAATATGTGGGCTTAAGTGGGTGTCCCACTAAACTTATGTGGTAGATGTGGGGTGGGTGCGGGCCTCCCGCCAACGATCCCACCTGCACCCTGAGCCACGCATACTACCATCTGATGAGTACAAGATACACGGGTAGCATAGCATAGCTTTTTTATAAATGCCCGTACACGATCAACCTCGACGAGTCAAACATGGCGTCGGAGTCCAACGCGGCGAGCCTGCAGGCGGGGCATGATCGTAATTAATATAAGGGTCTGGATCTAGATCTGCGTGGGCCAACTAATAAAATTAGGCACTCGGTTTTAATATAAAAATCACCGAGTTCAAGTTTTTTAACAGGCAAAAGGTTTATCCTTTTTCATAGTCAAGTAAGAAGAATTTAGAGCTTGTTAAATACACATGTATGGGCAAAAGGCGGTACTCTCAAGAGCCTACTTCTCGAGAAGAAATTCTTCCAAGACTTAGTACTAGCTATACTCCAAGTTTCGGAATCAACCATAATTTGTGAGATGAAGATTGGCATCATTTCCAATTTATTGCTGAAGAGTGGGCGATGTACAACAAGTGTTAAACATACTTTAGCATGTCAAAGGATTATGAAGAAACCGTACAAGAATAGCTAACATGTGAGCAGTGGCTGATCATAGGATTATGTTCAAGTAGGGAAAATCTTATAGAAAACTATAGCCGAAGGCCATGAAGTTAGGCTATACTAATATGAACATATATCACTTATGAGAGCTGGTAACTTATTTTGCAAATTGCTTGTTAGTTTTGATGTGTTGTTTGTTGTGATATATTAGACAAGAATAAATTAGCATTCCTAAATTTAGACAAGAAAAATATTTATGTGAGTAGCATTTTGTTCTTTCTACACATTGTTTGTTGGCCCTTGTGATCCCAAGTAGATCCTCCTATGCCTTAAAGAGTGAAAGAGCATGCAAAACATCAGAACTTGTCTGCAAAGGGGATATATCCCAAAGTTTGTCCATCCTCGCCATTTTTCGTTGCTATGATATGGTATGCAGTTGACTCTGAACGGATAACCTTTGTTCACTTGGATCCCTAGATTAATGGATTTGCTAAAGATCACCATGTGGCTCAACTAATATGGAGCGAATGGACTACGTTAGAGGACTTCAAATTGAGCTGTACATATTGTCACATGCTCATGATCATCTGCTGCCATGATCCCAAATAAGAAACCGGGGTTAGTTTAAACCGCGACACTTATTATAAATCGGAGCTAGTTGCATCCGCACCGCGCAGCCGAGGATGGTTGGGGTTCCGCAGCGGCCTCCGCTGCCGAGGGGGCCTAGGATGGGGCCAGTTCGCCCGCCGTCACCATCGCCTACGTCATTCCCGGCACACGCCGCCGGTGCAGGTGGCTCCATGGGGATGGGGGCGGAGGCTCTTGCGGGTCCGCCGGGATTTGCTCAGCTCCGTCCTTCGTTCCCCTTCCCGACCCAGCCGCTGCAGCAGCCGTCGCGCCAGCCGGGGCCGCCGGCGTATATGCCCGCACCACAGCATTACCAGTACGCGGGTCCGATGCTCGGGCCGATGTCTGCCGGGCCAGCGGTACTCCCGACCATGCAGCATACCTCGCAGACTCCGGCAGTGGGGCAGACCGTGAACAAGCCAAGAAGAAGAAGAAGAGAATAACGCAACCGCAACAGCATGGGCAATTTGCTTATCAACACATGCAGCAACCTCCGGTACAGCTAGTACAGCAGCAGCTGACACCTCGGCTGCCCGTTTATGCTCAGCCACCGGCGTACCAGGGGTAGACTCCATTTGCTCCTCCCACGGTGGTGACACAGTGGACAGCGACGCAGGGGGAGACTGATGTTGTTGTTTCGGTGGGGGATACGGTTGCGGCTGGTGCCAAGGCCAAGAAAGCAACTGAGTGTCGGAAGTGCTTCGTTGATGCTCATGCTACTGCGGATTGCCCGGTTCAGTACTACTGTCTTGTTTGTGATAATGCTGCTCACCCGACTCACAGATGTCCTACACTCAAGCTCCCGAAGCCGGTTGCTTTCACGTCAGGTGATGGGACAGATGAAACTGCGTTTTTGCAGCTGCCCGACAGTGTTTACAAGGCTCACTTGGCACCGGCGAGTTCTCCTACAACTTTGATTACGGTGACTGGGGCTGCTGTTCCGGCGGAGGCCATCCAGAGTCTGCTATCTGGGATGTGCTCCTCGAACTCGTCGTGGACTTGGGAGGCGTTACCACATGGCGAGAACGCTTTCCTGATAGGGTTTCCTTCGTTCGAGACCTACGCCGTATGGATGGTCTAAAGTTGTGTATCCTAGCTGACATGGGGATAAAACCTGGGTACCCAAAGACCCACAGAAGATCCCGAGTGAAACGCAAATTCAGGTGCCCAGGCGCCTCCAGCTGTCCTGCCAAGCCGAGCCCGCCTGCCCCGAGTGCAGCCGGACTCCGCCTAGCCAGACGAAGCACAGCCGGGCGGCGTGGGCAAGCGGAACTGCAGACTCGTCATCAGCACAGTTCCCGGACAAACAGATAACGACAAGCATCGCCCGCCTTTTACGACCAAGGTCAACGGTGGCAGCCGGATTCGGTTGCTCGCCAGCCGGGCGACCGGTTGCCGCGCTCCCACGACGAGCGGAAGACAAGGACCCGTGTTGGGCGGGTGCCGGCACCGTGCCCGGCGCGCCCTCCACGCTGCCCAGGCGTGGGCTAAAGCGAAGCCTGGCCCGACGTCTCCCACAGTGCTCAGCAGCCCCGACAGGCGGGAGGCACGGAGCGCTGCCTCGCGCCCGACAAGATCCCAGGCGCCGCCTACCCGGTCGGAGGGGTCCGGCATCGTAGCCGGTCAGCCCTCCACGACGCCAAGTCTACCCCGACATCGCCTGCAGGCCTTCGAGGTTCTACTGCTCGGCGGACATGCAGCGTCATGAAGAGACACCCCTGTAGCCGACACTGCCCGGCTGGCACGGGCCAGCCGGACTCGCCTGTAAGCTGGACAGCCAGGCCTATATAAGGCTGTCCTGTGCCCAAGTAGAGGGGGTCGGTCGATCGCCTCGTTTCTTCTTCCTCCCCACACCCGAACCATGAGACACTCGAACAGCTCAAGGAGCAACTCTGTACCGTGTGCACCATTGATAGAGAGATCGAGCAGGAGTAGGAGGGTTACCTCCTCCGGGAGGGCTCCGAACCTGGGTACTTCCCGTGTCCGCGCTCCGGCGCAATCCCTGTGGGTGCCGCTGTTGCAGAACGCTGCCCCCATCCCGATCTTAGCCACTCCGTGGCATATGTCGTGCTCCACACCACGTCATTTGGCGCCCACCGTGGGGCAGATGGCAACAGCCGGAGTCACATTCCGCCAGGGATCCCGCAGTCGTTTCGGCGAGCGAGTCGCCTCCGGCCTCGTCTCGACGTTCAGCTCCATCGACTTCGTCAACGACAACGCGAACTGCTTCGCCGGCTCCGTCTTCCCCGAGGATGGCACTGTCCTGCACTTCGGCGAGCACCGCGTCTACATCGCCCTCGCGCCCGTTTACCCCGCCAACATCCAGCGCTGCGTCGACCGCTTCCCCGAGGAGACGGCCGGCTGCGAAAGCAGCGCAGAGACCCGCGTTCACGCGGAAGTGATGGTGTCCGACGTCGCGAGCACCCACCAGCACGCCCCCGTCGAATCCGTCCAGGCTATGCTCCAGGGCCTGGCCACGCCCATCGCCGCCGACGCGGACCCTGCGCAGGCCGACATCATCCTCGAGCAAGCACGCCAGCGCCTCCTCAGCAGCGCGCACGGCGTCGCAGCCACGCATCGCCGCATGGAAGCGCAGGTCCGCGAGTACAACTTCGCCCACGGCTTCACCCCCATCGCCGTCAAGCCCAACCCGCGGGATACGTTTGCCGCAAACCTCGCCAACGAGATGGCAGGAGGGCCGGTTCCCAACGCCGAGCCGGCTGGAGCAGCCGGACCACCGCCTACTCGTCGACCCGTCTACAGCTCCCCCGCGAAGAACATGAAGGCAGCACGCGCCGCCGCCGCATAAATGCCCAACCTGGAGGGGGACGAGCTACGCGCGCAGCAACAGCGCGTCCAGGACCTCCTCGACACCGCCGACCACCAGTTTCGCCAGAACTAGGCCGCGTCCGCGATGAACTCGCCGTCCCTCCCACCGCCCCCGCCTGGAGCCCCTCCAGCCGGCGCAAACCCGAGGTGTCCGCCAGGCATCGTCGCCGCAAGCCGCCCAGCCGGGTGGAAATCGCGCACGCAGCATCAACTCCAGGCCAAGCCGCTTCAACGCGCGGCTGCCGGTGGCGGCCAGAACTACAACAATGCGCTGGCTGCTGGAGAAGGCCAGCACAACTACCCCGACCCGCCGGCTGCCCGTAGAGGAAGCATCCACGACCGGCTGGGAGATCTAGGCCCAACGTTCGGCCCCGATGCCCGCAACCGCCTCGACGCCCTGGAGAGATCCCGCCAGCTCGAAGAGGAGGAGGGCGAGGAACACCAGTGCTTCGGACCTCGCATCGCAAGAGAGCCTTTCCCGCGGAACTTCACCCTCGCGCGCGACACACCCAAGTACAACGGAAGCACGAAGCCAGAGGACTGGCTATCCGACTACGTCACCGCCGTCTCCATCGCAGGCGGCAACAAGCGCGTAGCGGTGCGCTATGTAACACTCATGCTGAAGGACTCGGCTCACACATGGCTCAACAGCCTGCCGGATGGATCGATCAACTCCTGGCTGGACTTCCAGCAGGTCTTCGTCAGGAACATCTCCAGCACCTACAAGCGTCCGGCTCGCCCTCGCCAGCTAGCCAGCTGCACCTAGGGCAAAACGGAGTCTGACCGTGACTACCTGACGAGATGGTCAACCCTGCGCAACACCTGTGTAACACCCCAAAATTTGGGACCTAATTTTTAGCGGTGTTTTCTGACACATGAAAAACTTTTTCTATTTTTCCTAAATATTTCCTCAAATATTTTGGGGATGATTTGACTTTGGAATTGCTCTCCCAAAATTTCCCGGTGATCCATGAACCCCTCCAATGTCATGGTTATTTTGTTGCCTAAGTTTTCTCTCGAAAACCCTAGCCCCGGCTATTAAACCTTTTAAACCCTTTTTCTCCACCTACAAAAGGGAAGTCCATTTACATAGCTAGATAAATTCCACTAAAAATACCGGAGGACTCCCATATCCATATAAAGACATTCCCTGCAAAAATATTGCATACTCCAATGCAATATTTCCAAGTTGGACATTATTCTCTAAAATGCCATTTATGATCCAGAAATTATCTAGACACCTTACACTCATCCAAAAATTATGCCATTTTGGGAAGGTGCATGACTTCACCTCCTGAACATTTCACTCCATTGCCCCAACCTCATTTGAGCAATATTTGAGGTACTTCGTTTGTAATGCCCTTTTCATGCCTTTTTGCAATTCCCAAAGGAACCCCTATTTGTATGTCTCCAAAAATTCCTCAAAAATTAGGGAGTGATCCCTAGGCAGTGTGTAACCATTTATGCAAAAATATTTGGTACCTTGCTAGGAAAATGTTGGACTTGTTCCCTGTGCAAGTTTCTGCCCTAAAACCCATTTGTTTTCAAAAACACACCAAATGATTTTTGTAGTGGGAAGTGAACCCATATATGCAAGCACTAGGAGGGACTACACCCCTGGACCAAGTCTTGATCAAACCTAAAATGGTTTGCCCCTCCAAACACCAGATTTCAAAATAGTCCAGTACAGTTTTTCAGAAAAACTAGTCGCACCAACTTGAGATTTAGCAACAACTTTGGTCAGCAAAGTTGTTGGAAATTCAATTTGGAGCAAAGTGACGCGGTTATTTTCTCCTCTAGAGCCCTAGGACGAGAGATCCATCACGATGCCGATGTCGGCATGGCCGGCGGCGTGATCACCACGGGCATGCACAGCGCCGCCGCACTGCTCCTCGGGTTCCCTTCGCTGTTCCTCTGTTCCAGGCCACGCGAGCAGTAGCCGCACCACTCCTGCTCCCCAGGATCAGCTCGAGCCCGCCCTTATCCCCTCACTGTGGCCAGAAGACGTAAGCGGTGACCTCGGCGGCCATTGATGGCAGCACCGTCCACAACCCACCTCTCCTCCCCTTTGGCCTATATAAGGGCACCCCGGCCCCTCCTCTGGACCTCGAACCTCACTCTCCCCCAGGACTCGCAGCAAGTTCACTTGAGGGACGAGCTCGTCTCCTCCGGTTTCGGCCGTGGCCACCGATGGCCATGACGAGCACGAGCTCGAGCCGTCCACGCCTCCTAGCCCAAGCTAAACCACCTGCTAGCCTCCCGACTACCTCCGCCTCTGTTTACCAGCTCCACACCGTCCAACCCCGCGCTGCCGTGAGCTGCCCGTGGTCGGCCGCCATGGCCGACGCACGCGTGCTTGCGTGCTCGTGCAACCCAGCACCCCCTAGCCCTAGCCCCTTCCCCGGCCGCGGAGCGCCACCCCCAGGCGGTCCCCGCCGTCGCTGGCCCTCCGGGCGAGCTCCCAGCTTTTGTCCCCGGCCAGCTCTGCTCGCTCCCGTGCGAGGCAGAGGAAGAAGACGATCCCCTGGATCGATCCCCTGTGTCTCTTTCTTTTTTTCCCTGCGAATCGTTTTCCAGCCCAGCAGGCCAGCAGCAGGCCGAGGCCTGCCAGCGGCCCAGCAAGGCGCAGCGCAGGCGCGCGCAGTGCACAGCACAGCAGCGGCCCATTTGCGGCCCGATTAGTTTTTTTTCGTGAAACTGTTTATCTTTTTCCCTGCTGGACAGATTTCAAACGCCCACAACTTTTGAACCGTAAGTCCGTTTTCAGTGATTCAAATTTCTATATCTTCGTCTCGACGAGCTCTTTCTAGTGGTACTGATTCAATCTCATTCCAAAATACTTCTATGAGGTGCCCTTTTGTACGGCCATTTCGGAGTCCGTGGAACGGGGCTATCGCTGCCCTACGCCGCGGAACCAACCCAACCCCTCCAAGCCCAATGGATCCCTGTCTTCGCAGGCAAGCTAACCCCTTGCTATGAGCCATCCCGCAATGCTTATTTTTTTTATTGCTTAATACCATGCCGGGTGTTTATGTCTGTCTACTGTTAAGATTGTTATGTCTGTCTGCTATTATCGTTGCATGTCTGTATGTTGTCCATATTTTATATGAGCCTTGTATTGTTGTATGTATATCATGATGCATTTTAAATTATTGCATTACCTTATAATTGCTTGTATGCACATCACTCCCGTTCCCTAGACGATGGCCGGAGGAACCGACTCAGTCGAAGGAATGGGGGAAAATATTACAACTGTGCGTCTCGCGCTTGCGGGGCTTTGTTTGCTTCTTTCTTCTTCGCCGAGGTGAGGAGTGGACGAATGTCGTTGATGGGGGGGATGCCCAACCGGGTAGGCCTAGGACCCCGAGTCAGCCGTCATGGCCGGTGGCCCAAAGCCCACCCGATGTACATCTTCCAGGATACCGGGTCCCCGAGGATCCCGGTATGACGGCTCGGGGAGGCGGCAGCGGATATCTCCGAATCAGTCTGCGATTGTGTATCCCGAAGAGTGCGCTCCACGAAGCCGCACTTGTAGGCAGGATAGCTAGCGCCGCCAGCAGAACCCGTCATTCCCTGTAAACCCTAGCTGGCTCCCTATATAAAGCCGGCAAGGAGCAACCCTAGAGGCAGACTCATCTCATTCCATAGCCTCCGGAGCACCCGCAAGCTCTGGTGCGCACACCATTGTACACCCCATTCAAGTCCAAATACATCCAAGCAGGAGTAGGTCTTTACCTCATACAGAGGGGCCGAACCTGGGTAAACTCTGTGTGCAACCTCTCTGTGAATCCTACGTCGCCTGGCTCACACCCGAGTTAAACCACCCCGTATGGCATCTGACGTGATTACCCCACGACAGTTGGCGCCCACCATGGGGCCAGCGATCGCTGGAATTTACTTCATGGAGAGTCCTGAACCCGGCACTGGCGTCTACTTCAGCCCTCAAGTCATGTCGGGTCGCGGTGACATTGTCACCGGCAGCTACTTCGAGCACGGAGGGATCGGCTACGTCGCCGATCCACACACTTGGTGCAGGCCCAACTACGCCCCGATCACTCGCGCGATGGCTATCCCGTTCGGGACTGCCGTCACTGCCTACGTCGGCTTCTGCGGCTCGGATGAGGAAGGAGTCGCCAACAACTACAATGGTACTCCCTCCCCCGTCGACCCGCTCGACGAAGCCGCTGTCGACGCCGCGGCTGCAAACCACTTTGCACCCGCCCCATCCGCCGAGACCATCCAGATCTCGAACAACGATGACACCGGGTCGATCTTGCCCGTTCTCGACTATGAGTCGGAGGGCTCGACCGATCTGGCCTCGGACGGCACGGCAACACCCGCCCACATCTACATGATGGGTGAGGCGGCAAACTCTGCTGCCGCCAAACCTGCGGCAACCAACGCCGCCACAGCTGCGGGGGGCCGCGGCTTCAAGAGCCAACGCGGCAACTTCCCGCGAAAGAAGCTCACCGCCACGGAGATTCTGGCCATGCCGTGTAGGTATCATAGCCTACCCGGCAAGCCAGCCGGCCACACCACTGACGAGTGCATCTGGACTACAGAAATCGTCAAGGCCAAGACCGGTGCCAAAAAGCGGGCACCCGACGGAGACGACGACGGTGAGCAGCAGCAGGGCATGCCACCCACTGCCGGCTTCATGGGCCACACCTTCGTCAGCCTCGATTCCAGGCGGGAGGAGAAGGTCATACGGCGCGCCGTCCACGCGACTCTGCCAGACGTGCCCTAGTGGCTCGACTGGTCAGAGCAGCCGATCACATGGAGCCGTCAAGACCAACCGCCCGCGTCGATTACCCGGGCAAATTCGCTCTGGTGGTCGCGCCCCAGGTCAAGGGCTACATCTTGACCAAGACATTGATGGACGGGGGTTCGAGCATCAACATCCTCTATTATGAGACGTTCCAACGCATGAAATTGCGTGACGAACAACTAGTACCCACCATCACCACCTTCCACGGCATCGTCCCGGGAAAGAAGGCCTACCCGCTAGGCAAAATCGCACTCGACGTCGTCTTCGGCACCGCCAAGAACTTCCGGCTCGAGAAGATCTGGTTCGAGGTGGTGAACTTCCGTAGTTCCTACCATGCGATCCTCGGGCAACCCGTCTTTGCCAAATTCATGGCAAGGCCCTGCTACTCCTACCTGAAGATGAAACTGCCGGGTCCGAACGGCATCATTACTGTACACGGCGATGTTGACCGCGCCATCGAGTGCGAAAAGGGCAACGCCGTCTTTGCCGAGTCCGTCATCGCCACGGAGCAGCTGGAGCAACTCAAGCTACAAGTCGACCCAACGACATGACCATCGTCAAGAAGCCGACTCTAGACTCACGCGACAAGTTCCAGTCAGCACAGGAAACCAGGCGCATCCCGCTGGTCGAGGGCGACTCCTCCAAGACGGCGGTGATCGGCTCGCACATGGACGTCGCATAGGAAAGCGCGCTCTGCGACTTCCTCCGTGAGAATTGGGACATCTTCGCATGGAAACCATCTGACATGCCAGGCGTCCCGAGGGAGCTTGCAGAGCACAAGCTCAACGTTGACCCCAAGCTGAAGCCAGTGAAGCAGTTCCTGCGTCGCTTCACTGGTGAGAGACAGAAGGCTATTGGCGAAGAAATAGCCCGGCTCCTAGCTACCGGGTTCATCGCCGAAGTCATACACCCGGAATGGCTTGCCAACCCGGTGCTCGTTCTGAAGAAGAACGGAACATGGCGGATGTGCATCGACTACACCGGCTTGAACAAAGCCTGTCCCAAGGATCCATTCGCATTGCCACGCATCGATCAGCTGATCGACTCGACGGCAGGGTGCGAGGCGCTATGCTTCCTCGACGCCTACTCCGGGTACCACCAGATCAAGATGGCGCCCGAAGATCAGGAGAAGACGTCTTTTATCACACCCTATGGCGCGTTTTGTTACGTCTCCATGCCCTTCGGCTTGAAAAATGCCGGAGCGACTTACTAGCGGTGCATACAGAACTGTTTGCACGAACAGATCGGCCGCAACGTCCACGCATATGTGGACGACATCGTCGTCAAGTCCAAGCTGAAGACAGACCTGATTGCCGACCTCACTGAGACGTTCACCAACCTCCGCAACTACAGGATAAAGCTCAATCCGGAAAAGTGCGTCTTCGGCGTACCCGCGGGCAATCTCCTGAGCTTCATCGTCTCCGAGCGAGGCATTGAGGCCAACCCAGAGAAGATCAAGGCGATCGAAGCTCTGAAGAAGCCGGAAAACCTCCGGGACATGCAGCGGCTCACAGGCTGTGTCGCTGCCCTCAGCCGTTTCATCTCACGACTCGGCGGGAAGGCCATGCCCTTGTACCGGCTCCTCAAGAAGTCGGACACGTTCACCTGGAACGACGAGGCAGACGCCGCCTTGACGGCACTGAAGAAGACGTTGGCCGAGGCGCCGATCCTCGCATCTCCACTAGAAAAGGAGCCGATGCTCCTCTACATCGCTGCGACCAACCGAGTCGTCAGCGCGGTGGTCGTCGTCGAGCGCAAGGAGGAAGGCCACGAGCAACTGGTCCAGCGGCCAGTTACTACGTCAGCGAAGTCCTGACGGATTCGAAGCAACGTTACCCGCACTACCAAAAACTTGTATACGGTGTTTTTCTTTGCTTCAAGAAAATTACGACATTACTTCATGGGCCACCCGATGACGTTGGTCAGCTCATCTCCCTTGGCTGAAATAATCCGTAATAGAGAGGCCACTGGGCACGTCGCCAAATGGGCTTCTGAGCTGCAGCCTTTCGATCTCAGCTACGCAGCCCGCACTGCGATCAAGTCGCAGTCACTATCCGACTTCCTCGTCGATTGGATGGAGACAAAATTGCCGGCTCCAACCTACGAAGCCGGCAGATGGACCTTATTCTTTGACGGGTCGAAGATGTATGAGGGCTCGGGGGCTGGAGTCATCCTCACTTCTCCCCAAGGCGACAAGATGCGATATGTGTTGCAGATACACTTCACGTGCACTAACAACGTCGCCGAGTACGAAGCCCTCCTACATGGCCTACGCGTGGCCAAGGAGATGGGAGTTAGCCGTATCAAATGTTACGGCGATTCCGACCTCGTCGTTCAGCAAACGATGGGGACCTGGGATGCAAATGATCCCAACATGGCGGCTTACCGCCGGCTCGTCGATCAAGTCGGCGGCCACTTCGCCGGCATGGAGATGGAGCACGTCGACCGAAGGAAGAACGAGGTGGCTGATGCACTTTCTCGCTTCGGGTCTAAGCGGGACCGAGTCCCACCCGGCGTCTTCCTCGACCAACTGCCAGCCGACGAGGTCCTCGCACGGCGAGTCGTGCGCCGGGCCTCAGCTTACGCCATCATCAACAGCGAGCTCTACAAACGCAGCACATCGGGAGTTTTCCTCCGCTGCGTCGAGCCGGAAGAGGGAAGGCGCATCCTTCATGAGATCCACTCGGGAGATTGCGGCCACCACGTCGGCGCTCGCAACCTGGTCGCCAAGGCGTTCAGGCACGGTTTTTTCTGGCTCTCTGCTCATCAGGATGCAGTCGACATCGTCCGTCGGTGCATCGGGTGCCAGAAGTACGCCCGGCAGGATCACCTACCCGCCGCGGCTCTGAAGACCATCCCTCTGACATGGCCATTCGCAGTCTGGGGAATAGACATGGTGGGCAAGTTCAAGACAGCTCGCGGTGGCATGACACATTTGCTCGTCGCAGTCGACAAGTTCACCAAATGGGTCGAAGTTGAACCTATCAAGAAACTCGACGGCAAGACCGCAACCAAGTTCCTCCAGAAGCTCATCTTCCGATTCGGCTACCCGCACAGCATCATCACTGACAACGGTACAAATTTTGCCGAAGGAGAGATGAAGGCCTTCTGCAAACAAAAAGGCATCCGTCTCGACTTGGCGTCCGTCGCCCACCCGCAATCAAACGGGCAGGCGGAAAGAATGAACCAGACAGTGCTAGCCGGGATCAAGCCGCGACTTCAAGTTCCACTGGAGCGAACACCGGGTTGCTGGCTGGACGAGCTACCAGCCGTACTCTGGGGCATCAGAACGACTCCAAACCGTTCCACCGGCTACACGCCATTCTTCATGGTGTACGGGGCGGAAGCCGTCATGCCGACCGACCTCGAGCACGACTCGCCTCGGGTCGCCCTCTACAACGAGGAAGAAAATGAAGAAGCCCGCCTGGTCGGCGTCGACCTCCTGGAAGAAGCTCGCGAACTCGCACTCTCCAGGACGGCGATATATCAGCAAAGCCTGCGCCGCTACCACAGCCGCCGGGTTAGAAGTCGCTCTTTCCAGGAAGGCGACTTGGTTCTTCGGCTCATCCAAAAGTCGAAAGGGATGCACAAGCTCTCGGCACCATGGGAAGGACCGTTCGTCGTTAGCAAAGCGATGGGCAACGGCTCCTACCACCTCGTCGACTTGCGTGAGCCGAACAAAAGCTCCAAGTCGGAAGAGGAGACCAAGCGTCCATGGAACATCAGCCTGCTTCGCCCCTATTATACATAGTATCCATTGTAATACTGTGTAATCAATCAAGGAAATAAAGTCGATACACACCCGGCACGCTCGGGGGCTATCGTTTCGATTCAATTATGCTTTCGAGTCTTTATTCTTCCTACTCACACGTTATATGATTGATGGGTTGTCAAAGAGAGCCGGATGCCACGATGCGCGGCTCACCACTGGACCCCCTGCTCACGAAGCAAAATCACAAAAATTGTTGTTTTCTCCCAAGTCGTCAGCTACCCGCACAAAGTGAAGAAGTAGTGCAGCCGGTTCAAACCTAACTTGACAATGAAGCCGCACTCGGACTTTGTCACCATGGGTACCGCGCGCGTCACGAAAAAATCACGCGAAGCACACTTGGCGAGGTCGCACGATCGACTAGCTTACAAAACAAGCGAAAAACAAACAAAGTGACGGAAAGCGCACAAAAAACAAGCATGGGGTGCCAAAACAAACATTAATAAGCCGCAGAGGCGCACGCTGAAACGCGACCCGGCACATCATACTTGTTTCATTACATAATATTTTTTCGCCCGCAGGCGACAAACCCTAACTACTTCAAAATAACCCCTCTTTTGAAAGCAGGGGAGCAAACTTCAAGACGGAGGAGCCGCCCGAGCAGAAGACGTCGACGCCTCGTTCGTCGCAGCCGGCGGTGGCAGAGCTGAAGCCCTTTCGAAAAGGTACTCCGACGCCGGCTCCCTGTCCGCCACCTCGCCAAGGTCGTTGCCCTCAGGCACCACGTCGAAGACGAAGTCGTCGTGGTCGACCATCTTGGCAGCCCGGCAGGCGTAAGGGGCGCAGTACTGGAGCACCGGCTGCAGATCGATCTCCCGGCCGCTGCTATCGGTGGGGATGCTGGCCGTGATCTTGTCCACGTTCGTCTGCCTATACCGGCCTCGCACAAGCCCGAGGGCAATGCACGCGCCGGCTCGGGCCGACGACTCCCGCACCCAGGTGATCACCTGGGGCATCAGCTCCAGAACCCGCAACACCTTGCAGACGGGTGCGGGGACGCCTTCCTTGGGCGACAGCATCTGGACGACCTTGCTGGCCCGGCCGTGAACGTCACGGGCGAAGACTCCGAGCCGGTGGACATGCTCCGAAGCCGTCAGGCCAGCCGTCTCCTCGCCTGCTCAACAAAACAAAAATCAACAACAAGGCCACAAGTCAAGTAGGCACAAACAGGGTCGCATGAAATCTTTACCCCAGATGCCAACGGCGAGGGTGGCAAGCCGCTCGGTCAGCTCCTTCATCTCGCGCTCAGCCTCGCCGGATTTGCGCTCGAGCTTCTCGAGGTCCTCGCCGTACCCCTTGGTCGCCTGGGTGAGGGCGGCGTCCGCCTCCTCCTTCTGCTTGCTGAGCCGCTCGCAGGATTCCTGCACCGCGGCAAACGCCTGCGTGTGCCGGCTCTCCTGCGCGGCCAGCAGTTGCTGGTGCTCAGCGACGGAGATGAAGCCGTCGCGCGCCTTCTTCAGCTCCTCCTGCAGGCGGCGGGTCTCCTGCTGTTCGGCTTCGAGGAGCCAGGACAGCTCCTGCAGTTCACAAACAATAAACAATCAAGAAGAGGCATGGGGGCTACGCCACGGGTTACCTCTACACCAACATTTGCTAACCCGGGGGCTAGCCCCAACAAAAAAAAAATAATACGCCGGGTCAGGAACCCGGGGTACGTTCCGAGTGGCATACACACCCACCACCGGCCTGCCTCTACATCGACATTGGCAAACCAAGGACCACTATTCGCCAAATTTGCATCCAGAAAACTATGAAGACCCAAGCCGCTTTCTACGAACGCGACTCGGGCCTTGGGGGCTACATATACGCTACGGACGCAACAGGTGCAAGAAGGATTCTACGTACCTGGTGCGCATCCATCGCTGTCTGGATGGCGGCTCGGAAGTCAGGCCGGGCGCAGATGCACCCGGGACGGAGCTCGGGGGCTGGGCAGTCAGCCCACCCGACGAGGAAGCCGTCACGGTGGCGCGGGTCGTCGTCACCACCAGCGCCGTCTCCGGCTGAGGCGTGGCACCCTGTGCCAGCCGGCACGGCGTCATCAATAGTGGCCCCCTCGGGTAGAGGGGGCACAATAACTTCGTCGCCTCCGCCGGTGGAAGGCGGAGGACTCGGCGCTCTCGTGGTCGGCTCCGCGACGTGCGCGGCAGGCTCCGCCCGCTGGGAGTCGCTCTCCAGCGCGTCCTCCATGTCACTGAGGGACGCGTCCTCAGCCCTGCGACACTCGCACGGGTCAAACTCAAGATAGCGTTTCCAGTGGAACTTGGATGAGGATCAGCAGCAGACCTGTCACCCGCAGGTGGAAGAGTTGAGGTCCGAACTCCTCGGAAGCGAGGCGCAGGCGAGTCGGCGCGAGCCCTCGCAGGGATGTCCCGCAAGGCCTTCTGCCTCCGCTCGGCAACGACGGTGCGCTGCACGGCAGCCCCAGCCGATCGCTCCGGTGGCGGCGGCGTCGGGTTCGCCGACTTGGAGCGCTTGGAGTTGGGCCCGGCGTCCTCAGCCGCAGGCCTACGCCTCCGCCGGATGCGGAGCGGCTGATCATCTTCATCATCTTCTTCAGCAGGCGCCGGGTTCTTGGACCCGGCGCGTTCTTCTCTTCCTTCTTCTCCTTCCTCCTCATCCTCAGACAGGATGGGGATCGGTTGGCGGGAGGAGAAGGCGGCTTCGTTGCCCATGGTGGCGCTGTCGGCTTCGTCGTCAGAGTCGCGCTCGACGACGTCGTTGGGGCCGGCAAGCACCGTGGGAGCGTCTCCGCGGATCGGAGGCAACCCAACAAGCGATCGAAACTCCTGAATTCGACAAAGCAGGAAGGATCGGTATAAAAAGACCAAGAAAAGGAAAGTGTTTCGAATCGTCAAGCAAAGGGACTCACCTCAGGAGCCGGATGCTTGGCGGAGTAGGCCTCCAGGCCGCCCACGATCCACTCGGGGCCGGTGGACCGTGACACGCTTCATCCGCAGCGTGAATTGCTCTACCGACTCGAACAATGTCGGGTCATGGCGCTGCGGGTCCTTCGTCCCCTTGTACTCGCAGATCAGCGAGGGCCGGTGCTGCAGAGGTGCGATCTTCCTCTTCACCCAAGTGGCGATGAGGTTCAGACCCGTCAGCCCTCCGTTCTTCAGCTCCTGAAGCCGCGCCATCAGCCGGCGCACCATGGGCAAGTCGGCGTCGCGCGGCAGCTCCTGAAGATTGCGAGGCGGCTCGGCGATGGCGAGAAGCAGGGGATCCCGATCTCGCCGTCAGGCGCCGGCTCCCGCATGTAGAAGCCCGACTTCCTCCAATACACTTTGGAGGGGAGGCCGAGATCCAGGTAGTCGACGTCGCCGCGGACCTGGAAGTTGAGGCCGCCGCAGGGCGCCATGTCGCCACCCTTCCCCAGTTTGCCGTGGAAGATCCACAGCCACAGCGGGAAGAACGGGGCGCACCCGAAGTAGCCCTCGCACAGGGTGACGAAGCAGGCGAGATGGAGATCGAGTTGGGCGTCAGGTCATGCACCTGAAGCCCGTAGAAGTCCAAGAATCGCCGGAAGAACTCCGACGTGGGGAAGCCCAGCCCGCGCTCGAGGAATGCGAGGAAGGCGACGAACTCGCCCGGCGACGGCCGCGGGCGAGGATCCGCGGAGGCGATGCGCCACCGACGCTCCGACGCCGGCGGCAACAAGCCCTCGTTGGCGGCTTGCTCCAGCGCCTGCGCCGTCACCGACGACCTCTCCCACTTGTTCTTGGGCGCCACCATCTTGGCCGGAGAAGAGGCGGAGGAGCAAGAGTGTCCAATGGCTGCGGCGGCGATGCGGCGAAGACTCAGGCGCGAGCTGCTCGAGAAAGTGGCGGCGAGCGAAGAAGAAATGGAGATGAACTCACCAGCCGCACTCCCCTGCCGTTTTAATAGGCACGGTGAGTGGAGCCGTTACCGCAGTAAATGGCGCCGCCCACGTCGTCCACGTCGCCCACTATCGCCACGTCGCACGACGCCTCGATTCCCGCGCGACGCCTCGGTTTCCACGGGAGCGTGCCGAAAAATGCGGCTCAGATTCGGCCACGTCGCTCTGTCACGACGCTGTGGATCGATGGATCGGGCGCGTGCGGGTCAAGAAGCGTCATCATTGCCACTGCTCCATCCCGAGGTGGAGGCAGTCGATGCGCCGTCAAGTCCCATCAATCGACTCGGCGCCAGACGGACAAACACTACAGGACAAACGGTCAAAGATGCCGTGACGTCAGACGGAGAAGGCGAGGAGACAACCCGCACGAGGCGAGTCGGATGGCAAACGTCCCGACGGGCACAAGCCGGCATCAAACAAAAACTTGAGTTAGACCGGGCGTTAAAAGCCAAAATCCACCACTCCGAGCCGTTGTTTTCTTTCTCTGTTTCAGGAGTTCGTTCAACGACACGACCCGGCAATTCGCAAGACGAAGACCAAGCCAGAACGAGTCCCTGACGAACTCGGGGGCTAATGATGGGGGGATGCCCAACCGGGTAGGCCCAGGACCCCGAGTCGGCCGTCAAGGCCGGGTGGCCCAAAGCCCACCCGATGTACATCTTCCAGGATACCGGGTCCCCGAGGATCCCGGTATGACGGCTCGGGGAGGCGGCAGCGGATATCTCCGAATCAGTCTGCGATTGTGTATCCCGAAGAGTGCGCTCCACGAAGCCGCACTTGTAGGCAGGATAGCTAGCGCCGCCAGCAGAACCCGTCATTCCCTGTAAACCCTAGCCGGCTCCCTATATAAAGCCGGCAAGGAGCAACCCTAGAGGCAGACTCATCTCATTCCATAGCCTCCGGAGCACCCGCAAGCTCTGGTGCGCACACCATTGTACACCCCATTCAGTCCAAATACATCCAAGCAGGAGTAGGTCTTTACCTCATACAGAGGGGCCGAACCTGGGTAAACTCTGTGTGCAACCGCTCTATGAATCCTACGTCGCCTGGCTCACACCCGAGTTAAGCCACCCCGTATGGCATCTGCCGTGATTACCCCACGACAGTCGTCTTATGATCCTCGAGTTGGGGGCATTCGCCAAAAGAGTTATTTGCCTTATCCCTCCGTCCAATATGGTTGGCATAGACCCTCCGGACTGCGACGCTTGGGAGCTGACTTTCCATTTGGTTCTTTTTGCCGAGATTGCTGACACCACGTCGGGGTAACTCTCGAGTGGAATGGATGCTCTCTCATTTTTATGAGTGCTTTTCGGTTCATTCTTTTACGGTGACACCGGCCTGGTCTCCCGCCACCGTCATCCATTTGAAACATTATGCTATTATTCTGTGAACACTAACCCCCGAGTGACACCGGCCGGTCTCCCACCCAGTCACCCGGGTATTGTTATTATCGTTATGTTGTTATCTATGCATGCAAGTATTATGTTGCTAATGCCTTGTTGTTGTTGATATGTGATATTGATGTCGTGATTATTTTTCTAGACTAATCCTCTGTTTTGGGACTTGTTGTGATAAAACCTGATTAAATGAAACATCCCTCCAAACAACGATAAGGTCTGTTCATAGTGCCACTAATCTGAACCCTTGCATGCGATATCACCGTTGTCTCATGGGAGGACCGTGACCTAGTAGGTTGTTAGGCCCCTTTTTATGCCATCCATTGGGCGCAGTCGTTCGGTTGCGCTGTCCGAGGGGAGTGGTCGACAGGCACGGGTTCGACTGTGATAGGTAGTCCGGAGCTAGGCATACCCGGTCGCGCCGGGGGATGTGCCGGACTTACTTGCCCGTTGTGCCACGCGCATAGGGTGATGCAGGAGAGTGTCTTAGCAAGTGGACCGTCATGTGAGTGTATTTTGCTTAGTACGACTTTGGGCGTGATGAACCTGAAGTGTCGGCTGAGTGGGGTGCATTCTGATAGGTGGGAAAGCAAACTCTCGAGAGCATCAACCTAGCAAGCTAGCCTCGTTCCTGGGATGGAACAACAGTTCAGTGTCGGTCACACTGTGTGTCCTCGTCGTGTCCGTAGGTTAAACTTAAGATTTGTTTGAAATAATTAATGAACGACCGGATTACACTAAATGAACAAATAAGATGATGCAGGGAATATTGTCCTGAGATGTTGATGGTAACCGTGATAGGGATGGCGGTGTGATGCGTTGGGAAGCCTATAGTTAGGCCAGAGCCCACATCAACCGTGCGTGCCCAGAGTGAAATGATGAGGCAAGAGGGCCTAGCCGTGATCACAGGTGATGTCGTGTATTATGTGGTACCAACTGGTACACTCGTCTACCCGTCACAGGTAAGCTCGTTGTATGATTGCCGGGGCACGATCCAACCCCACCTGGCTTGGACTCTGCACTGGTGATACCCCATTGTTTGCTTATGCCATGTTTTTGCTTGTCAAAGTCATGCTACTTTTATGCCATGTATCTAGAGTACACCCTGCCATGTGTAGATTTTATTTCCAAAGTATATCTTGTTGCATGATTGTTGGATTGTTTGTAGTAAGTGGCGAATTCTTGTGACGTGCGGCCAGTTATCTTGGGATGGCGCACGGGACGACTGCCTCGCTGGTGATATGTGCCAGGGAGGGGTGTCACAGAGCATGGTATCAGAGCACCAGGCTGGCTATAGACTACCCTAGCATGGAAGCCCAGCCTTACTTTTGCCCGACAGTGAGCCGATGGATTTAACCCATCTCCGCCTAACTGGCATGGCAAGTGTCGGTCCACAGTAAGGTGAAGTAGGACCTGGCCCACTCGCCGGTTTCTTCCATGAGAAGGAGCCGACACAACCCATCCTATAAGAGACCCCAGTCCTAGCTGCTGTTTATCCCCAACCTCGCCTGCTATCCTTAGCCAACCCAACTCTCGTGAAGCAGGATCCCGCAAAGGAATCTCGCGTTCTCATCTCATCCTACACCCAGATCCAGAAATAAGCCGATGGCGAACCCCAAGATCGTCCTAGAGACCACTGCCGAGGATCATGGCGGATTTCCACTGATGCTTTGGAAGGCCGTCTGTGTTCTTCTTGGTGCTCGAGAACTCACTCTCGCCTGTCGGGAGTGATTTTCGAGCAGACGTGCATGTCGGCTCGTGTGCATTGGGCACAAGTCCGTCTTACCTGATCCAAGGTAGGAGCATGGCCACTATCCATCAAGCCATCCAGGTAGCAGCTTGGGAAGGTCTCGTCCGCCTGCGGTACTCAGAACCGGCAATGGCGAACAGTCGAGCTTTCCACCTCCTCCCCGCCAGACCCCAGCATGGTGCGGAGGCTATCCAAACTCCCATTGGAGAAGAAGTCGACCCTGCCGTAATCACCCTGGCCACCTACGGAGGTGCAATGACAAGGCTCAGCCATTCTCTGATGAAGGAACTCATGACCACAAGGCGCAACCTTGGTATTGCTCGCATGCAACTGAGTCGAGCAAGGAACCTACCTACCCCCGCCCATGGGCAAGCTCAGGGCACAGGACTCCCGTTCCCAGATTATTTGCTGGAACGCTGTCTTGATGCATCAGTGGCGCAAGCGCTAGCTCGAGTTCAGCAGCACCCCCAAGAGCGAGGTATGATCCTCGGAGGCGTGCATGCGATTCCCCACCCCGTGGAAGATGGAGATGTGGACACCACTCTTCGTCTCGGCCGCGCTCCACCGACTACCAGAGGCTGTCAAGCTGAGTAGAACCCTGTTTAGTTAGCCCGAGTGGCGCTTGTGTGTTGGTAGGGGAGAATCAGCGAGGTTGTTGTTTTTCTTGTGTTAGCTGTAATGTAAGTTTGTTGTATGCTTTCTGGATGATGTTGAATCAGCCCGGAATAAAACTTGGTGTTCTGATTCTCTTGTTAACCATTATGGTTACATGTTATGCCAGCCTCCTGCAAATGCTTTGGGGCCATAAAATGCAGGATTAATTTTCTAAAATATATTTTCTCAGTGTAGCAAGTTCTTTTATCTGTATGCTAGTACCTCTGCAATTCTATCTGTGCTGCAAGACCAGGTTTGTTGCAGCTGAGGAAAGTTCAGAAATGAAAATCTTGTTCCAGTTCATCAGAGGAGACAAATTGGATACATCTACTAAGTTCAGTACAGAAGGGAAATTACAGAATCAAGGATACAAGTTCTACTCCAACATAGAACACTACAACTAACTCAGTACAGATGCGAAGGCACCCCAGAAATTCTACTCCCTCTCAATCTCAGGGGCGTTGCTAGAAGATGAGCCTGGCTCACCCGAAGCCGAGTCGCGAGCCGCGCGACGGCGACGGATGGCTCGAGCGGCCGGCTCACCTCCAGCTGGAAGAGCGGCCACCTCAGCCACCGGCGGCGCAGCCTGCCCCACCGCCGCAGCCTGCTCCTCCGCCGCAGAATCAGCACCAGCGCCAGACCACCAGTTGCAAAGGCCGAAGATCAGGAAGACCACCGCCGCAAACAGCAGTCCGCCCACCACCGTGGACGAGATCCCGAAGAGCGCGACGATGATCACATGCTCGATGAAGCCCGCCCTATCCAGCATCTCAACGTAGGTTCTGAGGAAGCTCTGAACGAAGCCCATGGTTGCGATGAAAGAAGAGAGGATTTCGGAGATATCTGGTTTATAGCTGGAGCTCGGACGCCGCTCCTCGACACCGCACGCGGGAAAAGAGAAAGAATCGCGAGCAGTGGCGCGAAACCATCGAGGACATGTTCCCCAAAGCCGTGATGGCCGCGACGTCGACGGACCGCACGCGCAGCAGTGCCACAGTGGAGTGCTCCGCGCACTGGGAACCGCCGTGTACAGAGTGAGAGAGAGCGAGGAAGAAGAAGAGAGAAAGGAAGAAGAAGACTGCCAGGTGGACCCCGGTCCCACATGTCAGCGAATAAGTCGATAGCCACGGTGTGCCTCTATCCCTTTCTCAGGAAAATCATCCCCTCGTCTCTCCAGTGTTTCTTTTAGGGAAAATCTTTACAAAATAATTTTGGGAAATGGCCTATCCCACAGTGTCTGTGAACCAATTATGGGTGACCGGATATTTTCTTTTGAAAAGAAACCTTTTGGTTTTCTAAAACCTGTGTAAACGTGAAAATGTTTATGCAGCTTTTCTAAAACAAAACCCTAGGCAAGGGGTATGATTAGGATATCCCTCAATAATTTGGTTTTATAAAATGGTGGGTAATTCTTTAACCAAGAAAAATCTTTGGTTGCTGGTTGATAGTTTGGTTGTAGATTTTGGTTGATCCTGCCATGTTTGTGTTGAGTTGAGCAAAACCATAGATTTAATTTTAACCATGGTGGTAGATCCTATGTTGATTGATTGAGTGAGCCCCTGCCATGCCATCTTTTAAATGCATTGAGTATGGTAGAAATATCATACTGTTTTAAATAAAATCTTGTGGAGTGTAATCTCTTGAGTGTTAAACTCTAATATTTTGCAGAAAAAGTTTTTAAATGGGGTATAAATGGATCGTTCAAGAATTAACTTGTATAACCTCCTTAATCTCGAGGACGAGATTCTTTTAAGGGGGGAAGGTCTGTAACACCCCAAAATTTGGGACCTAATTTTTAGCGGTGTTTTCTGACACCTGAAAAACTTTTTCTATTTTTCCTAAATATTTCCTCAAATATTTTGGGGATGATTTGACTTTGGAATTGCTCTCCAAAATTTCCCGGTGATCCATGAACCCTCCAATGCCGTGGTTATTTTGTTGCCTAAGTTTTCTCTCGAAAACCCTAGCCCCGGCTATTAAACCTTTTAAACCCTTTTTCTCCACCTACAAAAGGGAAGCCCATTTACATAGCTAGATAAATTCCACTAAAAATACCGGAGGACTCCCATATCCATATAAAGACATTCCCTGAAAAAATATTGCATACTCCAATGCAATATTTCCAAGTTGGACATTATTCTCTAAAATGCCATTTATGATCCAGAAATTATCTAGACACCTTACACTCATCCAAAAATTATGCCATTTTGGGAAGGTGCATGACTTCACCTCCTGAACATTTCACTCCATTGCCCCAACCTCATTTGAGCAATATTTGAGGTACTTCCTTTGTAATGCCCTTTTCATGCCTTTTTGCAATTCCCAAAGGAACCCCTATTTGTATGTCTCCAAAAATTCCTCAAAAATTAGGGAGTGATCCCTAGGCAGTGTGTAACCCATTTATGCAAAAATATTTGGTACCTTGCTAGGAAAATGTTGGACTTGTTCCCTGTGCAAGTTTCTGCCCTAAAACCCATTTGTTTTCAAAAACACACCAAATGATTTTTGTAGTGGGAAGTGAACCCATAGATGCAAGCACTAGGAGGGACTACACCCCTGGACCAAGTCTTGATCAAACCTAAAATGGTTTGCCCCTCCAAACACCAGATTTCAAAATAGTCCAGTACTGTTTTTCAGAAAAACTAGTCGCACCAACTTGAGATTTAGCAACAACTTTGGTCAGCAAAGTTGTTGGAAATTCAATTTGGAGCAAAGTGACACGGTTATTTTCTCCTCTAGAGCCCTAGAACGAGAGATCCATCACGATGCCGATGTCGGCATGGCCGGCGGCGTGATCACCACGGGCATGCATAGCGCCGCCGCACTGCTCCTCGGGTTCCCTTCACTGTTCCTCGGTTCCAGGCCACGCGAGCAGTAGCCGCACGACTCCTGCTCCCCAGGATCAGTTCGAGCCCGCCCTTCTCCCCTCACTGTGGCCGAAAGACGTAAGCGGTGACCTCGGCGGCCATTGATGGCAGCACCGTCCACAACCTACCTCTCCTCCCCTCTGGCCTATATAAGGGCACCCCGGCCCCTCCTCTGGACCTCGAACCTCACTCTCCCCCACAGGACTCACAGCAAGTTCACTTGAGGGACGAGCTCGTCTCCTCCGGTTTCGGCCGTGGCCACTGATGGCCATGACGAGCACGAGCTCGAGCCGTCCACGCCTCCTAGCCCAAGCCAAACCACCTGCTAGCCTCCCCACTACCTCCGCCTCCGTTTACCATCTCCACACCGTCCAACCCAGCGCTGCCGTGAGCTGCCCGTGGTCGGCCGCCATGGCCGACGCACGCGTGCTTGCGTGCTCGTGCAACCCAGCACCCCCCTAGCCCTAGCCCCTTCCCCGGCCACGGAGCGCCACCCCCAGGTGGTCCCCGCCATCGCTGGCCCTCCGGGCGAGCTCGCAAGGCCGTCCCCGGCCAGCTCTGCTCGCTCCCGTGCGAGGCAGAGGAAGAAGACGATCCCCTGGATCGATCCCCTGTGTCTCTTTCTTTTTTCCCCTGCGAATCGTTTTCCAGCCCAGCAGCAGGCCGAGGCCTGCTAGTGGCCCAGCAAGGCGCAGCGCAGTCGCGCGCAGTGCACAGCACAGTAGCGGCCCATTTGCGGCCCGATTAGTTTTTTTTTCGCGAAACTGTTTTTCTTTTTCCCTGCTGGACAGATTTCAAACGCCCACAACTTTTGAACCGTAAGTCCGTTTTCAGTGATTCAAATTTCTATATCTTCGTATCGATGAGCTCTTTCTGGTGGTAATGATTCCATCTCATTCCAAAATACTTCTATGAGGTGCCCTTTTGTACGGCCATTTCGGAGTCCGTGGAACGGGGCTATCGCTGCCCTACGCCGCGGAACCAAACCCAACCCTCCAAGCCCAATGGATCCCCGTCTTCGCAGGCAAGCTAACCCCTTGCTATGAGTCATCCCGCAATGCTTGTTTTTTTGATTGCTTAATACCATGCCGGGTGTTTATGTTTGTCTACTGTTAAGATTGTTATGTCTGTCTGCTATTATCGTTGCATGTCTGTATGTTGTCCATATTTTGTATGAGCCTTGTATTGTTGTATGTATATCATGATGCATTTTAAATTATTGCATTACCTTATAATTGCTTGTATGCACATCACTCCCGTTCCCTAGACGATGGCCGGAGGAACCGCCTCAGTCGAAGGAATGGGGGAAAATATTACAACTGTGCGTCTCGCGCTTGCGGGGCTTTGTTTGCTTCTTTCTTCTTCGCCGAGGTGAGGAGCGGACGAATGTCGTCTTATGATCCTCGGAGTTGGGGGCATTCGCCAAAAGAGTTATTTGCCTTATCCCTCCATCAAATATGGTTGGCATAGACCCTCCGGACTGCGATGCTTGGGAGCTGACTTTCCATTTGGTTCTTTTTGCCGAGATTGCTGACACCACGTCGGGGTAACTCTCGAGTGGAATGGATGCTCTCTCATTTTTATGAGTGCTTTTCGGTTCATTCTTTTACGGTGACACCGGCCGGGTCTCCCGCCACCGTCATCCATTTGAAACATTATGCTATTATTCTGTGAACACTAACCCCGAGTGACACCGGCCGGGTCTCCCACCCAGTCACCCGGGTATTGTTATTATCGCTATGTTGTTATCTATGCATGCAAGTATTATGTTGCTAATGCCTTGTTGTTGTTGATATGTGATATTGATGTCGTGATTATTTTTCTGGACTAATCCTCTGTTTTGGGACTTGTTGTGATAAAACTTGATTAAATGAAACATCCCTCCAAACAACGATAAGGTCTGTTCATAGTGCCACTAATCTGAACCTTGCATGCGATATCACCGTTGTCTCATGGGAGGATCGTGACCTAGTAGGTTGTTAGGCCCCTTTTTGTGCCATCCATTGGGTGCAGTCGTTCGGTTGCGCTGTCCGAGGGGAGTGGTCGACAGGCACGGGTTCGACTGTGATAGGTAGTCCGGAGCTAGGCATACCCGGTCGCGCCGGGGATGTGCCGTACTTAGTTGCCCGTTGTGCCACGCGCATAGGGTGATGCAGGAGAGTGTCTTAGCAAGTGGACCGTCATGTGAGTGTATTTTGCTTAGTACGACTTTGGGCGTGATGAACCTGAAGTGTCGGCTGAGTGGGTGCATTCTGATAGGTGGGAAAGCAAACTCTCGAGAGCATCAACCAAGCAAGCTAGCCTCGTTCCTGGGATATGGAACAACAGTTCAGTGTCGGTCACACTGTGTGTCCTCGTCGTGTCCGGAGGTTAAACTTAAGATATGTTTGAAATAATTAATGATCGAACGATTACACTAAATGAACAAATAAGATGATGCAGGGAATATTGTCCTGAGATGTTGATGGTAACCGTGAAAGGGATGGCGGTGTGATGCGTTGGGAAGCCTATAGTTAGGCCAGAGCCCACATCAACCGTGCGTGCCCAGATTGAAATGATGAGGCCAGAGGGCCTAGCCGTGATCACGGGTGATGTCGTGTATTATGTGGTACCAACTGGTACACTCGTCTACCCGTCACAGGTAAGCTCGTTGTATGATTGCCGGGGCACGATCCAACCCCATCTGGCTTGGACTCTGCACTGGTGATACCCCATTGTTTGCTTATGCCATGTTTTTGCTTGTCAAAGTCATGCTACTTTTATGCCATGTATCTAGAGTACACCCTGCCATGTGTAGATTTTATTTCCAAAGTATATCTTGTTGCATGATTGTTGGATTGTTTGTAGTAAGTGGCGAATTCTTGCTGAGTGCATAATAATGTACTCACGGGCCTTGTGATTGTGGCCAGGTTTTGTCGAGGATTCATCTTCCACCTTAGGAAGGACTTGAAGCAAGAGCGTGCTAGGATCAGTAGCCCAGCCAGAACCTGTGGAGTGGAGCCGCTCCAAGCCGTTGCCTTAGTCGTCTTCCGCTACCAGTTAAAAACTCTGTCCAGAGCCATGCTGGGATTGATATTTCGTCATCCCTTGATGGCCTTGTAAACCATTTGTAGCACTGATGTGCCTGATTGTGTAATGATTTCCATTATGTTACACTGTTGTGACGTGCGGCCAGTTATCTTGGGATGGCGCACGGGACGACTGCCTCTCTGGTGATATGTGCCAGGGAGGGGTGTCACAACCTGCGAGGGAGTCCACGACATCCAGGCAGTCGGCTTCTTCATCAACGGCTGTCGGGAGAACACAATGCTCAAGCACGCGCTCCTCTTGGATGAGCCAAAGTCCATGCCAAAGCTCATGACCATAGCAGACAAGTACGCCACGGCCGACTCCGCCATGAGGGTCCCAATGCAAGTAGATGGAGCCGGAAGGGCACAAGAGAAGCCGGCTGCGAGAGAACCAGGCGGCCCCAGCAACGACAACCGAGGCAACCGCGACGTCCGGACAATGGAGGCAACCGCGACAACCGTGACCGCCGCGACGATCGAGATCGAGACAGCCGAAAGAGAAGCGGTGCGCCAGACGGGCGGTACGAGAACCGTGCCATCAACGCAACCGAAGTCGGCCAACCGGCTTGCGATGACGGTGGCAACCGGAATCCCCGCCAGTGGAACAAGCCAGAAGGGCGATACGAGGACCGCCAGTGGGCAAAGCCAGCATACCTGTTCAAGGACATGATGAACGGCCCATGCCGGTACCACAGCGTGATCGGGAAGCCGGCCACCCATACGATGGCGCGCTGCAGCTGGACTCTCCGTCTGCAGCGCGGGGAAGGTCCGCCGCCTCCACCACCCGGCCCACCCCCTCCCCAAGGCGGCATCAACGTCGGCAACAACCAGCGCAACGAGCGCCCAAGACAGCCGGCTGCCGCAGCCGGCACATCTCGTGACATGTACCCCAACAAGGATGCCGCGTACGTCATCTCCATCATTGAGCGCAACGACAAGCACAGCCAGCGGCTGCGCGTCGCAGAGGTGAACGCAGTCGTCCCCGCCGTCCAGCAGCTGATGGACTGGGCAAACCAGCCCATCTCCTTCGGACCTAGCGACCACCGGACATCATGCCAAATCTCGGGGGCTACAGCATGCTCCTAGACCCCACCTTCGTCACCGACCAAGAGTTCACCGTCACCTTCTCCCGAGTGCTCATCGACGGAGGAAGCAGCATCAACATCCTGTACAAAGACACCGCCGACAAGCTGGGCATAACTTGAGCAGCGACACGGCCCACAAGGCTCCGCCACGCGCGGCCGACTCCAGCAGCTCCTGCACCGTTGCCGGTGCAAGAGCAAGACGACGTGCCAGCTCGGCCAGGACGATGGGGATTCCCTGGCCGGGCTAGACGTACCTGCAGAGCCTCCCGGTCGCGAAGGCCAACGCGCAGGCATCGACTCCAAGCCGGTCCACCCGGTCTGCCACAGAGGTCGAGCAGCCGGCAATGGCAGCGTCAGTCGGCTCCACCCCAAGGGCTTCCAGCTGGGCCCTGCCCGCCTCCATGCCCGCAGACGGATAGTAGCCTGCAGCCGAACAAAAACGTCAGGACAAGGAAATCTTCAGCAAGACAAGGACATCGCCACCAAGATTACCTCGGACGGCGAGGTCGATCTGAGCCAGCTCTTGGTGCGCCGACCCCTCCTCTGCCGTCAGGCGAGTGACCTCGTCCTTCAGCCTCGTGATCTCCGCCCGGTCGTCCTTGCGCTGCTGGTTGTAGCCCTGCTCCAGCTTCTCAAACTGCTCCCGCGCCTCCACCGCCGCCTTCTCCACCGCCTCCTTGGCCTTGGCCAGCCTGTCCAGCCCCGCCTGCCGCTCCTCGTCGCGCTTCTTGAGCCGCTCCACCTCCTGCGCCAGGTCACTGAACTGGTAGCTAGCCAGTTTGGCGCGCAGCTCCTCGTCGCTCTCTACAGAGAAAAGCCTCAGATCCCGCGCCCGGCTCCGTGTGGAGAGATCGCAGCCGGATAAGACACTCTTGGCGGCCTCGAGGTCCTTCTCCAGCTGCAGGACCTTCTGGTTGGACTCCTCCTGAAGATAAGAAAAGATGAGGCTCAGAACTCGAGCCTGCTACCGCAGCCGGCCAAAGATAAAGCGAAGAAACAAAGCAAAAGAATACACCTTGAGCAGCTCCAGGAAGCGGTCGAAGTCTTGGAGTTGGACCACCAGCTCCTTCCGGATCTCCAAGGCGAAGTCCAGCGGGTTGGACGGCCTCCGCGTCCCACCGGCGTTGGCGGCAATGGAGGGATCAGCCGGCGCCGCCTGCTTCCCCGCCCTCTTCTTTGCCGCCGACTCAGCCCTCTTTGTAGAGGGTATCGCGCCAGCCCTCGTCTTCGGCGCGCCCATCGCCCCGGCCCCGGCTGCCCCCGGGGAACCACCAGCCACCTCAACATCGCCACCGACGGAAGGCGGAACCACCTCGACCTGGGGGGCCACCGGCTGGCCTCCCGTACCCGGCGCAAGGGGCTGCTCGCGCTGCTCCCCTGGCCCGCCCTCCTGCCCTCCGACTGCCCGGACGGCCGCGTCCGCTTGCGTAGCCGGCGCAGCAGCCGTCTCCGCAGCCCCGCCAACCGTCAAGGGCCTCGGCGCCCCGAAGAAGACACGTTGATTCACCCGGCAAGATAACAGAGATATCAAGCAATGAGAAGCACTTACCCGTGCACGTTGACCGGGACCCTCTTCGGCCGCTTCCTCAGCAGCAACTCACCGTCGTCGTCGTCTCCCTCCGCGTCGGTTGGAGTAGCCGGCTTCGGTCTCTTCGGGCGAGGGGCCGAGGTCGACCCCGCAGTCTCTACACTCTCAACGCTCTCAGTGTCCGAGAGATCTATGACTTCCACGGGTTTCGAGACCTCGTCAACATCAGAGCTAGAGGCAGCCGGCTTACCCCGAGTAGCCGGCGGAGCGTCGCCCGCCTCGCTGCCTCCAAGCGGCGCCTGGTCAGCCGGCGCCCCATCCGCCTGGTCGCCTTCGGCGTGACCACCATCTACCTGGGCGGCCTCGTCGTCGTCGCCCTCGCCATCGACGCCACCTTCGGCCGCCTCCTCGTCACCCTCCGGCTGGGCCTCCCCAGGCGGATCCTTCTCCAGCCGGATGTTCGGTCGGAACTGGGGGCCGTTGGGCCCGTCCTCCTCAAGCTGGACCTTAAACAGCTGCGCAGCCGGCCAGGTGAGCAGCCGGCCAAGGCATAAAAGAAAGAGCACAAGCACAAGCGAAGACAACGTACCTAGGGTGCCCGCTTCCTGCGAGTGTACGGCGCGTTGCTGTACTTCCAGTTCTCCGCCACCCTCTGCTCCTTGGTGACGTGCCGGAGCCAGCCGTTCAGCGACACCAGCTTCCACCTCTTCCAGGTCAGCCGGGTGGGGTCGAGGCGCCCACTCAGGAAGCAGATCTTGTGCAGTCGGGCCTGCAGCGGCGCGATCCGGTTGTACAGCTAGCAAAGGGTGACGTCCCGGGTGGTCGCCGTACATCTTCGTGAAGAGCTCCTCGAGGAGCTCAAGCATATTGTCGACGTCCGTCTGGTCGCCGTACATCTTCACGCCCCAGTTGGCCCTAACCGGGGCGACCGGCTAGAAGGCCGGCAGGCGGATGTGATCCTCACCCACCTTCAAGTTGCGGACGTAGAAGTATGTCCGCTGCCAATCCTTCACTGTGTCCGGCTTCTTGTAGCCGGGCAGCTCCATCCGCGACCGACGGTAGACGATCGCAGCTCCGCAGTCGACGAAGCCGAGCTCCTCCTTGTCGCCGAGGTAACGGCCGCGGAGGTAGAACAGCCGGCAGAAGAGAGGAAGAGAAGGCCAGACGCCGAGCCACCCCTCGCAGACGGTGGCGAAGTACGTCAGCGTTGCCACGGAGTTCGCTCCGAGGTGGTGCGGTTGCAGGCCGAAAAGCTGCAGGAAACTCTGGAGGAATGGGCTCGCCGGCAACGCGAGCCCACGGTTGAGTGGTCCATGAAGACCACGAACTCACCGGCGTGCGCGACGGGGACTACCTCATCCTCGGCAGCGAGGCGCACCCCCACGCGCTCCTCCGTCGACAGAAGACCGCGCGTGCGAAGGCAATCGATGTCCTCCGCGGTGATGTGCGAGCCACGCCAGTCGCCACCGCCGTCATTCCCCTCCGCCATCTCGGCCTCCAGCGTGCTCGGAGGAGCAGGAGCCGTCGCCGGCGTGGAGTGGTGGTGGCCCGTGGCTGTCGTGACCGCTGTTGCCACGCACTGGAGGAAGAGGCGCAGCGCCGGTGGAGAACTTCTTCGCCGGAGAAGGAGAAGGAGAAGCACGGGAGTCGCGACGGAGGCCTCAGGCGCATGGAGAAGATGGCGCGAAGTGCGTGAACTCCCCTTTTATAGCCTGGCCGCATCCGGTAACCGCCTCCGGAGATCGCGCCGCGTGGCGCGCAACCGCGCATTCAACGACGAGATCGTGGGCGGCGGTTTCGCCACAGAAGATCCCGCTACGTCGGTTTCGCCGCAGAAGATCCTGCTACAGGAACCGAGGCATCGTCTCGACTGCCGGGCAACCGCCTGGCCGACGGATGGGACGTGCCAGCATCATCCGTGACGTCATCACCAGCACCCGGCCGGCGGAGCGCTCGACGTTTCGCCTCCTTGACCGGATAAACTTCTTCGGTTTGTTTGAACACGTAGAAGCCCTCCTCGCCATAACCGGCTACAACGCTCCAACATGTTCGGGGGCTAGTGACATGGGGATAAAACCCGGGTACCCAAAGACCCACAGAAGATCCCGAGTGAAACGCAAATTCAGGTGCCCAGGCGCCTCCAGCTGTCCGGCCAAGCCGAGCCCACCTGCCCTGAGTGCAGCCGAACTCCGCCTAGCTAGACGAAGCACAGCTGGGCGGCGCGGGCAAGCGGAACCGCAGACTCGTCATCAGCACAGTTCCTGGACAAATAGATAACGACAAGCATCGCCCGCCTTTTACGACCAAGGTCAACGGCGGCAGCCGGATTCGGTTGCTCGCCAGCCGGGCGACCGGCTGCCGCGCTCCCACGATGAGCGGAAGACAAGGACCCGTGTTGGGCGGGTGCCGGCACCGTGCCCGGCGCGCCCTCCACGCTGCCCAGGCGTGGGCTAAAGCGAAGCCTGGCCTGACGTCTCCCACAGTGCTCAGCAGCCCCGACAGGCGGGAGGCACGGAGCGCTGCCTCACGCCCGACAAGATCCCAGGCGCCGCCTACCCGGTCGGAGGGGTCCGGCATCGTAGCCGGTCAGCCCTCCACGACGCGAAGTCTACCCCGACATCGCCTGCAGGCCTACGAGGTTCTACTGCTCGGCGGACATGCAGCGTCATGAAGAGACAGCCCTGTAGCCGACACTGCCCGGCTGGCACGGGCCAGCCGGACCCGCCTGTAAGCTGGACAGCCAGGCCTATATAAGGTTGTCCAGTGCCCAAGTAGAGGGGGTCGGTCGATCGCCTCGTTTCTTCTTCCTCCCCACACCCGAACCATGAGACACTCGAACAGCTCAAGGAGCAACTCTGTACCGTGTGCACCATTGATAGAGAGATCGAGCAGGAGTAGGAGTGTTACCTCCTCCGGGAGGGCTCCGAACCTGTGTACTTCCCGTGTCCGCGCTCCGGCGCAATCCCTGTGGGTGCCGCTGTTGCAGAACGCTGCCCCCATCCCGATCTTAGCCACTCCGTGGCATATGCCGTGCTCCACACCACGTCACCAGCATATCAGTCTCATGCTTCTATCTCGACATGCAAGACACAGGACATCGCTCCTACGAGGGTGCTAGAGCAGGTTTGGGTACATGTTCAGGTAGTTCCATACACTTTGCGACATTTTCTGGGTATTTGGGATGTGGGCTCTCTTATTGGGACTACTCTGGATGTCAATCTTGTTACGCTCAGGAGCCGTGGCATTGTGCGTCTTAAGGTCGGCATGGTTGATTCCAAGGTTCTGTAGAAGCGGGTGGACAGCGAGTTGGGTAACTATGTGGGTGTGGCTTGTGTGGTTATACTTAAGGAATTTGCCTTCTACTTCCGACGCGAGCCTTAAGAATTTGTTCCAGATGCCAATTTTGTTCCTTTTTTCTGGAGGCGCAAAGGGGATGATGCTGATGATGATGTTGGGGGAACTATGAGGGACTTGGGACCCTCCCTAGGGTCGAATAGTACTCAAGGATCGCAGGCGACCAACATGGAGATGGATGTTACTCAATCTTCTGGTGGTGCGGACTATGGCAAAACAGTGGCTACGGAGTGTGTTGCGGTGATGGCGATAACACCGTATAATCATAGTCCTAAAACTCCTCATGGAAGGGCAATTGTCGATGTTATCCGCAAAGTGGCTCCTGCTTTGATGCGCCCCATCTGCCCAGGTTCTGTGGTTCCTCTTTGTGAGTCTGATGCAGCGGCAACGGAGGATGTTTCTGCTATTCTGGGTACTGGTACTGCTGTTGGGCTGAAATCTGCAGCGGAGGGGATGGCGCTGGGCGACATAGCGCAGTCTGCAGCTTGCTGGGCCTCGCAGAGTGCTGCTCCTGTGGGCGAGGCTAGCTGGGCCTCGGTGCCGCTCGTCACTGATGGGCTGCGGGCGCCGGCTGCCGTGGGCGACCGCGAGCTTTCTGCTGCACGGGTGGCCTCGCCAGCGCCTGCCATGAAGGATGCTACCGGCTGGGCTTCCCTGCAGGCCGGGAACAGCAGCCCAACTGGGCTGGCATCCTCGCTGCAGGATGGGCTGGTCGACGCTGCCTCCAGCGGGCCGAGATAGGGGGGGGGGGGGCTTCTACATCGACATTGCCTCCCCAGGTTGCTCGGCTGGATGCGAGTTCAGCAGGAGGGGTTCCTTCACCATCTTTGACCCCTCCACTGAAGCCAAGTGCTGCCGGGAGCTTTGTGCTGGACGGGTCAGCTGCTACTTCGCCAACGCTGACCTCAGCTTCTTATTCGGAGTCTCCTGCGGTCGACGGCGCCGTCTCTGCCTCGCCATGTACACCACCGCCCGCTATGACCCAGCCCACTCCTCCACGGCGGAGTGGAAGGTTTGAGGCCATGGCGGATGGTGCTACATTGACGGACGAGGACTCTCTGAAGAAAGCAATGCGCCGTAAAGCGGCGCAAAACCTGGACTCGCATGGTAACGATTCGACATCCAAGTCTTTTCTTTCTTTTTCGTCTCCATCAATTTCTGCAAAGTTAAATAGTGTAGGTATTAAACTTGGTAGTACTCAGAATCAAATTGATGTGTCAACTAGAGTCTTGAGGCATATGGAATTTGACCGTTCAACGGTAATTCCTAAAGCTTCAACCAAGTTGACCGCCACCTATTTGGATGATGAAGAAGCAAATGACACAGAGGGTCAGCTTGTTTCTCATCTAATTGGTGAGGTGTTGGAGATAGGATTAGATGATGATGGGTTGAGCTCACACTAGTAGGAGAATGCCTTTTAGTGGCGCACCAAAAATACATTCTGTGGCGCATGGTGGGTGCGCCACAGAAGTCTCGCCACAAAAATATTAATTCTGTGGCGCACGTCCCCCATGCGCCACAGAAAAGTGCAAGATTCTGTGGCGCACCCCCAACCATGCGCCACAGAAATATTTCTGTGGCGCACCCCACTACCATGCGCCACAAAAGTTTTTTTGAATTTCAAAAAAAGGGCGGCCAGATCTAGATCTGGATCTAGATCTAGCCGCCGGAATTTCGCCGGAATTTCGAAATTTCACCGGAATTTGGCCGGAGCTCGTCGGAGGACGTGGTGCCCGTGGCCATGGCCGTAGGTGGCTTGGTCGGTGGTGGGTGGAGGATGGGGGTCACCGGAGGTGGTGGAGGAGGGTCGCCGGAGTTGGTGGAGGAGAGGAGGTCGCCGGAGTTGGTGGAGGAGGAGGAGGTCGCCGGAGTTGGTGGAGGAGGAGGAGGAGGAGGAGAAGCTCGCCGGAGGTGGTGGAGGAGGAGGAGGTCGCCGGAGTTGAGTTGAAGTAGAGGTAGAGGAGAGAAGGGGAGAGGAGAAGTGGAGGAGAAGGGAGAGGAGAAGTGGAGGAGAAGTGAAAGGAGAGAAGAAGAGAAGGAGAAAGGAGAGAAACAAGATAATATAAGGGCGCCGGCGGGATTCGAAATCCCGCCCAACAATTCTGTGGCGCACCTGCCACCGTGCGCCACATATTTTTTTTCCAATTTTTTGATTTTCTTTGATTTTGTAGAAAAAATTCTTCTTATTGAAATAACTTTTTACTCTTTTGGAATTTCCCGAATCTGAGAAAAGTTCACCGGGTAAACCCAGGTGAAATCGAGCTCCTTTTTTCTCATGATTTTTTGGTACATTAAACGCATTTTTTCGACATCGTATTGCAAAAGTTATGGCCGTTCAAACTTTTTTCTGTTTTTTTGCAAAAAAGGTCAAAATTCATATTTCAAAATTTCTATACGAAGTAGACACTAAAAGCTAACTATATCTCAAAGGATTTTATTTATTGAAGATTTTATCATTTTCGTTTATTGTTTGCAAAACTGAAAAAGGCGATCCACGGGGTCTGTGTGATCTGAAAAAAATAATTCTGTGGCGCACCTGGCCTTGTGCGCCACAGAAAGTCACATTTCTGTGGCGCACACTCCCCATGCGCCACAGAAAGTCACATTTCTGTGGCGCACCTGGCCTTGTGCGCCACAGAAAGTCACATTTCTGTGGCGCACACTCCCCATGCGCCACAGAAAGTCACATTTCTGTGGCGCACCTGGCCATGTGCGCCACAGAACGTCACATTTCTGTGGCGCACCTGACTTTCTGTGGCGCACATGGCAAGGTGCGCCACAGAAATGTGACTTTCTGTGGTGCGCATGGCCAGGTGCGCCACAGATTTTTTTGTGTGGCGCATGGCTACTTGGTGCGCCACAAAAAATGATCCACAGAAAGGCAGTTTCCTACTAGTGTCATTGTATGACTTAAAATCACCCGGACGAAAATCTAAATCTAACTCTAACAAAAAGTCTTTGAAACGGTCTAAGGTTCCCAAATCAAACATAGTTTCCCAATGAATGGCTTATTTGCAAATAGCAGAGGTCTTGGTGACTTGGCTAAATACTTGCATTTTGCTCTTTCTGTCGGGACCATAATTTGGATTTCTTAGCTATTTCTGAGACGGGTAGACGGGACTTCTCGCAAAGTCAATTAAATCGCCTATCAGGCGGTATTGATTTTGAGTGGTATTCTCGTCCCCCTCATGGTCGCTCTGGCGGTATCCTACTAGGTGTAAAGACGGAAACCATGGATGTGTTGGCTGTTTCGGAAGGTGATTTTCATATTAAAATGCACATCCGGAATAAAGCTGATAATTTCATTTGGAGTCTTGTCACTGTGTATGGACCTGCTCAGCGGAATTCAAAACCGCTTTTCTGCGAGAGATGGTAAACTTAGCAAAGGATAATCCGCACCCATTCATTATTGGGGGGACTTCAACTTGCTTCGTTTTCCTTTCGAGAAAAGTAGAGGTCGGTTTGATGATCGTTGGCCCTCTTGTTCAACGCGGTAATGAAAGCTTGGACTTGAAAGAGGTGTCGATGATAGGGAGGCAGTTTACATGGGCAAATAGCCTCCCGAACCGACGTACGAGAAACTAGACCGTGTACTGATGAACACTGATTGGGAATCAAGATTTCCAATGGTTTCGGTACGGGCTCTGAACGTATCGAAGGTTTGTCAGACCATGCTCCCATTTTATTGACCACTGGTTCCTAGACCACCGGGTAACCACCGCTTCAAGTTTGAACTTGGGTGGTTGCATCGGACGGTTTCCAGGACATGGTCAAGCGGATTGGGAAAGGCCTGTGGCAGGTGTAACCCAATTCAGAGGTGGAACAAAAAATTCGTGCTACTCGCACACACCTTGTGGGTTGGGCACGCCATACAACAGGCTTACTTAAAAAAGAAAAAATATGACACTCTTCTATTATATGCCCTTGAAGCGTTAGCAGAGGTTCGCCCTTATCAGCACAAGAGATTGAGCTTAAGAGCCAATCCAATGCGCAGATAGCGAAACTTCTGCGTGAAGAGGAGCTGAAATGGTATCAACGTTCCAAAGCCCAGTTCATTCTGGAAGGAGATTCTAATACTAAATACTTCCATAGTATTGCAAATGGCAGACATCGGAAGAAACGTATTTACTCTCTTTTAGATGAGGACAGAACGATTGAGGGTCATGATCAGCTAAAGTCGTACATTACTAATTATTATAAAGGCTTGTTCGGGGCACCTGAGGAAGGAAACTTCTCTATGGATGAGTCTAGAACAAGCGACATCCCCCAGGTTTCACTGAGGAAAACAATCTACTTACTGCTCCATACTCGGAGGATGAAGTAAGGAAGGCGGTTTTCCAAATGGAACACAACAAAGCCCTGGTCCAGACGGTTTCCCGCGGAGTTCTTCAGAACTTCTGGGACATTATCAAGTCGGATCTTATGGAATTGTTCAGCTGTCTCATGACGGACAACTTGAGTTGTTTCGTCTGAACTTTGGTGAAATAATTTTATTACCTAAGATTAATGAAGCAGAAAGGATCAGCAATACAGACCTATCTGCTTACTTAATGTTAGCTTTAAAATATTCACCAAGGTCGCGACGCTAAGACTGAACAATGTGGCTGACCATGTAGTACGTCCCTCCCAAACCGCTTTTATGAAAGGTCGCAACATCCTAGATGGGGTGGTAATCTTGCATGAAACGGTTCACGAACTACATCCAAAAAGTTGAATGGGGTGATCTGAAAATTGATTTCGAAAAAGCTTACGATAAGGTTAAATGGTCCTTCCTTCAGCAGACCCTCAGAATGAAAGGTTTTTCTGATGAGTGGCGTGCGTTAATTCATAGCTTTGTTTCGGGTGGAAGTGTAGCCATTAAAGTCAATGATGACGTTGGCAAATACTTTCAGACCAAAAAAGGCTTAGACAAGGTGACCCATTATCGCCTATATTATTCAATATAGTGGCGATATGTTGCAGTCATGATCGAACGTGCAAAGTCTGATGGTCAAATTGAAGGGGTCATTCCACATCTTGTTGATGGTGGATTATCCATTCTTCAATATGCTGACGATACAATCTCTTTATGGAACATGACATTGAGAAAGCTCGGAATCTTAAGCATTTTGTCAGCTTTTGAGCAATTATCAGGTCTTAAGATAAATTTCCATAAGAGTGAATTGTTTTGCTTTGGCGAGGCTCAAAATCAGGCATCCTTGTATGCTGATTTATTTGGCTGTGCGCAAGGCCAGTTTCCTATTAAGTATTTGGGTATCCCGATTCATTATCGGCGATTAACAAATGCCGAGTGGAAATTAGTGGAGGAGAGACTTCAAATTCGGTTAAATAGTTGGAAAGGTAAATTATTATCCTTGGGTGGAAGATTGGTCCTCATAAATTCAGTGCTAACCAACATGGTACTGTATATGTTATCATTCTTCCAAGTACCAAAAGGAGTCCTAAAACGGTTGGATTATTTCCGATCGAGATTCTTTTGGCAAGGTGATAGTGAGAAAAGAAAATATCGTCTAGCCAAATGGAGTGTGGTTTGCCGACCAAGAGACCAAGGGGGGCTTGGTATTCATGATCTTGCGGTCAAGAACAGAGCCCTACTTGGTAAATGGTTATTTAAGCTTCTTTCCGAAGAAGGGCTTTGGCAAACCCTCCTAAGAAGAAAGTATGTGGGCTCGAAAGCGGTCTCCCAAGTTGTGTGGAAACCTGGGGACTCTCACTTTTGGGCTGGCTTAATGGCTACGAAAAAATTCTTCTTTCCACATGGGTCTTTTTCTATTCAGGATGGATCTGAGATTAGGTTCTGGGAGGATAAATGGCTCGGTCGAGCTCGCTCCGCGAACAATACCCCCTTGTATAATATTGTGCGATACAAAAGGCGATACACTAGCTAAGGTGATGAGAACTTCTCCACCTGATGTTTCGTTCAGAAGAAGTCTATTGGTCCTAGGCTAGCATCCTGGAATGCTTTGCTAAATCGACTGGATTCTATCCACTTGACGCAAGGACCGGATAAATTTCGTTGGAATCTCACCAAGAATGGCAGTTCTCGGTTGACTCCATGTACAAAATCTTGATCCAACCTGATATACCGGTAGATAATAATAAGAAAATTTGGACGATGAAGATACCGCTGAAAACAAAGGTTTTTGCTTGGTATCTTCGTCGCGGTGTAATTCTTACAAAAGATAACCTTGCAAAACGCAATTGGCACGGAAGTAAAAAGTGTGTCTTTTGTCATCATGACGAGACTATACAACACTTATTTTTTCAGTGCAAGTTTGCCTCTTCTATATGGTCGGCCATCCAGATAGGCTCTACCTTATACCCTCCACGTAGTGTCTCGAATATTTTCGGGAGCTGGTTGAATGGTGTGGATCCTAGGTTCAAGATGCGTATTAGGATGGGAGCGATAGCCGTTATTTGGTCGCTCTGGCTATTTAGAAATGACAAGTTTTTGATGACAAAGTTGTTTCCTTTATGCAGATTATCTACCGGTGCACAACTACGATTCATTCTTGGCTGCCACTACAGCGCGTGGAGCATCGAGACTTGGTTTCCGAGGCGGCTGCGCGTTTGGAGGCCGTGGCCAGGGAGCTGTTCTCACACCATGGATGGCAACATGATCTGCGGATATGCCCTCCTCCATCATAGGCGTTCTTACAATTTCTCATTATGATATTTAATTTGCCTTTATTTTTATTGTTATTTGGAGACCTTTGAACTTGTGGGGCTGTGTGCACCTTAGTTGTGCAGAGGCCGGGTGTAATGCTTAAAACTAAGTAATAAATTCCCTTTATCGAAAAAAATCGGAGCTAGTAAGTTTTTCTCTTACCTTATGCACAAATGAGAAGCGGAGCCCTATGGAACACAAGCCTGAGTTGGCTGCGCCCACACGACAGCCTCAGTTTAGCACAAGCTTCCTCTAACACACAGCCAGCAAGCATACACATGTGGCATGTCAAAAGGTCGATGTACAGTAGTTATGATGCTAATCTAGTTTACCACGTGCCTCGGGTAAAATCTCCATCATTCAAAAAGCCAAGAGCTAGACGAGACAAAAACTCCCGATCTTTTACCGTCAAATGAAATGAAATCCCGAATCATCACTAGCCCAGCCTTTGTCGAAACTAAAATAAAATAAAATCACGAGCTCAGCCCGAAGAACAAGGTGCTACGTCCCTCTCCTATGGCCCACCCGTCAGCCTTCGCCGGCTGTACTCCCCGCTCAGCCGAATCAAACCTCGGCCGTCGACCTGGCATCCGACGGCCGGCACGCTCCGACCGTTGCGCCACTGGTAACGCTCGCTTGTCAGAGCCGACGCACACCCGACCGTTGGGCCGCCGGTTTCGAAAGCGAGCAGGGAATTCGAGGGGAATAAATAACGCCGCGCCGGCGACCGCCTCTGCCACAAGCTCAGATCTTCGCCTCGGTCCCCAAGGCCCCAATCGATTGCTCAATCCTTCTTCTCCATCCAGATCTTGCCATAATTTCGAGCTCGGTCCGCCGCGAGCACCTTTCCATTCTTTCCCCTTTCTTTGAGCGCGCGGGATGGGTTTGAGCTGAGCTTCTCTGGTTCCTGGTTTGGTTGTTCTTGAGCTGAGCTCGTGACTGGGCCAGTTGATTTCGAGGAGGCGGAGCTGATTTGGTGGAGGGGATGTCGCGGCGGCTGTCGTTGCCGGGCGGGTCACCGGTGACGGTGACCGTGTCGCCGGTGGGAGGCAAGGGAGGTGGTGGTGCGGGGAGCCCCGGGGATGGGGTGGTGAGGAGGGGTTCCGGGATCACTAGCCCGGTGTCCAGGCACTCGATCGGCTCGTCCACGGCGACGCTGCAGGTCTCGCCGGTGCGCGGGGGGAGCCGGTACGCGTCCAGGGATGGCGGCGCGGACGCGAGCGCCGAGTTCGTGCACTACACCGTGCACATCCCGCCGACGCCGGACAGGAGGACGACGGCGTCCACCGCGTCCGCGGACGCGCCCGCGCCGGAGGAGGAGGTGCGGCCGCAGAGGAGCTACGTCTCGGGCACCATCTTCACGGCGGGCTCAACTGCGCCACGCGCGGCCACGTGCTCGCCGACGGCGGCGCCCGGCCGGCCGCGTCGGCGAACATGTCCTGCAAGATGCGCGGCTGCGACATGCCGGCCTTCCTCGGCGCTGGCCGCGGCCACCCGCCCTGCGAGTGCGGCTTCATGATCTGCCAGGAGTGCTACGGCGACTGCGCCGCCGCCGCCGGCAACTGCCCAGGCTGCAAGGAGCCGTACTCCGCCGGCAGCGACACCGACGACTCCGTCGACGAGGACGACGACGAGGCTGTCTCCTCGTCGGAGGAGAGGGACCACATGCCCATGACATCCATGGCCAAGCGGTTCTCCATGGTGCACTCCATTAAGATGCCCATGGCCAGCACCAACGGCAAGCCGGCCGACTTCGACCACGCCCGTTGGCTCTTCGAGACCAAGGGCACCTACGGCTACGGCAACGCTCTCTGGCCCAAGAACGGAAGCGGCGGCGGGGGCACCGCCGGGGCCACCACCGGCTTCGTCGGTATCGAGGAGCCGCCCAACTTCGGCGCTCAGTGCCGCCGCCCCCTGACGAGGAAGACCAGCGTCTCTCAGGCCATCCTCAGCCCTTACAGGTAAACTTAAACACAATGCTGCCGAAATTCTATCCAAGAAACAAAATTCACTAATTATTCGTCAAAATTCGTGTGATTTGGGTTCGCTCGAGATTGTTGACTTGTCGTGACCATGGTTTCTTCTTGCTCTGCTCTGATGCAGGATGCTGATCGCGATCCGGCTGGTGGCGCTGGGGTTCTTCCTGACATGGCGCATCAAGCACCCAAACCCGGACGCATGTGGCTGTGGGCGCTGTCCGTGACGTGCGAGGTGTGGTTCGCCTTCTCATGGCTGCTCGACAGCCTCCCCAAGCTCTGCCCCGTCAACCGCGCCTGCGACCTCGACGTCCTCGCCGACCGCTTCGAGTGCCCCACGGCGCGCAACCCCAAGGGCCGCTCGACCTCCCGGGCATCGACGTCTTCGTCTCTACCGCCGACCCGGAGAAGGAGCCGCCGCTCGTCACCGCCAACACCATCCTCTCCATCCTCGCCGCCGACTACCCGGTGGAGAAGCTCGCCTGCTACCTCTCCGACGACGGCGGCGCGCTCCTCACCTTCGAGGCGCTCGCTGAGGCGCCAGCTTCGCACGTACCTGGGTGCCATTCTGCCGGAAGCACGGCGTCGAGCCGCTGCCCAGAGGCCTACTTCAGCCAGAAGCGGGACTTCCTCAAGAACAAGGTGCGCCTGGACTTCGTCGCGAGCGGAGGAAGGTGAAGCGGGAGTACGACGAGTTCAAGGTCCGCGTGAACTCGCTGCCGGAGGCGATCCGTCGGCGCTCAGACGCTACAACGCTGGCGAGGAGCTGCGTGCCAGGCGGCAGCAGCAAGAGGAGGCCGTGGCGGCCGGTGGCACGCTTGGAACGGCTCCGTTGGCAGAGACTGTGGCCGTGAAGGGAACATGGATGTCTGACGGCTCCCATGGCATGGTACTTGGCTCACCGGCGCACAGATCACGCCCGCGGCGACCACGCCGGAATTATTCAGGTAATTGATCGAATCCATTTCCATATACGCAAATTTCTACTACTTGACTGTTCAATCGATTTGTAATGCTGATGGAATCTTATTGCAATTGATGGACACGCAGGCAATGCTTGCGCCACCGACGTCGGAGCCAGTGCTTGGTGGTGAGCCAGGGAGTCCGGAGCGCTGATCGACACTACCGGCGTGGACATCCGGCTGCCGATGCTGGTGTACGTTTCGCGCGAGAAGAGGCCCGGGTACGACCACAACAAGAAGGCCGGCGCCATGAATGCGCTGGTCCGGACGAGCGCCATCATGTCCAACGGGCCCTTCATCCTCAACCTCGACTGCGACCACTACGTGCACAACTCGGCGGCGCTCCGGGAGGGGATGTGCTACATGCTCGACCGCGGCGGCGACCGTGTCTGCTACGTGCAGTTCCCGCAGCGGTTCGAGGGATCGACCCCAACGACCGGTACGCCAACCACAACCTGGTCTTCTTCGACGTCGCCATGCGCGCCATGGACGGGCTGCAGGGCCCCATGTACGTCGGCACGGGCTGCATCTTCCGCCGCACCGCGCTGTATGGTTCAGCCCGCCACGCGCCACGAGCACCACGGCTGGCTGGGGAGGAAGAAGATCAAGCTGTTCCTGAGGAAGAAGCCCAGCATGGGGAAGAAGTCGGACAGGGAGAGCGAGCACGAGTCGATGCTGCCACCCATCGAGGACGACGACCACAACCAGCTCAGCGACATCGAGTCGTCGACGCTGATGCCCAAGCGGTTCGGCAGCTCGGCGACGTTCGTGTCATCTATCCCTGTGGCAGAGTACCAGGGGAGGCTGCTGCAGGACATGCCAGGGTGCACCATGGCCGTCCCGCCGGCGCCCTGGCCGTGCCCCGCGAGCCGCTGGACGCGGCCACCGTCGGCGAGGCTATCAGCGTGATCTCCTGCTTTACGAGCAGAAGACGGAGTGGGGGCGGCGCATCGGCTGGATCTACGGGTCGGTGACAGAGGACGTGGTGACAGGGTACCGGATGCACAACCGTGGGTGGCGGTCGGTGTACTGCGTCACCAAGCGCGACGCCTTCCGTGGCACGGCGCCCATCAACCTCACCGACGGCTCCACCAGGTGCTCCGGTGGGCGACGGGCTCCGTGGAGATCTTCTTCTCCCGCAACAACGCCATGTTCGCCACCCGTCGGATGAAGCTCCTGCAGCGCATCGCCTACTTCAACGTGGGCATGTACCCGTTCACCTCGGTGTTCCTCCTCGTCTACTGCGTCCTCCCGGCCGTGTCCCTCTTCACCGGCAAGTTCATCGTCCAGCACCTCAGCGCTACCTTCCTCGTCTTCCTGCTCGTCATCACCATCACGCTCTGCCTGCTGGCGCTACTGGAGATCAAGTGGTCCGGGATCACGCTGCACGAGTGGTGGCGCAACGAGCAGTTCTGGGTCATCGGTGGCACCAGCGCGCACCCGGCGGCGGTGCTGCAGGGCCTCCTCAAGGTGATCGCCGGGGTGGACATCTCCTTCACGCTCACGTCCAAGCCGGGCGGCGCGGAAGACGGCGAGGAGGAAACGTTCGCGGAGCTGTACGAGGTGCGGTGGAGCTTCCTGATGGTGCCCCCAGTGACCATCATGATGCTGAACGCGGTGGCCATGGCCGTGGCAACGGCGCGGACGGTGTACAGCGAGTTCCCGCAGTGGAGCAAGCTGCTGGGCGGCGCGTTCTTCAGCTTCTGGGTGCTGTGCCACCTCTACCCCTTCGCCAAGGGCCTCCTCGGACGCCGTGGCCGCGTGCCGACTATCGTCTTCGTCTGGTCCGGGCTCATCTGCATGATCGTGTCGCTGCTCTGGGTCTACATCAGCCCGCCGCCGGCGCCAGGGCGGCATCGGTGGCTTCAGCTTCCCGTAGTGCTAGTAAGTTTGTCTGAAGAAACTCACATGAAGGAGAGCTTGCTTCATGGAGTTTCTAGGTGTTTTAGTGATTAAGTAGCTGTTTGGTGATGGATTCTTAAGCAGCTGAGCTCTACTGCTGCTTTACCAGTATTTCAAGACATGTTTAGGCATCCTATATCTAACTACTGTAAACTGTATGTACACTGAGATTGGTGTACTACTGTTATTCATCTGTTATGAAATTGAAAGTTCAGGCATCGGACGGTAGCAGGATCTTGCCAATAATTCAGAGCAGGTGGCGTCTTTCATGTGGATACATTTTCTTAGTGGTTCATTGTGGAAGCACTAGCTGCTGCAGTGCACCAAGGAAAATGCAATAACAATTGCTGATGTTCGTCTGTCAGAGCAGAGGGCCAATTTGGTCTGCTGTAAATTGGATAGCAAGAACTTTGTGAACTCTTGGAGCAGTAACTCTTATTGTAGCAGTGCGAGGACATATTTGAAACTCTGATTGCAGCATTAACTCCTAAGCGTTGTTGAACATTTCTGTTGATAAACAAGAATCGAAAAAGAACATTGTATCAGTGAGTGACACTGATTTGCTTATGGATCAGACTATTAGAGAGATGTGTTGATCACTGAGATGGTTTTTTCAGGTGTTTGTAGTGATGGCATTTTCAGATGGATTGGTTCTTAAGCAGCTTAGCTCCACAACTGCTCTAGCAAAATTTCAACGCATGTTTGAGCTATCTAACAGTTGTAACTGTATGGTCTGACTAGGGTGTACTGTCATGATATTGGTGACAGATTTGGGGGCGGCTCTCCTCCGGTGCCGGTGCTCCTCGGGCGGCGGCGGCCCGGCTCCGGCCGGGGGTAGCAGAACGACGGCGACGGCTTGCTGCGGGGCGGCGCGTTGCTGCGGGCGTCGACGTGCAGCGGAGATCGCCGGCTGGCCCATGCGGCCCAGATCTGGGCCCGTCGTGCCCATCTGGATTAGGGCGGGCCGGCTTGTCCTGCGGTGCGTTTTGCAGATGTAGGGGAGGTGGAGGATGCAGGTGCAGCGGCGACTACGACCGACCTTGTTGCAGCGTGACGGCGAGCTTCACGGGTCCGTATCCCCCCGGATCTGGGCCCGGCCGGACTCTATTAGGACTGGTATGTCCCCGTGGGGGCTTTACGGGCCCGCTGGGCTCGGCCGGACCTGACGGAAACTGGTGTGCTCTGCTGTCGCGTCCGGTCGACTACCGTCTTTGGCGGTGGAGGTTGCTCCCTCCGCTCGGCTGCAGTACTGCTGTCCCCGGTTCCTACACCTCACCTCCGTCTTGCAGACCTCGTGACGGCTACTCCGGTGAGACGACGATGGTGATGACTTCGGTTCCGTTGGCGCATGGTGGTGGGCGGCTAGTCTGGTGGTTTCGGGGCTCATCCTCGCGGGGCTCCTGTGTTACCGATCGTCCGGGGTTGTGGAAGGGGTTTCGGGAGAAATCCCTGTCGGTTTGTTCAACACCGACGCGGTGCCACCTCCGGGTGGCATCCTTCCTTCCTGAAGGGTGTCGAGACTACCCTTCGCTTCCCTCCGTGCCGAGGGAAACCCTAGGACCAGTGCCCTAGTCCAGGCAGCAGCATGGCGTCCCTTCTTGAAGGGGCTGCTTGGTACTCGTCGATTTGGTGCTAGGAGCGTGGTGGTACTCTGTTGGAGAGGGCGCAGCGGTTGCGGGTCACCATCGTTTTAGTCGATCCGCCTATGTCTCCTTTTTGTTTCTTCTTCTTTTCTTCTCTTCCCCTTGATTTGGGTGTATGTTTGCTGCCGCCCCAGCATTTCGTGACTGTTGGTTGTATCGGGTTGTTGCTATATTTATATAGCGGGGCTATGGCCTATTTCGTCATGATATTGGTATCCATCTGTCAAATGAGCTAGAGATTTCAGAATGAACGTCAGTTCGTATTGCTGTAGTTGTATAATTTGTATGATGATGCTCACATTAATAATAGTATTGCAATTCATGCAAAGAAAATGGTGTAGAAATTTTAGAAGGTGCATGCGGCAGCAGGATTATCTGGGAGTAACTCAGAGCCCACGGAATTGTCTGCATTGCCGATTTCTACTTCAACGTGAACAACTTTTGGTTAGTTTTGAATGTCTGGAGTAACTGAAAGCCATTTGAAACAAGACATTTTTTTTACAGAACACGCATAAGCCATGCGCGTCTTCTATATTAAGGTAGAAAGGAGTATTACAGTATTGCAACCCCGAAGCAGAACACAAGCGAAACTGCCCCGAGATCACCCCACACACGCACGCGAAGATGAATTACAGCGCTGCTCGCGGCGACCCACACAACTTAGCTCTCTTCCACAACTGAAATTCTTCCTCGATTTTCCTAGCCACCACATGCGCCAAGGTGAACACCTTGTCGAACACGCGACTGTTCCTCTCCAGCCACAACAATCTTGCCGTCAGAATTACAAGGGAATTCATATCCCTCCTGCGTGCCTTGGGGACTAGGGCACTGATCCGCGGCCACCAAACCTTGCAAACGGAAGAGTCCGTCGGCATGAGGTGCTGCAGGCCACGCGGAGCAAGGACCTGGAACCAGACTTCTCTTGCGAAAGAACATTGCACGGTGAGGTGGTTCGCCGTCTCCGGCTCCTGGCAGCAAAGCGGGCAAACGGGAGGGTGCTGTAAACCACGCTTGCTGAGCCTATCCGCAGTCCAGAGCCGACCCTTGAAACAAGACATGACAACGAGAGTTTATGCTCCTATGCCATGCAACATGCATGGCAACAACTTGTTTGAGTTCAGTTGGAGTTTCAACCTGCGATGTTCAGCTACTTGGACTGAATTTCGCAGCGATGTTTTTTTACACGCTTGCATCGTTTGTGGTACGTATTTATCGCGAATTTTGTGAATGGAACATGTCTCCGAAGAAAATGGGTAGCCGGAAGCCATTGGAAACAAGACACGAACGCTGTGAAATGTAATAGACTCAAACCGAACCAAAGCAAACCAGTTGGCGTCTTTCATTGCTGCGGAGTATCATATTGTCATATGGAGTTGATGTTCAGGATTTCGTTAGTGGTTCATTAAAATATGCAATCACGTTGTTTTAGCACAAATAGTGTCCACAATGAGAGAAGACGGCACATCCTGAATCTCTGTAATTCAGCTTGGGCAAATAGACCTATTTCTAGTAATAGTTGAGATCAGTTTAGCTATGTCAAATCAGCTCGAGAACAAGAACTTTTTGAATTCCCGGAGCAGTAACTGTGATTGCAGCATTGTGCTAACATATTTCAAACTCTCCTGTACTGTTCCTGGGATAGAGGTTGTTGAACTTCTGTCCACAAACATTTACTTGCTTGCCCCCTCACATAAATGAATTCTTGACTTAGCAGTGAACCCTGAAAGGTTTATGGATCAGACATTCAGAGAGAGAAATGAACACATTTGTCTCTCTGAAGGCACAACAACATACATCATACGTCTGCAATCTGTGATACATTCATCACGAAAATGAGGCGCATATTATTTCTTGAAGCAAAATACTCTCACAAGCACCAACAAGTAGAACAATCACGAGCTTAAACAAAAGGATTAAACACTCACACTATCACATGAACCTCACACACCATACACTCATGATTACCTTTTTATTTATTGTTCACCCATAGTCCATCACCAAGAACGCACCTCTTTGAATTACTGTGATGTTTCTTTCTATTCGCGAGACTAGGCGTACTCGGTAGGGTTGGCGACGAGGTAACCCTCGATCATCTTCATTAGGCCGAGGTACCCTGCGACGAGCTCGGCCTGGTCCTCCGGCGCTAGCGCTCCCCCGCCGTCAAGCCTCTCGTACTCTACCTTTGCCTTGAGCACGCAGGCCCCTTCCCCGGCTTCCTCGAGCCTCGCCTCTACCACATGCGACTTGAGCTTGGCGCTCACCTTGCCACCCTCCAGCATCTCTGACCTTAGCACACGCGCCGCGGCGTCGCGTGACAGCACTCGACTCTTCATCACGCCGGCACCCGAGGCCGCCACGGCAGCCGGGCTGAGCGTCACGGTGGTGAGGGTGCCAGGCCCGCCGTCACCTTCGACGTCCACGGCGTCGATGAACCCTGCGCAAGCCTTGGGCAGGGCGTCCTTGTGGTCGCCGGAGAAGGCCACCTTCCACATCCGGTCGGCGGACACCGCCACGGCGTACTCCTCGGTGATCACGCAGCCGGCCACCATCTTGTCTGTCGGTCAGTGCACTGGTTGATGCTGGTAAACTTGTGGTGGCTGATGAGCGTGTGTGATTCAAGGAAGGAGCTGTGTACATTTATTTATAGGTGCAAGAGAATTCAGATAAAACTGTGAAGCGCACGTGAGAAACTAATGAGCCTGGACTAAGACGGTCAGATGGTTGGACTTTTCAAACGTTCCATCGGTGCTTCCAAGTTCTTGCAGACTTCTGATGGCTGATGCGTGTGTGAGGTTCTAGAAAGGGACTGCGTACATTTATCAGAGGGATGCAGAGGAATTCAGACAAATCTTGACTCTTGACATGTGACTGTTCAATTTGTGCAAAGAAATTCAGACCATGTAGAAAACTCAGAGCATGTAGAGGAATTCAGACAAGTCTTGACATGTGATTGTTGAATTTTTCTTCCCATGTGTGCTGACTAGGGGGATTCTAGAAGGGCAGAAAATTCAGACAGGAGGGGAGTCATTGTCTTCTCCTGCATACAGAGTGTCCTTGATGCATGCAAACCCTATATATCGCTCATTGCGAGCTGTAAGTCCGCCTCGCCCGCAGAGTTTTCTTGCTGGGTCGGCCCATTTGTTTTTCTTTACAAAGAAAAGATAACAACCTCCGGCAGTGGAAGGATTCGAACTTCGGATCTCCACCGACGGGTCAGAGTGAACAGCCAATGGGCTACGCTATACGCTCGCTCGCGTTCGTGCTCAGCTTCCTCTATTCACCATTCTATTGTTTCCTTTTTTCTGTTTTCTGTTTTCTTTTCCTTTTTCTTTTTTTTTACCATATTATTCTTTTTTTGTTTATTATTTATTTTATTTTTCTTTTCCTTTATTTGAAAAATATTTGTTTTTCATATTTTCAAAATTTGAACCATTTTCGTCTATTTTTGATCTATTTTCAAAATCGGGAACATTTTCAAATTTGTAACCATTTTCAAAAATGAATCATTTTAAAATTGGAACAATTTTCAAAATCTGAACAATTTTCAAAATTGGAACCCTTTTAAGAAATGAACCATTTTCAAAATCTGAACCATTTTCAAAATCGGAACCTTTTTCGAATTTGAAACCATTTTAAAAAATGAACATTTTTTAAAAATCTGCACCATTTTTTAAAATGAACCATTTTCAAAATCGGGAACATTTTCAAATTTGGAAGCATTTTAGAAAATGAACCATTTTCAAATTTGGAACCATTTTTTAAAATGAACAATTTTCAAGATCTGAACCATTTTCAAAATCAGAACCTTTTTAAAATTTGGAAAAGAAGAATAAACAATTTTCAAAATCTGAACCATTTTTTAAAACAAATCATTTTTTAAAATGGAACCATTTTCAAAATGAATAATTTTCGTGCATGTATGCACTTCTTGGACGATATTCTCGGACCCGGGGTCAAAATTTTTGTCGTTATTGTCGCAAGCAGCAAGCCCTCAAAGAAGTTCTATTCTACCCGAACCGAATTTGCGCTGGGTTGTTTGTTTTTAAGTAAATAGTCCCAAAGGGATAACTAAAAAACTTAATAAAATGGAAATGACTGCTATCCCATATTATTCTTCCATTTTCATCTGAAAGGTCTTTTTTTAATTCTATTTCACTATTCCACTCCATCTAGTACCCCTTTTTCGAGAACCTTTTAGAAGTTCTACCCATACGTGTTCTGATCGCCAATTCATATTAGATATACTAAATTAATTATGAACCATTTGCAAAACGAACAATTCTCAAAATCTGAAGCATTTTTAAATTGGAACCATTTTCCAAAAATGAATAATTTTCAAAATTGGAACCATTTTAAAATTTGGAACCATTTTCAAAAATGAACTTCACTGTTCAAATTTCTAGAAATAGAGAAAAAAGGGGGAAAATGAGCATGCATGCGCTGGGCGTGCATTCTCGTTGTTGGGCGCGAATAGCGCATCGCTCGATGGGCGTGCGCTGGGCCAGACCAGGCCCATGTAGCGAGCGATCCAGTAAGTCGAGCGAGCGAGCGCTAGTTTCGACTCGCAAGGAACGAGGCATAGGGGAACCCCTTGATGTAGACCTCGACAGGTCTTGGCGGGGCCAATATTCGGCCGAAGACTGCATAGATCAACTTTTTCACAGATAGCAAAAGACGTGTTTCCGTCGGGTCAACCTCGTTTGACCGTTATTTTGCTGTGTATTGACGAGTGGGATCGGTTAAAATGCTGACAGGTGGGGACGTCATTCCCAGTAGTTGAGTCACACGGCCGGGTTGGGATGGTTAGTCACACTCGCTAGTTTGGAGGGTGAACATCCGGTTTATAAGTAGGGTTGCACGCTTGCATTAAAAAAAATGTTTATCTTGAGGCTTTTCTAATGTCAAGAAAGACTTCCCAGAAAGGCTACTGATCTCGGAATGGCCCCAAGATTAAACATAGATTATTTTTAATGGATCGATGTGATCAAAATTATAATTATTCCAGTATGATGTTCAGAGATAATTCATCGATTACATAATAATTAACATTTAATTTTCCGATTAAGACGTTGTTCCTTTGCCTAGGCGCTTCGCAGGGTACGAGCAACTAATCAACTAAATTCGTCAGTTTCTTCTTCTTCTTCTTCTTCTTCTTCTTCTTCTTCTTCTTCATTCAAGTAAAAATAAAACTAAAATTCGATAAAGCAATAGTTTATGTAATTCATGAGAACAAAAGTATATATACTAGCAAAAGTTCTTCTTCTTCATTACAATCTTCTTCTTCATTACAAAAGTAATATTTTCAACCAATCTACTCATACTAGTAGTACTGCTACTGCTGCTACTCTCCTAGTACTAGTACTACTCCTAGGCCGTAGGCGGTCTTCTGCCTCTTTGATGGCGGTTTGTCGCCATTGTCGACGTTGTCCTCCTCCTCCTCCTCGTCGTTGTCGACGTCATCGTCAGGGACCGCCGCCTCCTCCTTATCCGATGGCGGTCCTTCGTCTCGTTGCTCGAAGGGTGGGGGGGGGGGGGGGGGGGTCCGAGGAGGAGTCCGACACATACCCCTCGTACCCGGGTAGTGGTTCTCATTGTCTTCGTCACTGGTGTCCGTCAGGACGATGCTCTGCTGCCACCACTCCATTGTTCTGCTTGGGAAGAGAAGGGGAGAAGTTTGAAGAGAAGTGAAGAATTAGAACTGTTGTTAACCGCTGAGGTCTTTTTATTGCGCACTAGTGTGCACAATCAGAGTAGAAGGCACAACATACATCATACGTCACACTGTCATATGGAGTTCTCATTCTCTCACAGAGCAGAAGGCACTACAGATTGCAGAAGGCATCATATGATGTATGTTAATCCTGAGTGTATGGTGTGTGAGATCATGTGATAGTGTGAGTGACTAATCCTTGTTGTTAAGCTCGCGATTGTTTTATTTGTTGGTGCTTTTGTGAGAGTATTTTGCTTCAAGAAATAATATATATGTATGTGCCTCGTTTTCGTGATGAATGTATCACAGATTGCAGACGTATGATGTATGTTGTCTGACTTCTATGATACACTCATCACAAAAACGAGGCATATACATATATATTACTTCTTGAAGTAAAATACTCTCACAAAAGCACCAAGAAATAGAACAATCACGAGCTTAACAACAAGGATTAAACACTCACACTATCACATGATCTCACACACCATACACTCATGAATACCTTTCTATTTATTCTTCACATAGACTCCATCACCACACACGCACCATTTTGAATTACTGTGATGTTTCTTTCTCTTGGCGAGACTAGGCGTACTCGGCAGGGTTGGCGACGAGGTAAGCCTCGATCATCTTTATTAGGCCGAGGTACCCCGCGACAAGCGCGGCCTGGTCCTCTGGCGCTAAAGCTCCCCCTCCATCGAGCCTCTCGTACTCTACCTTGGCCTTGATCATGCAGGCCCCCTCCCCGGCTTCCTCAAGCCCCGCCTCTACCACATGCGACTTGAGCTTGGCGCTCACCTTGCCACCCTCCAGCATCTCCGACCTTAGCACACGTGTCGCGCCGTCACGTGAAAGCACTCGGCTCTTCATCACGCCAGCACCCGAGGCCGCCACGACATCCGGGCTGAGCGTAGGTGGTGAGGGTGCCGGGCCCGCCATCACCCTCAACGTCCACGACGTCGATGAATCCCGCGCAAGCCTTGGGCAGGGCGTCCATGTGGTTGCCGGAGAAGGCCACCCTCCAAATCCAGTCGGCAGACACCGGCACGGGGTACTCCTTGGTGATCACGCAGTCGACCACCATCTTGTCAAGTCGGTCAGTGCACACTGGTCGATCAATGCTGGCAAACTTGTGATCGGGAACATTTTCAAAATCGGAACATGATTTTTGTCTGTTTTTTATCCATTTTCAAAATCGGGAACATTTTCAAATTTAGAACCATTTTATAAAATGAACCATTTTAAAAATTGGATTTTGTTTTAAAATCTGAACCATGTTCAAAATCTGAACCATTTTCAAAATCAGAACCTTTTTCAAATTTGGAACCATTTTTAAAATGACCATTTTTCGAAAATCTGCACCATTTTTTAAAATGAACCATTTTCAAAATCGGGAACATTTTCAAATTTGGAACCATTTTAAAAAATGAACCATTTTCAAATTTGGAACCATTTTAAAAAAATGAACATTTTTCAAAATCTGAACCATTTTTAAAAAATGAACAATTTTCAAAATCTGAACCAATTTCATAATCAGAACCTTTTTAAAATTTGGAACCATTTTAAAAATGAACAATTTTCAAAATCTGAACCGTTTTTTTAAATGAATCATTTTTAAAATTGGAACCATTTTCAAAATGAATAATTTTCAAATTATGAACCATTTGAAAAATGAACAATTTTCAAAATCTGAACCATTTTTGTATTGGAACCATTTTTAAAAAATGAACAATTTTCAAAATTGGAACAATTTTAAAATTTGGAACCATTTTAAAAATGAACTTCTATGTCCACGTGTTCAAATATTTCTAGAAATGAGCATGCATGTGCTCGGCGTGCATGCTCGTTGTTGGGCGCGCATCGCGCATCGCTCGCTGGGTGGGAGGTCTCCTAGCGAGGCGCTGGGCCAGACCAGGCCCATGTAGCGAGCGATCCAGGAAGTCGAGGGAGCGAGCGCTAGTCTCGACTCGCAAGGAGCGAGGAATAGGGCATAGGGGAACTCCTTGATGTAGACCTCGACAGGTCTGGCCTGGGCCAATATTCGGCTCAAGACTGCATAGATCAACTTTTTCGCAGACCGAGCCTGGCCGGGTGCCGCTCCTCGCATATAGACCGCCCTTTGCGGCGTGGAGGCATTGCAACGCCTCAAGGGATTGCTACATGGGCCAGTCCAAAATGCGGCCTAAAAAGAATACTGTAATTTTTATCAGGGTACTATTTATTTATTAAAAAATTCAAATCGTCTAAATAATTCAAACCCGTGAATAATTTTTTCAAAGCGTCATGAACACTTTTTTTTTACTCGTCAAAGATTTATTTAATCTCGTGGAGGTATTTCGTTGGACCTGGTGATTTTTTTGGAACGCATGAACATTTTCTTGAACACCATGAAATTTTTTTAACCATGCACAAGTATTTTACAATCATGAACTTTTTTCCGTCTCCTAAATATGTTTTTTAATATAAAAACAAATAAAAGAAGAGAAAAAAAAAAAAAGAAAGGGAAAACAAAAATACACAAAAAAAAATAAACAACGAACACATAGAAAAATAAAAAACAAATGAAGAAACAATAATAGAAAAAGGAAAAATGAAAGGGTCATTTATTTCCGGACCTATTTCTCTTAGTTCTTCTCAGTTTTGCCCCACACGCTTAGTTTTTTCTTTCAGTTTTCCCCACTTGCTACACTCGAGGCTTGTAGATAGCAAAAGACGCATTTCCGTCGGGTCAACCTCGTTTGACCGTTATTTGGCTGAGTATTGACAAGTGGGACCAGTTAAAATGCTGACAGGTGGGGACGTCGTTCCAGTAGTTGAGTCACACGGCCGGGTTTGAATGATTAGTCCCACTCGCTGGTTTGGAGGGTGAACAACCGGTTTATAAGTAGGGCTGCAGGCTTGCATTCCAAAAAAATGTTTATCTAGGCTTTTCTAAAGTCAAAAAAGACGTCCCAGAAAGGCTACTTTTGATCTTAGAATGGGCCCAAGATTAAACATAGATTATTTTTAATGGATGGATGTGATCAAAATTATAATTATTCCAGTATGATGTTTATAGATAATTCGTCGATTACATAATAATTAACATTTAATTTTCCGATTAAGACGTTGTTCCTTCGCCTGGGCGCTTCGCAGGGTACGAGCAACATATCAACTAAATTCGTCAGTTTCTTCTTCTTCTTCATTCAACTAAAAATAAAACTAAAATTCGACAAAGCAATAGTTTATGTAATTCATCGGAATAAAAGTATATATACTAGCAAAATTTCTTCTTCTTCATTACAATCTTCTTCTTCATTTTTGATTTTCCATACTTGTATTAAACAGCATCAAACAGAATACAAAGCGAAATACAAGCTAGAAGAAGAACAGAAAAGAAACAAGAACAGCGAAACTGGCTCCACCGATCTCCATCCTCTACCCACGAAGCAGATGAACTCCTAGCCCGAAGGCGTTGACGAACCGCAGGAAACACCACCTCCGAGGAGATGGCACTGACGACGAAGAAGCAGCATCGGTCGGGGGGCCTCCCCAAGCTCGAACTGCTCCAGATCCGGTCACCGGAGATGCCCAGATCCTCCACCAGCCCACCACAAGCCCGCACAGCCGCCATCTTGAGACTCCTCCGCCGGCCACCAGAAAACTCGCCACCAAACTGCCGTCGGCGCCGGAGAAAGCAACGGCAGAAGGGTGACTCACCTGCAGCAAGGCAGCGCCGTCGACGACGACGCCGGGACGGGGAAGCCGCAGAACACCAAAAGAACGCCGCCGGCGACCCCACCGCACCGACACCGCCCACGAACCCTCTATTTACATCGCCGGAACGCAGATCCGGGGATTCCCCACCCTCCCGCCGCCGAAGCGGCTGGCGGAGGGGGAGGAATCCCGCGGATACGCCGGCGGCCGCCGGGAAACCCCGAGTCGCCTCCAAGCACTGTAGAGAGAGGGAGAGGTCCAGAAATATCGGGCGAGTTGGTTTGAGGTAGTCGTCCCTATCTTCTTCTTCATTACAAAAGTAATATTTTCAACTAATCTACTCATACTAGTAGTACTACTGCTAGTACTAGTACTACTCCTAGGCCCTAGGCAGTCTTCTGCCTCTTTGATGGCAGTTCGTCGCCATTTTCGATGTTGTCCTCCTCCTCGTCGTTTACTCATACTAGTAGTACTACTGCTAGTACTAGTACTACTCCTAGGCCCTAGGCAGTCTTCTGCCTCTTTGATGGCAGTTCGTCGCCATTGTCGATGTTGTCCTCCTCCTCGTCGTTGTCGACATCATCGTCGGGGACCGCCGCCTCCTCCTTATCCGATGGCGGTCCCTCGTCAACTCTGCTCGGGGCGGGGGCGGGGGGGGGGGGGGGGGGGGGGGGGTCAGAGGAGGAGTCCGACGCATACCCCTCGTACCCAGGATAGTGGTTCTCATTGTCTTCGTCACTCGTGTCGGTCGGGACGATGCTCTGCTGCCACGACTCCATTGTTCTGCTTGGGAAGAGAAGGGGAGAAGTTTGGAGAGAAGTGGAGAATGAGAACTATTGCTAACCGCTGAGGTCTTTTTATTGCGCATTAGTGTGCACAATCGGAGTAGAAGGCACAACATACATCATACGTCACACTGTCGTATGGAGTTCTCATTCTCTCACAGAGCAAAAGGCACTACAGATTGCAGAAGGCATCATATGATGTATGTTAATCCTGAGTGTATGGTGTGTGAGATCATGTGATAGTGTGAGTGACTAATCCTTGTTGTTAAGCTCGTGATTGTTTTATTTGTTGGTGTTTTTGTGAGAGTATTTTGCTTCAAGAAATAATATATATGTATGTGCCTCGTTTTCGTGATGAATGTATCACAGATTGCAGACGTATGATGTATGTTGTCCTGCCTTTCTATGATACATTCTTCACAAAAACGAGGCATATACATATATATTATTTCTTGAAGCAAAATACTCTCACAAAAGCACCAAGAAATAGAACAATCACGAGCTTAACAACAAGGATTAAACACTCACACTATCACATGATCTCACACACCATACACTCATGAATACCTTTTTATTTATGCTTCACCCAGACTCCATCACTAAGCACGCACCACTTTGAATTACTGTGATGTTTCTTTCTGGCGAGACTAGGCGTACTCGGCAGGGTTGGCGACGAGGTAAGCCTCGATCATCTTCGTTAGGCCGAGGTACCCCGCAACAAGCGCGGCTTGGTCCTCCGCGCTAGAGCTCCCCCGCCATCGAGCCTCTCGTACTCTACCTTGGCCTTGATCACGCAGGCCCCCTCCCTGGCTTTCTCAAGCCTCGCCTCTACCACATGCGACTTGAGCTTGGCGCTCACCTTGCCACCCTCCAGCATCTCCGACCTTAGCACACGTGCCGCGCCGTCATGTGAAAGCACTCGGCTCTTCATCACGCCAGCACCCGGCCGAGGCCGCCACGGCAGCCGGGCTGAGCGTTAGGGTGGTGAGGGTGCCGGGCCCGCCGTCACCCTCAACGTCCACGGCTTCGATGAATCCCGCGCATGCCTTGGGCAGGGCGTCCTTGTGGTCGCCGGAGAAGGCCACCCTCCACATCCGGTCAGCGGAGACCGCCACGGGGTACTCCTCGGTGATCACGCAGCCGGCCACCATCTTGTCAAGTCGATCAGTGCACACTGGTCGATCGATGCTGGCAAACTTGTGGTGGTTGATGCGCCTGTGTGATTCATGGAAAGATTTGTACATTTATTTATAGGTTCGAGAGAATTCAGATTATAAATCTGTGAAGCGCACGTCAGGAACTAATGAGTCTGGACTAAGACGATCACATGGTTGGACTTTTCAAACGTTCCGGGATCTAAACATTTTTGTAGTAATTTGTCGCTGCAGCCGTTCAATCTTCTTCTACCACGTGTGCTGACTGCTGACTTGTTTCAGGGGATGCTGATTAGACTTCTATTTTCTTAATAAACTAGCTAAATTCTACTACGTCGGACAGGAGGGGACACCTCGGACGATCTCGTACGCGCCCCGGTGGCCAACCCGTCCTGCACTTCCACGAGCTGCCGACGCCGCCGGACGCCACCGAGGTGCCCAACCCTTTCGTGATCCTCCGCCGCATGAACTCGTCGTTCCGTGATACCTACGCTCGGTTGGCGGGAGGCGCGCCAGGACGCTACCCATCAGCCAGAACTAGCACGTCCAGGCAGCTAGCCATCAAGCAAGCTCAACACAATTATTATTTTTGCTTGAACTAGTAGTACTCTCCGTGATGGAGCAGCACGGCGGCAGGGCGCCACCAAAAAAATTGCTGCTGCTTCTACTCGCCCAGCTGCTTGTGGTCGCCAGGCGCCATAGTGGCCACGGGCTTGAGACGAGGAGCCAGACCCAGCAGCGGAGCGTGTGTGCTCTGGCCGCCCGGCGCCGAGCTCCTCCCTCTAGCTCGCCGCGCAGCACAGGTCCTCGAGGTCTCACGGCCTCGGCACCCTCCCATCCCACAAACCTCGGCGGACGGCCGCGGCGAGCAGGAGCACGGCGCCATGAGCGGAGTCCGAGCAGCGCGACATCGACGTCTCCGTACCCAGACAGTATTTGTGGAAAGAGAGGAGAGAGAGAAACAGTGAGATTTGCTGTTTGGCTGACCAGTGGGCCTGCAGGCAAAATAATTTGGCCGGACAGTGCCCCGAGAGAGCCCAGCTTGGCGTGCCCGGAGAGATTTTGGGACACTTCTTTTGGCCAGTTTCTCCAGAAACTGCCCCCCACCAGCTTCTCCCAGAAACTCGAACCCGAGTCGGGCCCAAAAGAAGTGTCCCTTTGTGTCCAGCCAAGTCTTTGAAATCCGCCGGTGTGGCAGTTTTTGTCCCCAATTTTGGCTTTTGTGGGTGTTTTCGGGGTGTTGGTGGAGATGTTCTAACTTGACAAAAAAAAATGACATATTTTACGGTACATTCTACTGTAGAATTTTAGGTGTAGTATAAAACAGATCCAACGGCTAATATGGTTTGGGCCACAGTTAGGCCCAAGGAAAAGTTGGTAATTTTCAACAAGTATGGAGTCGTCCTTTCATAAGTTATTAATCATAATTAATCTATAATTACTACAGATAATCACATCTAGACGCAAAGCATCTTGTTGAGTCGTGTACACATATCGCCCTCGTCGGAGATATGGGAGTTGGCTACTTCCTTCGTCCCGGGCCGGCGAGCGCTCCTAAAGACCTAAACCTATACTGCTTTGTGTAGCGACCAGGATCTGCAACGCCACCCCGCTTGTACTACCCCCTAGCTACTATGATCGGTAGCGTGAGGCAAACAACCACGGATGACCTTTGTGAGGAAGAAGAATAGAAGAAGGAAGGAAGTAGGAGGAAAGATTCAGAGTTTCCTCTTCTCAGTTCAGTCATACCCAACCCAGATACAACGGGGGCATAAATACCCCACACGCACACAGCTAGGCACGCAGGCCACACACAACGCTAACACACTGGTCCCACACGTCATACACCCAAAGTCCCCACAGCGTCATCCTCTGCGTCAGATGATGCTGGCTCATGTCTAAGGCATCGCATCCTGCGTGACATTGCCTCCCAGAGAAAAGCTTGCTTGTCAAGCAAGAACTGCAGGAAACTTCGATGTAAGCACTGCCCAGTCCTCCCAGGTGACTGAATCTTCATCCAATTGCTTCCACTTTACCAGAACTTGCGTGATCGCGGCACTGCCCTTCTTCACCATGCGCCTGTCGAGGATCTTGTCAGGTTCAGTGTCCACATCGCCTACCATGAACTCTTTCTCAGTTCTATTCTTGTCTGCTTTTTGTTTCATCTCGCTCTGCTCATCACAAGCTTGAAGTGCCATTAGATGTCCCACTCTAGACAAGGAGTCAGCTGCAAAATTTTCTGCACCTTTTATGTAAACTATCTTGTATTGTAGCCCCAGCAAATGCGCCATTGCTTTTCGCTGCAAGGGAGATTGCAAGGTTTGATCATCTAGAGAACACAAATTCTCGTAGATAGATAGCTGCTGATGCTTGGGGCTCAAGGGCTTGCTAAGGAATGCCAGTGGATGTTGGTTTGCATCCGAACTGCGCCTATACCTCGGTCACAAGCATCTGTCTCAATGACCAATTGTTCTGAAAGTTTGGCAACTGTAACACAGGAGTAGTAGTCATCGCCTCCTTTAAAGCCAGAAACGCTGCAGTAGCTTCATCTGTCCATACAAAACTTATCTTCTTTAGTAAGTTTGTCAAAGCTTGGGCAATACACAGTGGTATAGTATGATCATATTGCCGTTCAGGTGGCAACCCTGTTGGTGTAGCAAACACATCAGCAAACTGTTCTAGCACTTGTTGAATTTCGGGAGGGTTTGATTGTATCGACATCTCGTTGTCAGTGGAGGCTACTGCCAAGGCCCAAATATCATTGCCCTTAATCCATTTAGCCAGTTGTGCCGCTGGTACTTCCTTCACCGGAGTCGCAGGTGCTTGAATGCCAGTAAGTGTAATCATCTTGCCCTTGTGAGAAAAGGTGAGTGCATGATTGTTCCAGTCAGTTAACATTGGGATGTGTTCCTTCAGCCAGTCCATGCCAAGTATCGCATCATAAGCACCCAACTCTAAAACCTTCATAGATGTTGTGAAGGTCTCACCCTGGCACCACCAAGATAAATCTGGAACCATTTGGGAGCACTGCATAGTTTCGCCATTCTCTACCTTGACTGGTACCATATTATCTGTTGCACATTGCATTGAATTCTGTCTATCACTGATGCAGTGATGAAGCTGTTACTGCTTCCAGAATCCACTAGAATAAGGAGCACTTGATTTCCAATCATAGCCCGGAGGCGAATTGTCTCGGCACCATCTGTACCTGACATAGCATGAATGTATAAGCTGAGTTGCTTTGCCTGTGCCAGATCGTGCAGTTCCATCAAATTGAGCACTTCTTCAGATAATTGCTCAGTTGCCTCCTCCACTTGTAAAGCATGTAATTCTGCTCCTTGCTTCTTGGCACAGACGTGAGTAGGGTTGTATTTGTCTCCACATTTAAAACAAAGATTATTTGCGCGACGATAATCGCGGAGCTGTCTATCTTTCCAAAGGTCGCCATTGCCAAGTGTCAGAGCAGGTTGACCAATATCTGTCCTGGGAGCCATTGTTTCCTGCCTTGCCTGAACTTGCTCTCTGTACTGTCCTGGGGCATGTCTTGTTTCCTCCCTGACCTCCTGTTGCACTCGTGCTAGCAGATAAGCACGCTCGAGGATATCAGGCACTTGTGACTCCACAGCTGCTCGAAATTCAGATTTCAGGCCACGAATGAAGTGGGCAATAAAGATGTGCTCATCATAATTGGGATTCAGCATCATGGCTTTGTAGACTAACTCCTGGAACTCCTTCTGGTAAGCATCTACAGAGGCTAACTGCTTCAGGTTCACCAACGTCTTCATTACCTTTCTGTGGTCATCTTTCCCAAATTGTTCTTCAATAGCCAACAGGAACTGAGGCCATGTAGTGACAACATGCTTGAGCTTGTATGACTGCCACCACATTGCAGCTTGCCCATCCAGATGTAATGTGCCAGTAGTGAGCCACAGAGCAGGATTGATATTGAAAATTCGAAAATAATCCATAATTTGGTCTTTCCAAATCCGTGGCCACTCTCCATTAAATCGAGGAACATACATTTTGGGAAGGAGATTTCGACTGAAGAATCAGCGTGAGGAATGTTTGGTCTACCGCCGCCAGCGCCAGCGCCAGCCCCGTCGCCCATGAGTCCATCGCCTGTCCCGCCGCCGGTACACGCGCTGCACCGCCCATGAGCCCATCGGCAGTCCCCGCCGCCGGCCCATGCGCGGCGCCGCCACTGGACGAGCCTCCCCCCGTTGTTCCGCGCCAGTTGGGGGTAATCGGCCGCAGCGTCGAATTACCGCTGGCCTGAACCACCTCCGCCTCAGGGTCTGGGTCATCCTCCTTGTGCGCCGGTGAGCCGTGGACGCCGGGCTCGAACGCGTCCATCCTCTCCGTGAACTTGTTGAGGGCGCGCGCCGTGGCGTCATGGAGACGCGTGCTCTCTTGCACCGCCTCCGCCTGCGTGTCGATCTGGGCGCGCATCTGCTGCGCGGTGTCGATCCGAGCGACCGCGCCGTGAAGGAGGTCGAGGGCGGAGTGGATCTTCGCCAACTCCGCTTGCGCAAGCGCCGCCGTCTCGCTCATCGCCGTGAGCACCAACTGGGACTGCGCGGAGGGCTTGACGGGTGCCGTCGCGACGAGATCGGAGGCCAACTCTCGGGATTTTACAGCTCGAAACCAACCGATCGATCGCGCTTCGGAGTCGCTTGCCAAGGACCGGTGAATCTGATACCAATTGTACCACCCCCTAGCTACTATGATCGGTAGCGTGAGGCAAACAACCACGGATAACCTTCGTGAGGAAGAAGAATAGAAGAAGGAAGGAAGTAGGAGGAAAGATTCAGAGTTTCCTCTTCTCAGTTCAGTCATACCCAACCCAGATACAACGGGGGCATAAATACCCCACACGCACACAGCTAGGCACGCAGGCCACACACAACGCTGACACACTGGTCCCACACGTCATACACCCAAAGTCTCCACAGCGTCATCCTCTGCGTCAGATGACGCTGGCTCATGTCTAAGGCACCGCATCCTGCGTGACACCGCTCTTCCGGCCGCCCCTCCGTCGCGCACTGCCTGCCCTGGACGGAGGCCAGGCTTCCTTCACCGGATCCTCGATCAGCTCTTGTGTCCGTATTTCGACTCGGCATCTGAGACCCAGCCAGCCCGAGCTAGAGCTACTTCGCCTCCCGACCAAGACAACGCCGCCTCGCGTCCGGTGAGTGACTCCGCATCACCGGATATCATGGTGAAGACGGTTTCCACCACGTGCAGCGTCTCCTCCTGCGTTGCGCATGGTGGTACGGTTGACACCAGCACCGCTACCGTCGAACAGCTACGTGGCACACGTTCCAGCGCGGGGCCTTTTCTGCACGAGTGACAGCTGCAGCTAAACATGTCGGCTCTGTACTTTTCTGCACTCAAAGTGTTTGTTGAATTGTTGTACTGTACTTAGCGTCAAGTTTGGCCTATGGCCCCTTTGAGAAGCATGCCATGCACACCCACACCGCACACAGCAGCTCGTGGTCAGCCTCGCTGACGAGCTCCTCAAAAAGGAGTACTAACATGTGGAGTCCATTTCAGATTCAAAAAGCAATTGATAATAGCGAGCACTGTTTGATTTTCATACACTCAGTTCAGAGTTGATGGCCGTGCAAATATCTGATTATTGTCGCGGCTTAGTAGCTTGGCACACTAGAGCTAAAATTCTCCATAAACCCATCAATCAATATATCACGCTTTAAAACAACACAAGGAGCTAGGAGCCTAGGACCTGATGCGATACCTGGCCATGGGTACAGAAGGCGCGTAGGACATATGCTAGCTAGAGAAGATTTCTGCTGTTCGACTCACTAATCATTAAAATTGAGTACCCAATTATTCAAAATTAATTCTAAAAAATTAACAATATGAAATTAAAATATAGAGGAACCCATTCTTATGAAAAACTTGATAATTACAACAAGTGGTTTTTTGACCTTCACGAGATGACCCATTATTCTTTCTCTAGTATAGTATGACTAAATTTGGCATCCTTGACAAGGAGTTTTGTTTTTTACAAGTCCAACATATTATTTATTTTTTGCTCAACAAATGTTTCAAAAAAGGGCATTCTATCATGTGCAGCGAATTTTGCGACAACCGAGGCTCCAGTTTAGGTACTCACATGCTTGTATGGCCTACCTCAATGAGCAAAGCTAATTGGTCTACCCATTACGACGTAGGTCCTAAGGGGTAGACAACGCATGATAAAGATATCACCACGGTTCGTCAAGAATATATGATAGTTATGCTTCGGGACCAGTCGAAAAGTTGGACTGGATCATAATATTCCAATGTAAGTGTGGAGTGAAGTTGAGGATACAGTATCCAACCTCCAAATTCATAAAATTACCAATTTGTCATTATTCCCAGCATTTTTTAATTGAAAAATATAAATATATGAAAACATTGCAAACATAGCTAGAAGTGTTGGGTCAACATGGCTAGGGGTGTTGCATCTGGGTCCACATGTCTCAAAGGTGGTAAATACACACCTATATGACCTACTAGACATTTAGACCCACATGCACCAGGTCTAGACAGGTTTACCTAGAACTATCATGTGGGTCTCATAACATGCAAACATAGATAGGAGTGTTGCATGTGGTCCACATGTCGTCCCAAAGGTTATAGATATACAACTAGATGGCCATGAGTGTTGCATTTTGGTCCACATGTCCCAGATGTGCTAGGTCAAGATGGCTAAGGGTGTTGCATGTGGGTCCACATGTCCCAAAGGTGGTAGACACATACATATATGACCTACTAGACATTTGGATCCACATGCACTAGCCCTAAACAGGTTGACCTAGAACTATCTTGTGGGTCCCACAACATGCAAACATAGCTAAGAGTGTTGCATGTGGATCCACATGTCCCAAGGGTGGTAGATATAAACTAGATTGCTATGAGTGTTGCATCTAGCTCCACATGTGCCATATGTGCTAGGTCAAGATGGCTAGTGGTGTTACATGTGGGTCCACATGTCCCAAAGGTGGTCGATACATAGGTATGATCTACTAGACATTTAGACCACATGCACCAGGCCTAGACAGGTTTATATCTAGAACTATCATGTGGGTCCCACAACATGCAAACATGGCTAGGAGTGTTGCATGTGGGTCCACATGTCCCAATGGTGGTAGATATACAACTAGATTGCTATGAGTGTTGCATCTGGTTCCACAAGTCCCATATGTGCTACATTAAGATGGTTAGGGGTGTTGCATGTGGGTCCACATGTCTCAAACGTGATAGAAACATACCTATATGATCTACTAGACATTTGGACCCACATGCACTAGGCCGAGACAGGTTTAACTAGAACTATAATGTGGGTCCCACAACATGCAAACATAGCTAGGAGTGTTGCATGTATGTCCACATGTTCCAAAGGTATGTACCAAGATGGTAGATATACAACTAGATGGCTATAAATATTACAGGGTCCACATGTCCCAGATGTGTTAGGTCAAGATGGCTATGGATGTTACATGTGGGTCCACATGCATGTCCTAAAGGTGGTAGACTCATGCATATATGACCTACTAGACATTTGGATCCACATGCAACAACCCTAAACAGGTTGGTCTAGAACACCATACAGATGCGGCGCAGCCAGTGGAGGCGGCCATGGCGGAGATCTGTCTATCGTGCGTCATCTGACCCTTGAACCGGCGTCGAATGAGGTAGACCAATTAGATTTACTCATTAACTTTATAAGAGTGTAAAGGCAAGCCAGACAAGCACGTGAGAACCTAAAATGGAGACTAAGTTGTCGCAACATCCATGCACGTGCCAGAATACCCTTTATTTGACTCATTAGTTGAGCAAACAATTAATAATATGTTGGACTTGTCAAAAAACAAAACTATTTGTCAACGGTGCCTAATTTGCCAAGTGGCTTTGCTCCCTATCTCTGCGCCCATAAGACCCAGGTTCTAGTCCTGTGGCCTCAAATTTTCTTCCTTTTTCCCTTTTCCCCGGCTCGCGATCCAGACTCGGCTCACAAAATACCTTAATTTTTCCCCAGCTCACGATCTAGATTGGCTCAATCTTTGCCAGGCTTAGCTCGAGCCGGACCGAGTTGGCTTACGAAAAAACGGCCCCGTATCAATGGACCAACCAGTTATACTAAACATTTATAGCAAAATGCCCGTGCGTTGCTACGGGCTGTGATTTATTTTTCACACTGAATAGCCGTCGTTCTTCCAAATATGGTAAAAGTTAGTCACTATGTTGCCAATAGGTGCATCTGCAAATGCATACATCTCAGCTATAGTTACCAGTAAATAGAAATTAGCAGTACAAGTATGTCCGTGCATTGCCACAGAATAATAAGCTAACACATGGAGATCTCAATAAATCAACACCACAATTCACAATGTATACATCACCGTGAGTGAATACGGTTTCGTTCAAATTGACCACCCTCTCTTTCATCAAAGACTAAGCATCCAGTACTTAGCAATTTATACAAAGTAAAAAAAGGCCACGATGTCCAGCTAATTTGAGCAAACGTAATCATCTCCAACGCACATCATAGTACCAAGTAGACATGCTCACATGCATGAAACTGAAGTAAGCTCCAGGTGGAACTCAAATCAGCCTTGATACTCTTTTCCAGCCTGTCAAGAGCATAGCAAAGTACAAAGTTAGTCTTAATTTAAACAGGAAGAATCGACAGATAAACTAAATGGCAAGTCTGCAGATGTTACACTTGAATCACGGATGGTAACATGTTAAAAGTAACATTGCAAGCAAATGCAAGAAGTAGCATAAGGACATGGAATGTTGTTGCAAGCAACCTGACATAGCACCAGCAAACATGGATGAAGCAGTATCAATAATTATACTGCTTGCTGTTGTCAATGAACATACTGGCTTACACTGGACATTTAGATTTGTAAATGAATGATCTTCAACATTTTAAATACAAGAAAATTGTTTTAAATGAATGGTCTGCACATTTTTTTACTGTATGCTACCTGCTGAATATACATAATTTGAGTATTTTTTTTAAGAAAACAGCTGCAGTTATGATCGCTATTAAAAGTACCATTAAGAGGGAACTTACACGCTAGTGATGACTCCTTCATGGCTATGTTTAACTGCATCACAGCATTTTGCACTGAGTTTAATACCATCTGACCTAATGTGTACTGAACTTGCCAAATGCTGAAATTTGTGTTCAACATCCTCATTACTCAACAGTGTATGTTTAAAATTGTTTCAGGTGCAATATTATCTGTTTTAAGCGAGCACGAGCCAACCTTACATGCTTAACAAATGGGATGATACTTTTGAACCTATTCAAAATACCAAAAATAATTATGCATGAAGGGCATGTGAAATGTATTGGGCAGGTGAATGAAATGTATTTTTCTCAGGGATAAGGCAATTAGTTTACACCTGCTATTTGGAAGAGAGGGTTCCACATGTGAATGGAGTTGTTTGGTATTATGGGCAGCTGCAGCTGACTTTCATCACGCTCACGCAGTACTAAAGCTGAATTGGTAGGAAATGAACATATTCACGTCGATGAATCATCGTGCAAGGAGAATTTGGCCGCCTCAAGTTCTCATGTACTGCTCAATTGCTCATGTGCTGGTCGCCAACCCGGTCCTGTCTCAAAATCCTGCAAGGTACTACGAAAAATCAAAGAGAGATGCAGATAGGGGGCAAATAACAGATAGAAGAAGAGGGGAGATGCGCCTCGGTTCAGGATCATGGACAACGGCCGCGCACGTGTTCAGGCCCCTGTACGTCCTTCCACGCTTGTATACGCCGGCTGCACGCAACGCTGTGCTAGAGAGATGGGAGAGAAAACGAGAGGAGGGAGGGAGGGGAAGAGAGAGATAGCCTTGGGCGAAAAGTGACGCCCATGTGAGGTCGTGAAGGACGCCAGAACCAGCAGCTCCGGCAGACGCCCACCAGCAGGAGACCACCGGCAGGAGCGCCTGCGCAAGGACCACGGCCCCTGCCGCCGCCGCTATGAATCGTGGAGGAGCTCCCCGCCGGTGAGGAACGTGCTAGAGCGGAGCGCAGCAGGCAGGGCTCACGGCCGGGGTAGTGCGCCCGGAGCGGGGCCGCGGCGGGGGCACGCGCGCCGGTGATTTAGACAGAGAGGAGCTCTGGAGGGTACGGCGCCGCCGTTGACCGGGGACGGAGGGGGAGGGTAGGAGATTGGGGATGAATGAAGAGCTCGGACCACGTCGGGGATATTTTTTCTTTTCACAGGTACACCGAACCGGTAAGTCTAACTTAGCGGTGGCAAAGGGTGTAATTATTTCGTACATCAGCCTATCGAGGAGGGGTAAAATCGGAAAGTGAAAAACGTACCAACCATCAACCATCACCTATATATATATATATATATATATATATATATATATATATATATATATATAGCAAACGTGCCCGTGCATTGCTACGGGCTGACTTTTAATAAATACACGTCTATTTGACTAAGCACAACCCATCGTCGGCCAACATCGTTCGTATCTCCCACAACTATCAATGCTTTCACGATCAAAGATGGCGCCCTTGTGTCAGGCAGCAACTACCGACTGGCGGCGGCTACTTCAGTGCTACGTTCGGTGATCTTATCCGACGTGGCCACTGTCGACCAGCGGAAGCTTCTTCACAACTACAATCGGCCTGCACCGGAGTGGCCATTACCGATCGTCGGTGGCGGCTCTTTCACATTGGCAGTTGTAAACGATCTAGCATGTGCCGTTGTAAACTTTCTGAAAATATGTATATGTCTCTGCCGAAGGATGTGAAATCGTTGTTTCATAGCAAGAAAGAATTCAAGATGCATGTACAATCATTATTTGCTACGTAGTATACAACTGCATCAGGTAGTGTGATGAAGTACAAAATAACTGAACATTCACACTCTTTGTATACAATTCAGCAATGCTCGCACGGCAGCAGAATTAATCATAAGCATATACATATTGCGTAGCTGTAGTTGTCAATCTGACTAAGATTTGTTCTGAACTTGGTCTATGACTAAGTTAGATTTCTAACTCCGCAGCAGTACAAAACCAGACATGCTTAGCAATAGGTGCTCCTCCATATTTAACTTTTCTCACTTCTTAATAAACTTCAGAACGTAGAAACTAAATTGCACATGTGGCAGATAATCAATTTGACACGGATAATGTCGTTGATGTTTAAAAGCTATATTATCACCTGCATCATCGCCGCATCACATCACCACTGCCAACACCGCAGAGCTCGAGGCCGCGTCAACGAGCAGCAGCAGCAGTACCAACAACACCATACCACCGGTGAGGCGGATGCATGGAAGGCCAGGAGGCCGAGGAGCATCGGATCAAAGACGAGCGGCGACTGCACGACGCTCACAAGTGCCAGGAGGCGGCACTGCAGGTCGGAGTAGACGGTGGCCGAGCAGCGACGAACTGCCGTGTGCAAGGCAGCGGACACGCGGCTCTGAAGGAAACGCCCGAGCTGGCCGGAGATCACGCACAGGGCAGCCTCGTCGCCTGGCGGTAAGAGCTAGGGCGGAGGCGGGGCAGCAGCGGCCCACCTGCGCGAGATCGACGGAGGCAGAGCGAGCTGAAAGGCGTGGCAATCTTGCTAACGTCGAGGTAACGGTCGCACCAAAGATTTAAATCACCGGCTATAGCGACGCTATAGCTGCGCTATAGCCTGCTTTGAGGCCTCCCGTTACAATGATATACAACCTGTTAATTGTGAACACAATGATATGTAAATGAACACAATTCTATTTAAATGAAGTAAAAGAAACCATACCAACTGACTTCTTGGGGCTAGATGAAACCACAACAAACTTGACAATATTATGGCCATCCAACCACAGCGGAAATTTCATGCCCTCGTAAACAATACCCACCTAGTGTCAAAAACAAAATTGAAAATTTAGGCATTGGAACTAAAAAATGATCTAAATAAGAAATACAGGAAATAATGAAGTGCAGTGTACAGATGGTTGAATTAATCGCGAGACAAAGTTTAACGGTTGGGGCAACATGTGATTAAGAGAGAAATTACAGATGAAATCAGCAAACGCAGCAAATAAACTAATCTAGTATAGAAAACATGATACCTGCTGCAAGATGGTTTCTTCAGCTAAATCAGCACGGCTCTCGAGTATCTCCCAATCATCCTCGCTGAAGGGTTCTATACTGACCGAGTCAGCTCTGGTCAGAGAGCGAGCTACACTGAGCTGAGCAACCGTTCCATCAGGCAATGAAATGCACTCTGCCAACTCTTGTGCAACCTGCAATGCTCCACCATTTGATGTCATAATGCCAATATCTGGATCAAGCTTTTCTGTATATAATGTAGACGCGTGTTTAAGGTAACCCAATTGATGGCCAATCGGAGGCGATCATTAAAATTCAGCAGGTGGCTAGCCAATTTACAAGCTAGTTTTGTATTTCAGACAGCAAAATTTGATCCCCAAAACACTCCAAATAAGGGTCGGTTCAGTGAACGGTCGCAGTAAATTCGGACTCCTAGAGGCTCTATCTAAGCGACGGGGAACCAATTGCTGTCAATCCACAGCAGGGGAGGTAGGGGGACGCTCACCTCGATGGCGCGGGAGCGGAACGCGGCGCCGGACCAGGCGAGGGACCACCGTGCGCCGGCGGCCGCGCGGAGGTCGAGCGCGAGGACGGGCGGGAGGTCGCCGAAGGTGGAGGTGTGGGAGAGGGCCTGGATGAGGTGGAGCGGGAGCGCGACGAAGCAGCTCCGGGCGCCGCCCACGACGCGCACCTCCACCTCCATCCCAACGCCGCCACCACTGCTCCCCATGGCTCGCCGACGAACCTACTCCCGGCCATGCTGGGCTGTAGACCAGGCAGCGCGCACTCCCGGCCATGCTGGGCTGTAGACCAGGCAGCGCGCACTCCCGGCCACTCCGCGACGGCACTCGGCTCGTAGGACGGTTGGAGAATCGAACTGGCAGTGGCGACTGTAGGCCGATTAAAGGAGACCGAGGGGAGAGAGAGGCACGGCGGAAAGGAGGAGGGCTCCGGTGAGATCGGCCAGGTGCAGGGCGGGGTTGGATCTAACTGGGGCGGCGGTTGCGAGATTGAGACGAGCTTGAGGGAGGGGATCGCTCGGGAGAGGACTAAAGAAAAAAATCAAACCGTTTTTTTCACTTACGGGTGCCATTGTGGGTAATATGTAGTATAGATGTAAGGGTAAAATCGGAAATTGGAAAAACGTAGCAACCTCATCTGTAGCCATATTATATAGTAACTAAACATTTATACGTTTAATACGAAAGGGTATCGTGTAATCTCAGCCGCTGATGTGTTTAGGCGGTTGTACGGAAGCGGAAGTGTCATCCGTGGCGGCGGGCGGCGGCTTCAAATGGCGGCGCAGGCGCGAGATAGAGGAGAGAGAGGCGCGGGCGCGAAATGAAAGCGGGTGGGGAAATTTCACCAAGTTTTTCCATATACAACTATTCGAATGTAATCACCGGCAAGTACTGGTCGCACACGCCGGTTATTCTACTATTTCTTTTATATATAGATATATCCTCATATTTTATAATTTCATCTGCTTTTTCAGTTACGCCCCTAAATTTAACTACGTACACCCCTAAATTTTATAGATTATAACATTAATTAGTTAATTCATCATTTTATTGACGCATATTTCTTCTTCGATCTCAGAAATAAATCTCAAAGTCACATATCACTTACTTGTTGCCTTTTTGGTACGCCGATTTACTGATGAACTTTCAATAGAAATGCAATACCGCCAAGCATTGGGATTTATTGTTTTAAAGTAATTACTGGCATGTGAGACCTGTGCACGCCGGTAACGTTAAAGTAATCACCAGCGTGGGACGCTATCACATGCCGGTCATTCTATCGAGGCCACCATGCCAATTCAGGACAAAGTAATCACCGGCGTGTCCGTTGGAACCCATGCCAGTAATCACCACCATAATAACTGGCGTGGATATGCAGTCCCACGCCGGTGAAAATTTCCTCCGTGGTTGGATTTTTGGGCCCACAAATCACCGGCGTGGATGTAAGATGTCCACGCCTGCAGTGATTCCACAGTAACACCGGCGTGGAAAATTCCCACGCCGGTGATTAGCTGCAAAATTTGGTCCCAGCAGATCACCGGCGTGGGTTTTAGGTGGTCCGCCGGTGATTACAAGCCGGCTATTAGTTGTTTCCTTGTAGTGAAAAACTTGGGCCTCAACATGGATGAGCTTGAGGTTCTTCTTCTGAGCTACAAATGTGTTAGCTCTGACAACATTTAAGGTGAAAACTCTGAAAAGCTTCTTGGATTGTAGACACCCTTTATTGTTTTAGAATCTCATCAGCAATTGGTATTGCACATTACATCACACACTAACTGTTTATTGCACATTCGTCCACCAAAGCTCAATTTCCCTTCATTATCTACTTCCTACATTCAAGGACTCGCAGTTTTGAAGATTCAAAACCTAAATTCAGTAGAACAAACTAAACTGAAGATAAATTTTCCCAAACAGCTTGTGTAACCTGGAAATGTTCCAAATGAGAGGTTTAATTATGTGAAACCATGAGCACTGAATTCAGCTACAACTGAGATCATAATTAAACCTCTTAATCATGGTGGCAACTGAGATCACAGTACACACAGCTTGTAGAAGCTCAAAGTTTAGGCGCTTGAGGATCAGGTCGTGGGCGGCGTCGGCTGCGAGTGTCTTGTCACGGATTCAGCTGGTGCGGCGCAGTGGTGGAGTACTAGCTCCCTGAACCAGTACTACACAGCTGCGACAAAAGCGCTAGCTGGAAAACCTCAAACTATTTAGTCAAAAGCAAAGTTTAACAGGTTGCAAAGGTTTGGGTCAGGGATCACGACGACTAAAACTGATCTTGCCGAACTTGGTACTGAATTACTGATGGAGGTCTCTAACACAACTGACCGGCCCTATTGCTAACATACAGACATCACTAAGCTGGTTTCAGCTAAGCTCTTAGACAGCGCTTGTATTAGAATATTAGATCTGAAGTATGTGTAGCTAGTATACTGGAAACAAGAACACAACAACTAGCCTCCGACGTTATTAGGCCAAGTTAATGGATTTCTGGGCTCTACCTCTCATCCTTAAAAACCTGAATATAGGCACTGAAGTACGTCACATACTCTGAGCGCTATCATCTTTATACTGGTTTCTGAATTTCGAATATATACATGGTTCAGGACTTCAGGTTGGCAAGCAATGGATGCATCACAAGGTAGTTGGACTCGTTCTCTACTAGCTGTAGCAGGTGCAAGATTTTCTGTATGACTCTAGTTTACTCCTCCTCAGGCGCAAGCTTCATCCCCGGGGTGCTTCGTCTCGAAGTCGAGGCACAACCTAATGGCCTTCACCGGCTTCACGCAGTGGTTCTTCCCATACAACAGGTTGTGCAGCATCAGAATGGTGAAGTCCACGGGCAACTTGGTAGCCTTCGTCTCGAGCCTTCACCTTATCCTCCTCCATCAGTATCTCCCTGTCCCTGTTCACCTGCGCAAAACAGAATTCCGACTCTGGTTGGAGCGACAGATCCAAAGCTAGGTTTCCCGCGACATGCATCTAGGTTTTTGGGTGAGACGCACCTGGTTGCAGCGTGATGCGGAGGGACATCGGCATGACGAGCTCGCGGAGCTAGGACTTGTGGCGGCCGTCCTTCTTGATTGCGAGTATCCAGGCGGCGACCTCCTCGACGGAGGCGTGGGTCTTGATTGGGACGTGGCAGAGCTAGTGCAGGGAAACGCGGGGGCTTCGGCGGGCGCAAGGCCGTGGGCGGCGGCGGGCGGCGCCGATAATGGCGACCGTGGAGAGGTGCACGATGGGAGGGGAAACGAACGAAGACAAGACGAACGTGGTGAAAAAGAACTAGTATGTAAAATTCCAGCCCAACCCTTTTCTTTTTCTGGAAACCTGGATGCAGGATTTAGAAAGTGCAATACCGAATTTAACCCTCACTCCGGAATATACTACACCAAATCTGGTGGTAGTATTGCGGTTCTGGACCGTTGGATCATGGAAAATAAACGATCCACATTCACCTGATGTACCGTAAAACATCCCAAAAACATTGATCCAACCAGACTCGCGATACTCAGCCGACTCCCTTGACATGGAGACTGAGTAGGCTCGGGAACTCGCTGCTTCTAGATCTGCAGTTTATCAGCAAGGTCTACGCCGCTATCATGCCCGTAGAGTCAGGATTCACACCTTACAGGAAAGAGATATAGTTCTGTGACTCATCCAAAAAACTGTCGGGATACACAAGCTTTCAGCACCATGGGAAGAATCTTTTGTTATCAGCAAGAACTTGCACAACGGGTCCTATTATCTCTATGACGTACGCAAGGAAGATAAAACCCGAACAGAGTTCCTAGGCCATGGAACATTGCTCATGTGCACTGGTACTACACTTAGTATCTTTGTAATACTTTCTCACGATTAATAATATAGTCGGTACTTCCGGGTTAAGGAAGTTTGTAGTTCACCACATATCATCTGAGCTTGTTGAGTCTTTATTTTTATTATATCATTTGTTTTCACGTAGGGTGAAAACGGAGGGGATACCGTTGAATAGTAGTGAAACCATGTATCTACCGTGTTTTTCTCGGATTCGGAGTCAGAGCGGATAGTGTGCGGATATAAATACGGATTGGAGCATGTCGGTTACGATTTAGAATAAGGAACAAATACAGAGCGAATACGATTCGGTTGCGGATGTCACTTCGAGAATAGGGATGGGAAATATTTATGGATCGGATACGGAGCGAATATGATTCGGTTGCGGATGTCATTTGGAGAATAGGAATGCGAATACGGAGGAGGTTCGGGATCACCAGCCCGGTGTCCAGGCACTAAGTCGGGTCGTCCACGGCGACGCTGCAGGTCTCACCGGTGCACCAAAGCGGCAGCGGCAGCCGGTTCACGTTGAAAGATGGCGGCGCGGACGCGAGCCCCGAGTTCGTGCACTACACCGTGCACATCCTACCGACGCCGGACACGAGGACGACGTAGGGGTGAAAACAAAGCGGATATGGTCGAATAGTAGTGAAACCATGTCTGTGACCGCACTTTTTTCGGATTCGGAGTCGAAATGGATAGTGTGCGGATGCGAATAAAGAATCGGAGCATATCGGTTACGATTTACGAATAAGTAACGAATATATGGAGCGAATACGATTCGGTTGCGGATGTCATTTCTGTCGATAAATAAGAATCACGGCAGAACATTTACTTGTTTGCCCGGTCGCATCACTGAGTGAACACTGAAATATTTATGGATCAAACTTTTAGAGAGATCACTGAGATGAACTTTTCAGGGGTTTGTAGTGATGGGATTTTCAGATGGATTGGTTCTTAAGTAGCTTAGCTCCACTAGTGCTCATGTTTGAGCTATCTAACAGTTGTAACTGTATGGTCTGACTAGGATGTACTGTCACAATATTTGTATCCATCTGCCAAATGAGATAGACATTTCAGAACGAATGGCACTTTGTATTGCTGTAGTTGTATAATTTGAGTGGTGGTGCTGTCACAAATAATAATATGGCACGTCATGCAAAAAAATGGGTAGAAATTTCAGACGGTGCATTGCGGCAGCAGGAGGATCTTGGAGTAACTCACATCCCATGGAATTGTCTGCATTGCCGATTTCTGCTTCTGTGTGAACAACTTCTGGTTAGTTTTGGATCTCGGAAGTAACTGACAGCCATTGTAAACGAGACATGACAACAGAGTTAATGCTCCTGTGTCATGCAGAATGCATGGCAACACCTTGTTTGAGTTCAGTTGGAGTTTCACCCTGCGATGTTCAGCTAACAGTCTTGGCCTGAACTTCGCAGTGAGGATCTTTTTTACAAGTATGCGTGCATCGTTTATGTACGTATTATCGAGAATTTTTGGAACGGAACATGTCTCTGAAGAAAATGGGTAATGAACCTATGGCTAACAGATTGGCCCATTTTAGCTCCGCGCTGTTAAATGATAATTGTGAATCTAAGGGAACCAAACCAATGCAAAGCAAACAAGTTGCGTCTTGCATTGCTGTAGAGGATCATATTGTCATATGGAGTTGAAGATTTCGTTAGTGGTTTATTAGAAAATGTAATCACGTTGTTTTAGCACAATAGTGTGCACAATCAGAGCAGAAGGCACATTCTGAATCTCCCTAATTCAGCATGGGCAAATAGACCTATCGTTAGGAATAGTTGAGATCCGTTTAGGTATGTCAAATCAGCTAGACAGCAAGAACTTTGCGAGTTCCCGGAGCAGTAACTGTGATTGCAGCATTCTGCTAACATATTTCGAACTCTCCTGCAGTGTTCCTTGGATAGAGGTTATTGAGCTTCTGTCCACAAACCTTTACTTGCTTGCCCCCTCACATAAATGAATTCTTAGACTTATCAGTGAACACTGAAATGTTCATGGATCAGACAATCACAAAGAGAAATGTGCTATTGTTTTCCAAAAGAATCCACAGACGACATACATCATACATGTGCAATCTGTGATACATTCATCATGAAAACGAGGCACATACATATATATTATTTCTTGAAGCAAAATACTCTCACAAAAGCACCAACAAATAGAACAATCACCAGCTTAACCACAAGGATTAAACACTCACACTATCACATGATCTCACACACCATACACTCATGATTACCTTTTTATGTATTCTTCACCCAGACTCCATCACCAAGAACGTACCTCTTTGAATTACTGTGATGTTTCTTTCTATTGGTGAAACTAGGCGTACTCGGTAGGGTTGGCGACGAGGTAACCCTCGATCATCTTCATTAGGCCGAGGTACCCTGCAACGAGCTCGGCCTGGTCCTCCGGCGCTAGCTCTCCCCCGCCATCGAGCCTCTCGTACTCTATCTTTGCCTTGATCACGCAGGCCCCCTCCCCGGCTTCCTCGACCCTCCCCTCTACCACATGCGACTTGAGCTTGGCACTCACCTTGCCACCCTCCAGCATCTCCGACCTTAGCACACGCGCCGCGCCGTCACGTGACAGCACTCGGCTCTTCATCACGCCGCCGCCCGAGGCCGCCACGGCAGCCGGGCTGAGCGTCACGGTGGTGACGGTGCCAGGCCCGCCGTCACCTTCGACGTCCACGGCGTCGATGAACCCTGCGCAAGCCTTGGGCAGGGCGTCCTTTTGGTCGCCGGAGAAGGCCACCTTCCACATCCGGTCGGCGGACACCGCCACTGCGTACTCCTCGGTGATCACGCACACCATCTTGTCCGTCGGTCAGTGCAGACTGGTTGATGCTGGCAGACTTGTGGTGGCTGATGAGCGTGTGTGATTCAAGGAAGGAGCTGTGTACATTTATTTATAGGTGCAAGAGAATTCAGAAAAGCTGTGAAGCGCACGTCAGGAACTAATGAGTATGGACTAAGACGATCTAAGAAGATCAGATGACGAAGGAAGCTATGAGAGGAGTATTAAATTTCTCGCTGCAGCCGTTGAATCTTCTTCTACCACGTGTGCTGACTCGTGACTATCTCTCTCTACGTGCTTAAGGGGCTGCTGTAGTGCCGACGACCTGAGCGTGAGATGGTGAAGAAGGACAGAGGAAAGGGGGTTGCAGTGTGCGACGTTGACTTTTCCCCTGCTGTGCACATCACGCTTATCTTCTGTTGATCTGTTCAAAGGGGCTCACCTTCCTCTCATAGCTTCCTTCGTCAATCCATTTCTTAAAAAGCTCGGGAGGATAGTACACATCGTTGCATAATCTGGAGCAAGAACAGATTTGTTCCACTATTGATTGTTCTTCGCGTGAAGGTTCTTTGCCATGTAATCACGCACGTGGTATAGACTTGCAAAGAGGCAAACTGGTCTCTATGTATTATTTCTCTTCGGTTAGTAGGTACAGTAGATTATATTGATTCATAGCTAGTTGCACCCCAATTCATCTTGTTGGCACTTCGTAGCATGTCGTAGCAAGTCCTGTAACTGCAATTGAGTTCACAGTTGCAGCTCAACATTTCATTTCCTACCATCTACAGGGATGAAAAAGAAACACTTTCTTAAGCAAGTGTCCATGATCTCTTGGAGGCATAACGAGATCCGCATTGTAAGTGCTTACAAGATGGAAAGCTCAGTGGTCAGACGCACATATGTCTATACAAATACAGTTCTTGATTCAAATGCATGCACCTTTTTCCAAATAATGTTTTATCTCCAGCCTGTAGCAGACGTCAGTATCTGTACAACTGCCGAGTCACAACCGCAACGGAGCGAATTGCAGGTCATACGTCGGTGCCGAACGGACTGTTATACGTCAACGGCCCGTTTTCCTCTGAATGTCCACATGTGGATATAGTTTTCAAACAAGTTTGTCTCGGAAGAAAGCTAGAGTCATCAAAACAATACTTAGTAACAGGCGGGCTTGGACGACCAAGGGGATTACATGGTTGTACTCTTTGAGAACAGTCCGGGTTCAGTATTTCTCTCTGTAGCCGTTCAATCTTCTTTCCATGTGTGCTGACCAGGGCGACTAGATTCTAGAAGGCCTGAAAATTCTTACAGGAGGGGACTCACTGTCTTGAAGTCTTCTCATGCGTACATTGTTCTTGATGTAGACATGGGCATATCTGGGCTGGGCCAAGTTTCTCACATGGAACCCGCCCACAATAATATATCAGCAATTTTATGATATTTGTCTAAAAAATGCAATTCATGATGTAAGTAAGCGGAAAGTCATTTTGGCTCCCGAGTTATAGTACTCTCTATATATATAAAAAAAGATTTATAAGTTTTTAAAAAATCTGGAAAACAGTCTGGATGTACTCAATGATGCATCCTACGAGTATGTAAAATCACAATGTGAAATTCTTTTGATTATGGACTCCCAAGTGTTTGTACTCATATCCACATAATTTTTATTTTTATGTACTTCTGAATGTAAAGTATTTCAAGTTGAGATTTTACACGTTTGTAAGATACATATCATTGATAACATGTAGGATTTTTCTTCAATTTTTATAACGTGTAAATATTTTTAATCTTTTTTAGTACAGAGAGCACTGAGCTTGGGAGTCATAAATCTCTGCTCTGTAAGCAAGCCCGAACAAATCAAAGTTTTAAAAAAAATGCACCCTACACGATTTTTTTCCGAAATGGGGTGCGGATCACCAGCCTCTGCATCGAAGTGATGCACACAACCTCGCTTTATTTCATAGTTTCAACAGTAAAAAAGTTTACAACTCATGAGTCTTTCAAAGTGAAAACAAAGATCAACCACTCGAATAAATGAATCTCAAAGCATTTAATTATCTTCTAGGATGCAACCATCCAGCCCGGCAAAGATAGCCTGTACTGAAGAGATTCGTTGCATAGAAAACAAAAAAATTCTTACAAGATGTAAACGAAAAGCCAATATCTAATTTAGGAGAATACTTATTACGAGGGATATTAGATCTACATGCCCTTGTAGAACACGAGCGGAAATGTTTTACAACGAGGTTGGCGTAGTCGTACTATCTTCGCGATCCCATCTGATCCATTGTCGCAACGAGTAGCACCTCGAGATATGCACACGTACGGCTCGGTGACGTCTCCTATCTCTTGATCCAGCAAGCGAGAGGGAGAAGTAGATAGGATCTAGGCCAACAACATGACAGGGTGGTGGCTATGGTGGAGGTTGATACGTTCAAAACGTATCTACTTTCCTAAACACTTTTGCTATTGTTTTCCCCCTAATTTGCATGATTTGAATGAAACTAATGCAAACTAACTCTGTTTTCAGCAGAATTGTTTTGATGTCTTTTTTTGTGCAGAAATTAAATTTTTCAGAAAAATCCGAGAAAATTCCAGAAATTCTATTTTGCCAAAAGACCCACGGAGCTAGAAGGGGAGCGGCAAGAGGGGCCCACATCCCCAGATGCCACCTGGCCGCGGTCCAGCCTGGACCGCGCCTGGGCCCACTGGCCACCTCGTGGCATATTCGGTGACGCCCTCTGGCCTGTTTATTCCTCCTGACCTAAAACGCGAGAAACACCAATCATATTTTCCAGAAGAGATCCAGAGCGCCGCCACCTCCGTGAAACCTAATTTGGGGAGCAGAAGTTCCTGTTCTGGCACCCCGCCGGGACGGGGATTGGAGGAGAAATCACCGCCATCGTCATCACCACCGCCTCATCATCAACCATCCATGTTTCCCCCCATCCATGTGTGAGTAATTCCCCGCTGTAGGCTGAGGGGGATGTTAGGGATTGGATGAGATTGTTCATGTAATAAGATGTCAGATTATTAGGGCATGATGCCTAGAATCCGTGGTATGTGCTATTTATCGTTGTTGCAACTTGGTGTGCTTAATGCTTGACACTTAGGGTTCGAGTGCCATGTTTTCAGATCTAAACATGTTATGTTTCCATGAGTATAATTTTTGTTTCGGATCATATCTACAAGTTGTATGCACCTGTTATCGTCCGGAAACCGTGGCCCCATAGTGACAACATTTGGGATAACCGGAGGGGATGGCTTTGACTTGAGGATCACATGTATTCACAGAGTGTTAATGCTTTGCTCCGGTGCTCTATTACAATGAGTACCTTAATTACCATTAGGCTTCCATAGTGGCCCTGCTTAAACGGGATGGTGGGACAAAAGATGTCGCGCAAGATTCTTATTGCAAGCACGTACGACTAAATACGAAATACATGTCTATGTTTATATTAGTACCTGGATACTTTATTATTGTTTACCTGCACATTGCCATGCGTTATGACTATTTAATGAATTATCTTATCCATGCAGCCCGCTTATACATCCCTTAGCCTATGGTGTTTTAATCCTGTGGTTTACTACAATTGCTATTATTGTTGTTTTCGTGTTACTATTGCTGTTACTTTATTACTGCTGCTGGTATATTACTGTTACTACTGATAAATTGTGTCGAGCAAGTTTACTTCCAGGTGTGGCTGAACTGACAATTCCGCTGGTAAGGCTTATAAATATATTCTTTGACTCCCATTGTGTCGAATCAATAAATTTGGGTTTTACGTCTCTCGAATACTGTTGCGATCCCCTATACTTGTGGGTCATCAAAACTATTTTGTGGCGCCGTTGCCGAGGAGCATAGCTTTATTTATAAGCTCACCAGGAGGTTATATTGTCCGCTGCAATTTATTCACTATGGGAAAAACTCGTGATCCAAAGGTTACTGTATTGCCTTCCACTACAAGGAAAGGTACAACTCCGAACACTTATGTTGCTCTTGATTCACCGTCTGTTATAAGTCAACTTGTTAGACCACCACCTCCACACACTTCACATGCTACTTCTGGTGAGTCTCATACTGTCTCTAATGATTATGATGATGCTTCTGCTTTTCTTGATGAAGGTAGTTCGCTTAGTTCGTTTCTTGATTATCATATTGCTAAAGCTAAAGAAATTGAAAATACTGAAATCTCTGATGAACACCTTGTTACACCTGTTGATTCTCCTGAAATAGGAAATTATGGTAGTAGCTATCCTGATGATGCTTATGTTGAAATTAATGATGAATTTATTAGAGCAAGTATGGATTGTGATGCTTCTGATCCTGAAGCAAGGAAGGAGCTTCTTGAAAAACATGCTATGAATTACAAAACAGTTCATGATCCTGAATTTGCCACATCACCTATAAACATTAAAGATAAAGATTATGATTTTTCTGTTGATATTTCACTTATATCTACTGTTGAAAATGAACCTTTTTGTGGAAAAGAAAATGATAATGCTATAGAACATATGAGTAAACTTTCTGCTTTGAGTGTGTTATTCTCTGATGACAAGAAGAAACAAGGTTATTATATAACAAAATTATTCCCTTTTTCGTTAAAAGATGAAGCTAAAATTTTGTTTAATAATTTAGCTTGTGGATCTATCAAAAGCTTAAATGAATTGGTTAACATCTTCTTTGAGAAATATTACCCTGCTCATGTGCAACATGCTGCTTTGCAAAGAATTTACAATTTTAAATGTTTTAACTATGGCATTATTATTTTACTTCCTAAGGGTTAGGGCGCTGATAAAATTCAGATGATAAGGAATTTGTGGAACATTTATATTTTTATGTCCTTTAGAAAGCTATATTTGGAATGTTTCTAGTGTGTCTCTAGATTTTCAAAATAAACCAGAATCTTTCGATGATCTCTATCAGGGATGGTTTGCTACATCATCTAGTATAGATAGAAAGATTCTTATGATTGGAATGGCGGCTCTATTTTGGTCTATTGGAAAATGAGAAATCGATCGTGTTTTCAAAGTGGTAGACCTGGAGACCCCGCTAATGTGGTTTTATATTTATGCCAATTCTTGAATGAATGGGCTATGTTACAAAAAATGGAATGCGTAAGGTGCTGCAGCGGGGAGCCAATAGGATGGTGAAGATCGCACATGAGGTGTATTTTCGATGTCACGGTTGGGACCCTCACATTTTGAGGCTCTGCGACGTGCGGAGATGATTTCACTTAGGCTGTGTGTGTGGTCTTCTTCCTGTGGAAAGAATGATGTATTACAGAAGCTTAAAAAGCTTGGTAGTTCTGTTGTTGGAGATATTTATCAGAGACCTCTACTTCTGTCTTAGTTGGTCGCTTTGTAGTTTGAAGTTTTGTGGTTGGTTGGTTCAGTTTGCCCTAGATGTTTTGTAGTGGTGGTTTCCCTGTTTTGAGCCCTAGGGGCTTTGTACCCAGCCTTTTGGCTTTGGATGTTGTAACCTGAACACTCGATTTTTAGTAATGAAAATTGGGGGTCGTGTGACCCCTTAAATCGAAAAAAGGGATTGGTACATGGGACGGTCCAAAATGCGGCCTAATAAGAATAATGTAATTTCTATCAGTATACTATTTATTTATAAAAAAGTTTAAATCGTCTAAATAATTCAAGCCTGTGAATAATTTTTTCAAAGCGTCATGAACACTTTTTTGACATGGCGAAGATTTTCTTAATCTCGTGAAAGTATTTCTTTGGACCCGAACAATTTTTTGAACCCATGACCATTTTCTTGAACACCACTAGTAATTCTGCACGTGCACGCACGTGTAATATTATGAATTTGTTTGTCACCTTTTCCGTCTCGCTTTTGCTGAATTTTATTCCGGCGATTGTAAGCTATTAATGCAAACATCTTAAAAACAAACTTAAACATAGAAAAATTATAATTTACATATACAATTTTAATTGGAGGATATCTACCTCTGTAGTTAATAAAAGGAAAATATCCTTAACCATGCATGGAAGTGAATGATTTTCAGAGGGAGTATAATTTAGATACAGAGGAAGTATAATTTACAACTCTTAGCAATTAGAAGAAAGATAAATATGATGCACAATAGGTGAAGAGGCATTTATTTGTAGGCTGCTAAAAATTATTTTACAACTGGAACAACAAACTGTAGGTATATTCATGGTTGGAAAGGGTATTTCTACGTTGGAAAGGGTATTTGTACTGTTGGGAGGTTCAAATATCAACTGTTGGGTATTTCTACTGTTGGGAGTACCAGCGGCTGGATGGTAAGCACACTCGCAAATATACAAGCAATAAAAAGATCTTAAAATTTTGAACTTTGAATCTTGATCAAACACAAAGGTTAAAGGAGACCTGATTTGAGCGTAGCCATCAATTCCTCAATTCTCCAGACGCGTGGTCAGACCCGGCGGCGCAACCCGCGCAGCAGAATGGCGGCAATGGCTTGAGAACAATATGAAACCTCCTTGCTGCTAGCAGTGACATGTTTCACACCAAGGTTCATCATTGCTTTGCGGCTCTTCCACTCGCTTCTGCTTTGCTTCAATTCGCTACTGCATCACCATCTTGTCCTGGAAAATATGATTCAATAAGACCAATACTAATCAGATATTTTTTTACAGACACTGATCATATTGTTGTAAGCTACACAAAGCAATTGGATAACAAATGACAATTCAATTTGTAACTCAAACAGAGAGAGGGCGAGAGAGTGACCCAGCTAGTCAAAAACATACAGTCTTCCAGTTTATTTGCTAGACTTCCTAGCACATATTATGGTCCGCACTAAGAAGAGGCCGAGGCAGCAGTAATGACATAACCTTGCATATGCCAGTCAATGATTTTCAGCAAACAAAGAGAATTAATACGTTAAGATTAGACAACCAGTACGCATGTATGCATAAATAAAGCATGATAACAGATGAGGAATACCTCAGTTTCCAATCGAGCTTACCAGGGTGCTTGAATAAGAGTCGCCCTGATTACTACTTTGACAAACCAATGGCACACCATTCTTATTATTCACACTGAATATAGTATGACACATAAAACAGCTTAATATACACACAGTTTGAGATAGTATTCTCCTATAAATTTCATTGATGGATAATATAACATGAAACAAAACATCAAGACTCTTCGAAAAAAACAGAACTTAAAAATTCCTATAGGTTGTAAGAGATTGTACAGATCATGAGGCTTTATATATATGTGGGGAACCTCCTAGTTCATCACGAAACTGCTGAAGCTGCTGCATACACGATCGAAATAAATCAGAAAAAGAGAGAGCAGCAGTATCAACCGATTGTGCTGGCAGGATCAACCGATTGTGGCGTTGACTGTATGCAGTAATAATTCAGATGAAGGAACCAAGGAATTGACCTTTAATTGGAGATCATGCCGTCGTACTCCGATGGATGGCTGGTGCAGCATAGACGACGTGTACATCCGTCGTGCAGGGCGTCGTGTAGTGCGTCTGCGTCGTCGGCGGATTGCGGATCCGGCGAAGGACTGGCCGGGCGTGTCGAGCGTCTAGGGCGACGGGCGTGCGGGCAGGGCGGGTGCTGGCGTCCGGGCGGCCGGCCCTGTGTCTTCGGCCGGCGTGGGCGCGACCTGTGTTGTTGGAGGGCGCCGGCGGCGGGGCCTGCGGGGATGGCGGTCGTCGGCGGCTGGGACGGAGGCGCGGCGGCGTTGATGGACGTCGTCCGCGGCGGGGATGGAGGGCGCCGGCAGCGGGGATGGAGGGCGCCGGCAGCGGGGCCTGCGGGGATCGAGGGCGCGGCGGCGTTGATGGAGATCGTCGGCGGCGGGATGGATATATGGCGCCGGCGGCGGATTAGATGCGTTATGCGTTATTAGCGAAAAGTTTTTTTTTACTTGATTAGCGAAGGAGACGCCCGGTTCCGCGCGTGGTCAGTCTGTAGTCAGTCCGGCTATAATAACCGTCCGATCAATCGTTGTGTGGCTGAGATGATTTGGATCACCCCTGTCTCTCCCTTTTTATATTAGTGGTGATGAAAAAAATTAACCATGCACAACTATTTTAAAATCATGAACTTTTTCGTCATATAAATATGTTTTTAATATAAAAATAGATAAAAGAAGTGAAAAAAGAAAAAAGAAAGGGAAAACGAAAATACAAAAAATAAAAAATAAAATAAAGAAAAGATGAAATAGAAAAGAAAAAGCAAAGGAAGAAAGAAAGAATAACAGAACAAGGAAAATGAAAGGGTCATTTATTTTCGTGCCCTGTTTCTCTTAGTTCTACTAAGTTTTGCCCTACTCGCTTAGTTTTTTTCAGTTTTGCCCCACTTGCTACAGTGGAGGCTTGCAGATAGCAAAGAAACGTGTTTCCGTCAGGTCAACCTTGTTTGGCCGTTATTTGGATGAGTATTGATGAGTGGGACCGCTTAAAATACTGACAGATACACTTCACCTCTTGGGATCGTTTGCATCCCATGTACCCATCGTTTGCCGGACGACTAGGTCGGAGTCGCCGTAGCACTTGATGCGGCTGACTCCCATTTCCTTGACCACGCGTAGGCCATGTAGGAGTGCTTCGTACTCGCAACGTTATTGGTGCAGGTGAAGTGTATCTGTAGCACATAGCTCATTTTGTCGCCTTGGGGAGAGGTGAGGACGACTCCAGCCCCCGAGCCCTCGTACATCTTGGACCCGTCGAAGAACTGGGTCCATCGGCCGACCTCGTAGGTCGGAGCCAGCAGCTGCATCTCCATCCAGTCGACGATAAAGTCGGGTAGAGCCTGCGACTTGATCGCAGTGCGCGCAACGTAATTGAGCCCGGAGGGTTGCAGCTCGGAGGCCAATTTGGCGACTCGCCCGGTTGCCTCCCTGTTGCGAATAATTTCAGCTAGGGGAGACGAGCTGACCACCGTTATCGGGTGGCCCATGAAGTAGTGTCACAACTTTCTTGAAGCAAAGAATACACCGTATACAAGTTTTTGGTAGTGCGGGTATCGTTGCTTCAATTCCGTCAGGCATTCGCTGACATAGTATACTGGCCACTGGACCAGCTGCTCGTGGCCGTCCTCCTTGCGCTCAACGACGACCGCCGCGCTGACGAATCGGTTAGTCGCAGCGATGTAGAGGAGCATCGGCTCCTTCTCCAGGGGAGACGCAAGGACGGGTGCCTCGGCTAGCGTCTTCTTGAGAGCCACCAAGGCGGCGTCTGCCTCGTCGTTCCAGGTGAACGTGTCCGACTTCTTGAGGAGCCGGTACAGAGGCATGGCCTTTTCACCAAGCCACGAGATGAAGCGACTCAGGGCAGCGACACAGCCTGTGTGTCGCTGCACGTCCCTGAGGTTCTCCCTCTCTAGATTGGCTTCGATGCCTCGCTCGGAGACGATGAAGCCCAGGAGCTTGCCCGCGGGTACGCCGAAGATGCATTTTTCCGGGTTGAGCTTGATCATGTACTTGCGGAGGTTGTTGAAGGTCTCCGTCAGGTCGGCGATCAGGTCCGTCTTTAGGTTGGACTTGACGACGATGTCATCCACATAGGCGTGGACGTTGCAGCCGACCTGCTCGTGCAAGCAGTTCTGGATGCACTACTGGTAAGTCGCTCCGGCGTTCTTCAAGCCGAAGGGCATGCAGACGTAACAAAACGCGCCGTAGGGCGTGATGAAGTATGTCTTCTTCTGGTCTTCAGGCGCCATCTTGATCTGATGGTACCCGGAGTAGGCGTCGAGGAAGCAAAGCGCCTCACACCCAGCCGTCGAGTCGACCAACTGATCGATACGAGGCAATGCGAATGGATCTTTGGGGCAGGCCTTGTTCAGGCCTGTGTAGTCGATGCACATCCGCCATGTTCCGTTCTTCTTCAGAACGAGCACCGGGTTGGTGAGCCATTCCGAGTGCATGACCTCGGCGATGAACCCGGCAGCTAGGAGCCGGGCTATCTCTTCGCCGATAGCCTTGTGTCTCTCACCGGTGAAGCGACGCAGAAATTGCTTCACCGGCTTCAGTTTGGGGTCAACGTTGAGCTTGTGCTCTGCGAGGTCCCTCGGGACGCCTGACATGTCAGATGGTTTCCATGCGAAGATGTCCCGATTCTCACGGAGGAAGTCACAGAGCGCGCTTTCCTATGCGCTGTCCATGTGCGAGCCGATCAGCGCCGTCTTGGAGGAGTCGCCCTCGACCAGCGGGATGCGCTTGGTCTCCTGTGCCGACTGGAACTTTTCGCGAGTGTCCAGCGTCGGCTTCTTGACGATGGTCATGTCATTGGGGTCGACCTGCAGCTTGAGCTGCTCTAGCTGCTCGGTGGCGATGACGGACTCGGCGAAGACGGCGTTGCCGTTCTCGCACTCGATGGCACGGTCGACGTCGCCATGGACGGTGATGATGCCGTTAGGACCTAGCAGCTTCAGCTTGAGGTAGGCGTAGCAGGGCCTTGCCATGAACTTGGCGAAGGGGGTCGCCCAAGGATCGCGTGGTATGAACTGCGAAAGTTCACGACCTCGAACCAAATCTTCTCGAGCCAGAAGTTCTTGGCGGTGCCGAAGACAACGTCGAGTGCTATTTTGGCTAGCGGGTAGGGCCTTCTTCCCCGGGATAATGCCGCGGAAGGTGGTGACGGTGGAACCAACTGTTCGTCACGCTGTTTCATGCGCTGGAACGTTTCGTAGTAGATGATGTTGATGCTTGATCCCCCATCCATCAGGGTTTTGGTCAAGACGTAGCCCTTGACCTGGGGTGCGATGACCAAGGCGAATTTTCCCGGGTAGTCGACTCTGTAGAGACCTCACCTTTTACTAACGGTTGAGATCCCTGTGTTTCGTGCTAGTCCCTGGATCGACTTGCTAGAACACACAGTTTAAGATGAAATACCATGACATTGCGTCAAAGTCTATTACACGATGATCCAGAAATGAAAAGGTTCGATACAAGGTGCATAGCCGAAGGCTAGCTCAAACGAAAGTAAACACACAGCGGAAAGCAAATGATGTAGTGAGCCCCATCATCTTCATGCGCCACAGGCAAGCATGTTGGTTGTAGACTCGAGACCCTATCCGAACCTCACTCGTAGTCTGGCGAACCTGCAACGGTGAGTTACAACCATAATCTCTGGTCAACACAATTGAATTATATTGGCAAGTGACACATATGTGGATATAAATGGCAACCTATCTTCTACATGAATATTTGGCTGAGTGGAGTTATGGCTAATTTGAAGAAAGCAAGTTTTGTCCTATCTTTTTAAAAGACATTTTCCGTATGGTACAAAGAGTACCACTGATAGACATCAGTGAACACCTTTGTACATCTATAAATAATGAGTACCACTGATAGAAATCACTGAACTCATAACCCTTGTTCACCCATCAAGTTTTAATTTATGAAATTGGAATGAGGAGATCTTCAACAGCTTCCTTGTCCAGTTGCTCAGAATTGTCCATAACCGGGGACATGGCTAAGTACTTAGATTTAACTCTCGAGAGATTGTGCACTTTCACCACACGACCCAATCAACCCAAACATCCAATACACACAATTTGTGAAATGGAAAGGAGAAGATCGAGACGAGATTTTTCCGAAGTAATTACCCTTACCTCGGACCCACGCCAACCTACATCCCCTACATCTGCTGGTCATGACGAATTCGGGGTCTTACAACCTACTCCATCAAGACAGAGCCCATTTGACATGTGACTGCACTGGAAGCTACTAAACAAAGAGAGTCTACGATCCCTTTAAGCCTGGGTGACTTTCCACAGTTGTGCGCTGCCACCAAGGGTAATTACCATAGACATGGACCCCCCTAGTAGCCACCCACCTCAGTAACCAACCAGCACCCAGGTAGTTCATTGATTAGTTTTAGTTATTTTCACTATCCAACTAATCAAAACATTTTCATAGCTTGACTAAGCATTCTTCCAAGTTCATTGCTACTATGCTCAAGGTGGGGGATGGCTACACACTACATATGAGCATAGCATAATATAATAACTTAAATACAAACCTATCATGCATACTACAGAAAACACTAAATGCAGAATATTAAAAATATTAGGACATTTATGATTGTCATTTGCCTTTTGAAAGTTGTCGTTGCTCACACACGCTTTTTCAACGAACAGAGTTGCTCTCCGTTTAATCTATAAATAACACAAACAAAACATATACACAATTCAACTCATATGCACAATACAAAAATAATGCTATGCATGTATGAAGGCAAACAACATTGTTAAATTGTTAACCACTTTATTAGTTCTCTTGTTGCTAAAATGATGCATGATGACATGAGCAAAGTTTTAATGCAATATTATTATTTGAAATCACTAGCACAGTGGCCCGCGCTCGCGCGGGCAACATATTGTTTTGTACCAAAAAAAGGTATGTCATTTACGTATGTATATTATGTGATTGAATCAAAACATAACATAAGATATGGAACAAAGCATAGTTGGCGAATAGAAATTTGTAAACACAAGTAAATTTGATTCTATTCTTTTTTTGGTTGTAGGAACATTGATTCATTTTGTAACAATGTTTAGAAATAAAAAATAATTCACATTTCATAATAAATCGGTTGAATACAACATACATTTTAATATGTGTGTCCTGGAAAATTGGATAATATCTCCCGCCCATCTTTATGTTTTTTCCTCGGTTATACCAATCGGCCAATGTGCATGTATGTCGGTCTCTAATTTTTTTTGGCGTCTCATCTTATTTCCAAAAATAAACTCTTGACATGATTAATTAGTCTAAAGTTCACCATAATTAAACCCTTTTCTGGATGAACAACACACTTCACATAAAATATTTAACTCGTAAATAATGGAAAACCAACTAATTAGTGTTGATAAGCTGATATTCCGTATCAGGCCAAAGTGAAGTAACAACTATGGCATCGAAAACATTTTGTGTATTACAACGTAAGTGTAAAATATCACACAGGTAAGCTCGTCGCATTTAGATGAAAATGAATCCCTTTATATTACACATATGGAATCAATATGTGAACTAAATTGGGTAATGCGCTAGGTTTGGCCTATTTATATACATAAGGTTTGGTAGAAATCATTCTGCCTGTTGAGAAACAACCATAATGTTGCTGAGTTATTTCATATGTTATATATTTGTGCCGACAGAGCAATGTAAAGCCTATATACTATTTGAATAAGCAAGTATTTAAATTTAAAGAGGATATTATGACCACTTAGTAGATAATATATTAATTCAAGGTATAAAACAAAAGCCGCTAGAGATATAATTGATCATATTAAGTATTTGGTACCTTATCAGATTGATAATGCTACGTCCTAACGCTGGATAATTCAAGAAAACTAAAGCCATGTTGCAATTGGGTATTAAAATATTAAAAACTTTCTGATCCTGCAAAACTGTGACATACGAAAGAGTTAAAATAGGGAAGGTGCACAGAAACCATGTGTAAGTTAAACTAAAAATACGATTTGCATAAGATGTATTGCAACAATATGTTAGTATTTCTCTTGTGATCTCTATTTTCCTTGAAGATTATTCTTCTTCTTTTTTAATATCTTGGTTACACGAAAAAATATTGATTATATTTCCTGCTCTCCTTAGGCTCCTTCTGTATATTCTATCACAAACTGAGAAACCGGAAGAAAGTGGTCTGAGATTGAGCCGCACTAAATAATGTAGCAAGAACATAGAGGCAGGACCAAATTCATAGAGAGAATTCTTTATTTGACACTGGCCTAAAATATGGTTCCTTATTAGACCCTGGAGAAAAATTTCTTCCCTATTTGACATCTACTCAAAAATTATTTCCCAATATGACACTATAGTACAATTTTTTCTGCAACGGTGTTAAAGAGACGCCTGAAAAGACCTTTGTACCCCGTGTATGATGTGAAAGAAAATTGTACAGGACAGCTGCAGTCAGTGGTCAGGTGGAAACTCAGTGCAAGGGACTAGTACGGCGGCGCGACGCGTTGGTGCACTCGGTGAACAGGCTAAATGCGATGCAGTTGAGGTCCACAGCGGAGTTGCATACGATGGTGGCGAGCTACTGCTGCTTGTGCCTCCACGCGCGGACAAGGGCGGCGGGAGGTGAGTGTGAGGAGTGGTGCAGGGCTCGCCGGAGCGGCACCGGCCGAAGCAGTAGCAGGGTCCGAAGAGGCGCTCGGGCAGGGAGGCGCTCGGGCCGGCGCAGAAACCTCCGCCAATCCTATTGGTCCTTCTCATGTCGGCACTCGGGTTGGGTCGGCACCGGCCGGAGCAGTAGCAGGGTCCGAAGGATGGCAATTTGCGTGGCTTTGGGTGGAGGCGCAACACACACGTGCGTGCACCGTGCAGGCCTCGAGCTTGAGGATTGTGGCGGCCGAGATTGCTCGAGCTCTAGCCGTAGGAGATAGAGGGGGAGGCGCGACGGACGGGCGGCGAAGAGCTCCTTGCCGGCGGCGCCATGGCTGCAGCCGGCGGCCGGAGGCGGGCGTGCGCAAACGCGGCGAGAGATGTGAGGGAGGAGGCCGAAAGCTCGCCTGCCAGCGCGGGGTGGAAGAGGAGGGCGCGGCGCGGGTGAGGAAGGAGGCGGGGGCTCCGGGGGATTGGCGGCGCACAGGGAGGTGATTGGGCGCAGCTTGAAGGAGATGGACACGGTTCGTTTTTTTTACTTGGTCGGGTTTCTTCAATAGGATAGCAACAAGGGTATTTTGGTCAGCCCGATTTTTATTTGACGGAATGGTGTAACAGAACCAACGGCAGTGTCACAAAAGAAAACAAATTAAAACTTGATGCCATATAGGGAAGAAAATTTTCTTCAGGGTCAAATAAGGAACCGTATTTTAAGACAGTGTCAAATAAGGAATTCTCTCAAATTCATACCGTGGTGACGTAGTTGTTTATAATGGCGAGGCAGGACTAAATTCATACAGGTGGAGGCGTAAAACTGGAGTTGTCGTAGAAGAACACATGCATAGCTGAATCTTTTAATGAACATGGGGGATCATCTTTTTAATTAGCCTCATTGTATTCGTTGGGAACAGATAAGAAAACGATATAGCACAGCCGTTAAAAGGAAGGAGTGGAGAGGAAAAGTTCAGCGCCTCAGCGGTAACATGCAGTGTCATAGATATCCAGATTGGTTGTGTCAAAATCATTACGGAAATACAAGAACGAACCATGGAATTTGATTATAGCCTTTATCAGATGGTAGGAGAATGCATACAGTTAGATAAAATAGATTTGATGTTGTATATGAAGCAACTGCAACATCGAGCATTGTTTTCTTCAGGAACCATTTACTCATTCAAGATTAGAATAGGAAAACGTATAGTTGAGTGAAAGGACAGTAAATCTCAACATTAACTGAGATACCAATAAACAAATACCGATATCAACTTATCTTCACAAGTGGCTGGACCAAATGAACAGTCATGGCTTTCTCAAAGCACAGCAAATCTGAAGAAAACGAAAAAAAGGCTCAGTACAGGAGAACATATTAAGCTGTTTTGATACTTCAATATTTTTGTATTTTCCTTTCAGAAGAGCTTACTTTAGATGACATGTTGCAAAACAAAAATTTACATAGAGCTGGATTTACACATGCCACTTTAGAGTCAGCTAGCTGTTTGGTCATTCTAGCATAGAGAGCGTAGTTTGCTATACTGATTGATATATTGTGATGGTCAAGGAACCAACAAATGTGTGTATTTAGATACTACTCCATAATCTAAAATGGCATGAGAAAACATATTGTAGCCTTACCATTGTCATTTAAGTCAAGCTAAATCGTAAGGAAATGCATTACTCTACCAGGATACCACTCTTCTAGATTTGACACATGAATACACTCACAATACAGCCTGGCATTACATAAGAAGCATTCTAAGTTTACTCCACGCTGATTGCAGCGGTTGAGCATATCTCCAGGGAACACTTGAACGAAGTATATCCAAATATTTATCTATAATCGTTAGTATCATGTGATAATGCATCTATGGTCTCAAACGTGATCTGCTACTCCATCATCTACCTTATTAACATTACATGATCAATCTATCTGCTGATGGGCAAGTGGAGGAATATAAAAGGTCAGTCAATGGAAGTAACTTTCATACTATCTAAGGAAATAACTACTGTTGGTGTGTACACTCTTGTGTAATATCTCCAATGGAGAGGGGCTAAAGTGTGAAGTACTGTAATAAAATGGAAATGGATGAAGGGAGCCGTGTGTGCTCTCTGTTCTTCCCCAAAAATGTGTCTCTCTGCCTCTTTTCTCTCTCAACCTCTATTCTACTAATTCCTTCTGCAAACAAGATGGTATCAGAGCGATCCTTGCTGTAACCTTCGTTCTCAGCTGCAGCAAGCTCACATGAGAAGTGAATCGACCAGAAAAGGTTCTCCTTTAGCCTATGTGCATCTTTCGTGAATCTCAAGGGTTCATGTGATATTCCCTAAGAATCCCGAAGAGTACTGCTTTGATCTGTGTTCTATTCTTGTTGGAATCTTGTTGGCCTACTTGAGCACGGTGGAGATTTTGAGCTGGTTTGTTTTTCCTTGGTTCTGCACATAAGGTGTTTGTTGAAATGTTCAGCAGCACAATGTCACCTGTGTTGAAGCCACATAAGGGCGTGATGAAATGCGAGTATTGTGGACTCAAGGGACATGTAAGAGCCTTCTGCTGGGATCTCCATGGTAAGATGGGAGAGAAGAATACAGTTAGTGGCCATGACATGAATAATGGCAGGAAAATTAATAAAGAAAGTGTTGAGAGTTTGTTTAGTATGGCATGTGAGAAGGGTTTGGTTCCTGTTCTCATGAGCTATGAAGAATATGAACTGTGGAAGTTAGTAAAGGATGCTTCTACTGAAGCCAGAAACATGGTAAAAGCTGAGATTAACACTTCGACCTCGACTAGTGACTTATGGTTGATAGACTCAGGTGCCTCTCGACACATGGTAGGGTCAGATAAACTATTGCAGAATTATACTCCTATCAGTGGGAGGCAGGAGGACGTCAAGTTAGCTGATGGATCTTCGCAGCCCATATCAGGTACTGGAGTAGTGAAGTGCAGCCCTACTATAAATCTTTCATCAGTGTTGCATGTTCCATCATTTCCTGTGAATTTGCTCTCTGTTAGTGCAGCCACAAAGGAGTTAAGTTATACTGCACATTTCTCTCCAAAGTGGTGTTTGTTTCGACAACTAAAAACAGGAAGAATACTTGGTGTGGGAATAATGAGGAGTGGCTTATACTATTTTAGACAAAATGCTGTTGATACTGCTCTCGCCTCTGTTCTATCTCAAAGCCCTATGGCTGAAATTCTACTCCATCATAAATGTTTGGGACACCTATCATTCTCTGCGCTCGAGTTGATGTATACTTCTTTGTTCAAGGCAGCCGACAAGAGGATGCTAGTATGTGATACATGTGAACTGGCAAAGCATACTAGATCGTCATACATTTATTCAGGTATGAGAAGCAATGAGTTATTTCATACAATTCATTCAGATGTATGGGGACCATGTGAAACTACATCCTTGAGTGGTCATCGGTGGTTTGTCACATTTATCGACTGCTCTAGTCGATACACTTGGCTTTACGTTATGAAGAACAAAAGTGAGGTTTATTCCTGCCTTGAAGATTTTCATAAAATGGTAGTATGATGCACGAGTAAAGGTACTTAGATCTGACAATGGTACAGAATATGTGAACCATCAGGTTGAGGAATATCTCTCATCTTGTGGTATTATACATCAGACTACTTGTGTTAATACTCCGGAGCAAAATGGAGTAGCTGAAAGAAAAAATAGGCATCTATTAGAGGTTACCCGATGCTTAATGTTTCAGATGACTGTTCCAAAGTTCTTATGGAGTGAGGCAGCTAAAACTGCAGCCTATCTGATAAATCGGATGCCATCCAGAATATTGGACAAGAAGACACCATTGGAGTGCCTTATAGGTGAAAATTCATATGTTGTGCCACCTAAAGTATTTGGTTGTGTCTGTTTCGTGCATGACCATCGACTTGCGGTTGGAAAATTAGATCCAAGAGCAATAAAATGTATTTTTGTGGGCTACTCTAGCACCCAAAAGGGTATAGGTGCTGGTGTCCATCTGAAAGGAAAATGTTCACCACTATGGATGTGACTTTCAAAGAATCCGAGCCATTCTATAGTCAAGTACCAGATTTGTCAGACTTAGTTCCACGCATGGAGGAAAATGCACGGGATGAAGCACAACAACCACAAAATGTGGTAATTGGGACTATACCAATTCATTTACCAGTAAGTCCAGTTGTCACAGAGAGACACATAATGCAAGACTCTGCTATGAATCATGGTAATGATGAGAGTGATTGTATGATGAATGACCCACAAGAAGGTGAGATTCCAAATGACCACATACAGGATAATGCGCAGGTACCTCCTCAAATAGACCAACCACATGTTGAGGAGCAACATGCCCAGGGGGAGCATATTATTGAGGAGGTAATACCCGACCCTATCCGAGCTATCCAGGACTTGAATGTCCCTATTGCTCAGAGAAAGTCGTCACGCTCTACATGTGGCAAACTACCTGAACGGCTAAAAGATTATGACATATCGAATTATGTTTCTTATAACCGTATTGGAGGTAGGTACAAGAATTTTGTGGCATCTTTAGCCGCTTCCGGACTAGTACCTCGAGATTGGGAGGAAGCAAAACAAAATCCAAAATGGAAGGCAGCAATGCTTGAAGAATTGGGAGCACTAAAGAAGAATAATACATGGGAATTGGTTACTCTTCCTCCTGGCAAGAAAGCGGTAGGATGCAAATGGGTGTTTACAGTTAAGGAGACACCAAATGGTACAATAGAAAGGTACAAGGCTCGGTTAGTGGCCAAAGGCTATAGTCAAACATATGGCATTGACTATGATGAAACATTTGCACCTGTTGCAAAAATGACTACAATCAGAACTCTTGTCTCATGCGCAGCCAATAAAGGTTAGAAATTGTTTCAGATGGACGTAAAAAATGCATTTCTCCATGGTGAGCTTCAAGAGGAAGTATACATGGAGATTCCACCTGGTTTTGGTACTGATCAAACAGTAGGAAAAGTTTGTAAATTAAAAAAATCTCTATATGGGCTTAAACAATCACCAAGGGCCTGGTTTGGTAGACTCAAAGGAGTTGTTTCAGCTTTGGGTTATAAACAAAGCAATGCTGATCATACTTTATTCTTCAAGCATGATAATGGGAAGGTCACTATACTGAGTGTTTATGTTGATGATATTGTGATCACTGGAGATGATGAAGGTGAAATTTCTAGGATAAAACGACAGCTGGCTGAATCCTTCGAAGTGAAAGATTTGGGAAGACTAGGTTGTTTCCTTGGAATAGAAGTTGCCTACTCTTCTAAAGGGATATATCTTTCACAAAGGAAGTATGTACTTGATTTGTTATCTGAAACAGGGATGTTAAATTGCAAACCAATGCCCACTCCTATTGAGCAAAACCATCAGCTACAGTCCGAGGCAGGTGAGCAAGTGGACAAGAGCTAATATCAAAGGTTAGTAGGCCGACTCATTTACCTATCACATACGAGACCAGATATTGCATATGCTGTGAGTATTGTGAGTAGATATATGCATAACCCATGAAAGGGGCACATGGATGTTGTGTTTAGAATCCTCCAATACTTGAAGGGGTGTCCAGGAAAAGGCATACTGTTTAGTGCTCATGGTCATCTCAATATTGAGGGTTACACAGACGCTGATTGGGCAGGTTGCTTGGATGATAGGAGGTCCACAACAGGCTATTGTGCATATGTAGGGGGAATTTGGTGAGTTGGAGAAGTAAGAAACAAGCTGTAGTATCTCAATCAACAGCTGAAGCGGAATACAGAGCCATGGCATTAGGTGTTTGTGAGCTAATTTGGCTGAAAATATTGTTGAATGAACTTCACCTAGATTGTGGCATACCTTTGTCATTGAGGTGTGATAGCAAAGCTGCTGTTGACATAGCAAATAATCCCGTCCAACATGATCGAACAAAACATATCAAAATTGATCGACACTTCATCAAGGAAAAATTGGACAATGGACTCCTTCAACTCATACATGTTCGATCTGGAGATCAAGTGGCTGATGTTCTAACCAAAGGTTTAGGCATACAAATGTTTAGTAATGGATGTAGCAAGATAGGACTCCTCGATATATTCGCCCCATCTTGAGGGGGAGTGTTGGTGTGTACACTCTTGTGTAATATCTCCAACGGAGAGGGCTAAAGTGTGAAGTACTGTAATAAAATGGAAATGGATGAAGCACTAGTAGAAACAGAGGCATTGGTGCGCCCCTTTAGTACCGGTTGCAACAAAAACCGGTACTAAAGGGGCATTAGCACCGGTTGTGCTTGGGCGCCAGCAAGGGCCCCGCGGCGAGGACCTTTAGTACCGGTTGGTATTAACAACCGGTACTAAAGGACACCTTTTAGTACCGGTTGTTAATACCAACCGGTACTAAAAGGGTGCAGCCCCGCAGGCCGCGGTCAGTGGCCCCACGGCAGGCCCTTTAGTACCGGTTGGTAAATAAAACCGGTACTAAAGGTCCTGCCTATATCTTCCACCCCGAGCCAGCTCCATTTTGGAGCAACTCGACCCCAACCCATTTTTCCTCTCTCCCAAGCTCTAGTTCACCCATTTTTTCTCCAACATTTGTCAAGATTGGTGGCACCCTATACAAGGGTTAGCAACTTCTTCATCTTCTCTTCCGGCTTTTCAAGTTTAGCTCATTTTCGTGCAAGTTTAGCAAGTTTGATTTTGGTTGTGCTTGCAAGGTGTTTGATGAAATGACTAAGTTAGGGATTTCATTTGTTTTATATGCATTTTGAGCTCAAATTGAAGTATAATTTATGGTTTTATATAGTGTCGTCCCGTCCCCTGATCCTCACCGCCGTCGATCGCCCGCGCCGCTCCGTCGCCGACACCACCTCGGTGAGCCTCTTTTTTTATCTTTTATTTTAAAAATTGTTAGTTATATGATTTAAATGCATAATTATTTCTTGTATAATTTTCTTATGTTTTTTATATATATATAGTGTCATGGTTTTGATATCCGTCCCCTTCGGCCCTCGTCCGGTCTATGATTCGGATGTGGTATATCTTTTTAACTATTTATTTTGTTTCGTGTTTATAACAATCATGCCGACCAACTTGACGTAGATATATTTTTATTTAGGAGGTAGTTGAACCGGAAATTCCGGCCGACCCTATTGTCGAGTATTTTAAAAAAGAAAACGACGATTTGAGAGCAAAATTGAAGATAAGTGAAGATCTTCGTCTCCAATGCCTAGAAGAGAAGATGGAATTGGACTTGAAGATTGCCGACATCGTTGATGCTCACGGGGTCGAGCTTGCCGACGTCGTCGCTCTACGAGAGGAAGATGGATGCAATGCGCGCCAAGCTTAAAAAGATTAGAAAATATGCCATTAGTCAAGAGGCTTGGTATCATTATGCTGTTGGTTCAATAGTTACCTTGGTTGCGATTCTGATCGCATTTGTTGTTGGATTTAAATTCTTTAGATAGTTGTATGTTAGTTTCGATTGATGTATGTTTCGTGAGAACTATGTATTACATTTGGGCACTACTCTACTTTGATTTTAATGTGATGAACTTGTATAAATTAATTTGGTCACGTATCTCTATTCATTATTTAGCTGGTGTAATGGTTTTTGATATATTTATGTAATGCAGATGAGCCGAGAATGGATGTACGGTGATCGACGCTGTCCCGAGTTCATTGATGGCATGCATCGTTTTCTCGATGTGGTTAAGTTAAACAAGCTGAAGAATGGTTTTATGATTTGTCCATGTGATGAATGTCGGAATAACAGGAATTACCCGAGCGTAAGAACCATACACTCCCACTTGTTGCGACAAGGCTTCATGCCCAATTATTTTTGTTGGACCAAGCACGGAGAAAGAGGGGTTATAATGGAAAACCCTGAAGAAGAGGATGATGACAACTATCCCGTGTTCTCTGATGAACACGGTGATACTACAATGGGGGAAGAGCATGAGGTCATTGTTGATCAGTCCGACGATGATGATCTTCGTCAGGTCATTCGTGATGAACAGATGAACTGCGTAACTGAAAACGAGTGGTCGAAGCTGGAGCGCATGTTAGAGGATCACAAAAAACCGTTGTACCCAAATTGTGAAGATGGCCAGAAAAAGCTAGGTACCACCCTGGAATTGCTGCAGTGGAAGGCAAAGAATGGAATATCTGACAAGGCATTTCAAGAGTTGCTACAAATATTTAAGAAGAATCTTCCGAGGAATAATGAAATGCCCCACACACGTACGAAGCAAAGAAGATTGTCTGCCCTCTAGGATTAGAGGTGCAGAAGATACATGCATGCATCAATGACTGCATCCTCTACCGCGGTGAGAAGTACGAGAATTTGAATGCATGCCCGATATGCGGTGCATTGCGGTATAAGATCGCGCGAGATGACCCAGGTGATATTGAGGGCGAGCCGAGCCCCAGGAAGAGGGTTCCCGCGAAGGTGATGTGGTATGCTCCTATAATACCACGGTTGAAACGTTTGTTCCGAAACAAAGAGCATGCCAAGTTGTTGCGATGGCACAAAGAAGACCGTAAGGAAGACGAGATGCTCAGACACCCCGCTGATGGGTCTCAGTGGAGAAAAATCGACAGTGCGTTTGGGGATTTTGCAGCTGACGCAAGGAACTTAAGGTTTGGTCTAAGTACAGATGGCTTGAATCCGTTTGGGGAGCAGAGCAGCAGTCATAGCACCTGGCCCGTGACTCTATGTATCTATAACCTTCCCCCTTGGTTGTGCATGAAGCAAAAGTATATTATGATGCCAGTGCTTATCCAAGGACCGAAACAACCCGGCAACGACATTGATGTGTATCTGAGGCCATTAGTTGACGAACTTTTACAGTTGTGGTCTGACGAAGGTGTACGTGTGTGGGATGAGTACAAACAAGAGGAATTTCCCCTACGAGCGTTGCTGTTTGTAACCATCAATGATTGGCCTGCTCTTAGTAACATTTCAGGACAGTCGAACAAGGGATACAATGCATGCACGCACTGTTTAGATAAGACTGACAGTGCATATATAGGTAACAAGATTGTGTACATGGGGCATCGTCAGTTTCTTCCAACCGGCATCACGTAAGAAACGGAGGCAAGCACTTCAAAGGTTTGGCAGATATCCGGACGAAGCCTACACGCCGTGATGGTGATGTTGTATATGGCATGGTCAAGGATTTGGAAGTAATATTTGGAAAGGGTCCTGGCAGTCTAAATGTTCCGAAAGACGCAAACAAGCGCGTACCCTTGTGGAAAAAGAAATCTATATTTTGGGATTTACCCTATTGGGAAATCCTAGAGGTTCGCTCTGCAATCGACGTGATGCACGTGACGAAAAATCTTTGCGTGAACCTGCTAAACTTCTTAGGCGTGTATGGGAAGACGAAAGATACAGCGGATGCACGGCAGGACCAGCAAAGTACGCACCACGGAAGAGACAACCTGAATTCAGAGAAGTATCAAGGTACTTCCAGCTACGCTCTTACCAAAGAAGAGAAGGAGATCTTTTTTCAAGTCCTGAGCAGTATCAAGGTCCCGTCTGGCTACTCGTCGAATATAAAGGGAATAATAAACATGGCAGAGAAAAAGTTCCAAAACCTGAAGTCTCATGACTGCCACGTGATTATGACACAATTACTTCCTGTTGCATTGAGGGGGCTTCTACCGGAAAACGTTCGAGTACCCATTGTCAAGCTATGTGCATTCCTGAATGCAATTTCTCAGAAGGTAATCGATCCAGCAACTCTACCAAGTTTACAGACGGGTGTGGTCCAATGTCTTGTCAGCTTTGAGTTGGTGTTTCCACCGGCCTTCTTCAATATTATGACGCACCTCATAGTTCACCTAGTCGAAGAGATTTCCATTCTCGGTCCTGTATTTCTACACAACATGTTCCCCTTTGAGAGGTTCATGGGAGTCTTAAAGAAATACGTTCATAACCGTGCTAGGCCAGAAGGAAGCATGTCCAAGGGCTATGGAACAGAGGAGGTCATTGAGTTCTGTGTTGACTTTCTTCCAGATCTTAAGCCCATCGGTGTTCCTCAATCGCGCCATGAGGGGAGACTGCGTGGAAAAGGCACGCTAGGAAAGAAAGCAACAAGAAGTATGGACGGGCATTCTTTCACTCAAGCACACTACACAGTTCTACAAAATTCCAGATTGGTGGCTCCGTATATCGTGGAACACATGGATATTTTACGCTCAGAATACCCGGAGAAGACTGACTTCTGGATTAAAGAAAACACGTGGATACTTTCGGCAGTTGGTTGCGTACACATCTCATTAATGACAACACTGTTGGACAAGAGCTATACTTGTTGGCCAAGACACCATCTTCGACTATATTGACTTTCCAAGGGTACGAGATAAATGGGAATACATTTTACACGGAAACCCAAGACAAAAAGAGCACTAACCAAAACAGTGGTGTCCGCTTTGATGCAACAAACGATGATGGAACAAAGGACACATATTATGGTTGCATACAGCAGATATGGGAACTTGACTATGGACCTTATTTTAAGATCCCTTTGTTTCAGTGCAAATGGGTTAACCTGTCATGCGGGGTAGAGATAGACAAGCGGTACGGAATGACTACAGTGGATCTCAAAAATCTTGCGTACAAAACCGAGCCATTCGTCCTAGCCAATGATGTGGCTCAGGTTTTCTATGTGAAGGACATGTCTTCCAGACCGAAAAAAAGAAAAGATAAGCAAGCCGGTACATCATACAATGAGCCAAAGCGCCACATAGTTCTTTCAGGAAAAAGAAACATCGTGGGAGTGGAGGACAAGACAGACATGTCAGAAGATTACAATAAGTTTGCTGAAATTCCGCCCTTCAAAGTGAAAACTGACCCAAGCACCGTGTTAAATGATGAAGATTGTCCATGGCTACGACGCAATCAGAAGAAAGGGACACACAAGAAGAAAAAGTGAACACTAGATAGGGATGTTGTTGCTGATGTGTAATAATGTATTAAACCTTTTATGTAACTATGTCCTGAAAACTCAGAAGAGAGATCTAAACACTATGTCAATCAGCTGCAGTTTTACCAACACAATCGCGTGGTCGTGAGACGGCAAATCGGCCTTCGATCCAGAGAGCGGCAAGACGTCTCTGATGATTTGCAACAAGTGTTGGGGATGTTGCTAATCATCAGAGCGTCTTGCCGCTGCTTGGATCCGACCAAACGGTTGCAGGACGTAGCTAGGGAACCCGAATGTTTTGTGTTTGATCGCCACTTCGATCCAAGCAGCGGTAAGACGTCTCTGATGATCTACAACTGTTCGGCAAGACATCTCTGATGATCTGCAACCGTTTGGAATGGTCGCAGCTCATCAGAGACGTCTTGCCGCTGGTTTCCCCAAGATGCCTCTCCGAGTGACGCTGGAATGTTTTGTGTGAGTGAGTGACGCTGAAATTCCGGGAGGTGGGCTATATATAGGGTACGTGTGCTTCTTTAGTCACACGATCCGTGTGCTTCTTCTTGATCCAAGGGCTCACAAGCGCTCGAAAGAAACACACCGCTTGATCCAACGGCTCCCAAGCGCTGGAAGGAAACACACGATCCGTGTGCTTCTTCCTGATCCAAGGGCTCACAAGCGCTCGAAAGAAACACACCGCTTGATCCAACAGCTCCCAAGTACTGGAAGGAAACACACGATCCGTGTGCTTCTTCCTGATCCAAGGGCTCACAAGCGCTCGAAAGAAACACACCGCTTGATCCAACGGCTCCCAAGAGCTGGAAGGAAATACACGATCCGTGTGCTTCTTCCTGATCCAAGGGAAGTAGGCCACTGGAGAAGGTAGGCAACTTCGATCCGACGTGGTTATGAAATCAGACAATTTTTTCCCGCCACCGTTTCCCGCCCAAATATTTCCCGCTATCGTTCCCCCCAAATGCCGCCACCGGTAGTTCTGTAAAACCCAGTCGAAGGTAGGCATGGTACTCACTTGAGCGCAAGCATGGTGTGTATTGGTCCTTGCGAGAAGTGTGTATCCGGGTTTCACATTTCCGCATCCGAGCATCTCGCTAGGCTTTCGAGCAATTTGAAGGTTGATGGTAGGGTAGTTCCAATTGAAGAAATTTTGCACACTGAGAGTCATCTCGCTTTGCTCGGGGCGAAGCTATGCCGCGATGGGTTTCCGTATAGGACCCCGCTCCAAATTCGTGCAGAAATGCTCACGCTTGCAGATAAGTTTGACATGAAAGTTACGAATAGTCCGTTCTACTGAACTGAAGCTGACCGTGATTCGTACAGTCGTTCCTGTCTCTGGGTAGTTGACAACGATAATGACGACGATTTCATGCCGTCGTCAAAGGAAAGGAGGGTTGAAGCACTGAGCAAGAAGGCTGAAGCTTCGTCCAAGGGCAAAGGCAAGAAGGCAGAATCTTCGTCAAAGGGCAAGGAAGGCAAGAAGGCAGAATCTTCGTCAAAAGGCATCGATGGGAGATAGGTAGAGTCTTTGTTTTACTTGTGTTGTATCGTAATTTCAAGTTGTATCTTAATTTGTTCTATCCAGTATTTAGAACTAGTGAAGTTGTAACGTAGATCTCTAGCTGTATGTTAAATCGTCTCTGCATAAGTCGGTTGACCGCACAACGGAGCTGTATCTTGGTTCACACAACTTACGAACACACTCTTAACTAATACCAATAAACAGTCCACAAGAAAAGTAAAGAAGAAAAACAAAAAGAAAGAAAAAACCCCATTAGTACGTGTTAACAATGTTTCTAAAATAAATAGATAATCATTATAAATTTTAAGACAATTAAATTACATAGATATAAAATAAAAAGGAATTAGAGAAAAAACCAAACAGAAACCAAATAGAAAAAACAAAACAGAAAAAAATAGAAAAAACAGAAAAAAGGACTATTAGTACCGGTTGAAATCCACAACCGGTACTAAAAGGTTGGGCTTCGCGCGCGAAAATTTGCACAGCCCAAAATGGACCTTTAGTACCGGTTGTAATCCACAACCGGTACTAAAGGCTCTTTAGTACTGGTTATAGATAACAACCGGTACTAAAGGGGGTTTAATGGCAGTTTTAAGTGGGGATCGACGGATCGATCCCCAAAATTCACCAAGTCCCTGTCGTGTTCTTCGTCCTCGGCGACGAAGCCTCCGCCGCCACGCTCGGCCACGCTACGGCGAACCCTCCGCCACGCTCCGGCTAACCCTCCACCATCGCGTGCCCCTGCTCCGGCATCCCCGTCGCGCGCGTGCCCCGGCCTCTCCCGTACGTGTGGCGCGCTGCTCCGGCCGTCCTCCGACGCGTGCACCGCCCGCCATCGCCTCCCGACGGTTCGCCCCTTCTCCGGCCTCCGCCGCGCCCGCCCCCTCCAGCCTCCTGCTCCAGCGCCCTCCACGCCGCGCTGCTCCGGCCACCGCGCGTAGCCCCTGCTAGCTCCGGCCTCTCCAATCGAAGGTTAGTTTTTTTATTTTTTCAGTACTGTTTGAAATTTAAGTAGTGTTATCTAGATGTTCATTTTTTCAGATTTTGAAATTTAGATGTTATTTAGATGTTGAAATTTAAGTACTGTTTAAATTTTATGTGAGTAAATTTAGAAAATGTGTTAGCAAATTTAGAAAATGTGTTAGAAAATATTTTTAGATACCATTTTTAGAAATTTGTAGACAGCATTTTTAGAAATTTGTAGATAGCATTGTGTTGTTGCCCATTTTAAAAATATTTGTAGATAGCAATTTAAAAATATTTGTAGATAGCAATTTAAAAATGTAGCAATTTAAAAAATGTAGCAAACTTACAAAATGTAGCAATTTAAAAGTCATTTTGTTATTATTTAGATTATTAATGTAACAAAATGTACCAATTTCAATTTGCTAACAAAGTGTAATTTAAGTTTTTAGTCTAGTTTTACTTATTAGAAAACTCCGGCTTTAAATATGTGTATAAATTCAAAGTTTGAAGACATTTTGTTAGTTAGCATTTTTGAAAGTTTTGCTAGTAAATATGTGAATTTTGCTAAGTTTGAAATTGTAGTACAAAGTTTCAAAATTTTAGTTAAGTTTGAAAATATTGCTAAGTTTCAAAATTTGCAGTGACATTGAGCTATGGCGGACGATGCCCCCACCTTCGTCTGAGATTTGGAGGAAGAAGACCGTCTCGAACAAATAATATATAACAACGCTGCCGGACCCAATTCCGATGGAGAATATTCCGATGGAGAAGATTCGTCCGACGGAGAAGACGCCGAAGAATTCAGCGCGAAATGTTTGAATGACTCCGGTGAGGGACTTGAGTTAGAAAAATTCAGAGACGACGACGACGACGAAGAAGAACCGTCTGGAGCTAAGAAGAAGGTATATATTAAGTCTTGTTGATCACTATAGCTAGATGCATTAATTGATTTATATGCGCACTTATTAACGAAACATTTTTCTTTCAGCCCTCTGGATCTAAGTCGTCAATCTCCGTACGAGGCCCGGCCCAAGGGTTAAAGCTCCCGGAAGGTGCAACGTTGTCGATCGACGAAGTTACCTTCAAAGGCAAACCGGAGAAACCCGATGGAATCTACAATAAATATGTACGTCAGTGCGGAGTTTTTGTAAGGGACATGGTCCCGATCACTGTGGCAGAATGGAATGAGCCGAAGAAAGCCAACATAGGCGCAAAATATCTCGAGCAAAGAATTAAAGAGACCCTTTGGGAGTCGATGATGTCTAAATTCAGCCTACCGGCAGATCTCCCACAGAAGATGAAGGATAAAGTCAAGGAGTGGACTCTTAGCAAGATGGCCCAGCAATTCAACAACTGGAAGAACACATTGTGGAGAAAATACGGGAACAAAGATATAGTTTTCAAAGGACATCTAGAGAAGCTAAAAGATGAATGGGCTGAATTTGCGGCGTATAAGAATTCGGGCGTCGCCGTGGCCCGATCGACACAAAATAAGTTGAATGCCTCGAAGAAGAAATATTTCCATCATTTGGGCTCAGGTGGCTACAAGACTGCCTTGCCTAAGTGGCAAGCCTATGAAGACGAGCTGCGACTAAAAGGGATCCCTCCACAGACAGATGACTGGCCCGACAGGTCCAAGTTCTGGTTGTTCGCGCATGGGGCAGTGTTGCACCCAGAAACAGGGCTGATTGTTGCAAAGGGAAAATGGCGGAGAAAAATTAGAAGAGTCATCAGAAAAATAAAAAAAGTCATAGTACTAGTCAAGGAGGGAAAATATGTTCCCGATAGAGAGGACGACGAGCTTTCACAAGCCCTCGGGAATAAAGAACACTGGGGGCGATGTCGAGCAGAGGAGGCGGGGTTGGTTTTCTTGAAGGGTTTCCGGAGGACGTTGCAACTTATAGAAAACATTGCAGAAGTAAGAAGAGGGAGGCGGAGAGGGTTACTGCATTAGAACGCACGGTGCAGGATGTGCAGAAGCAACTGGCCTCAATGACCCAGACCAGGGAATCTCAACTGCGAGTAGAAGATCCTGCAGGCGATGCCTGCCCATCTCAGCGGAAAAGCAGCGTGGGTTCCACGCAGCTACAAGATCCTGCAGTTGATGAACCAGTTGCTGAACCATCGGCGGCTCACTACCCCGTGGATGATATCACGGAGAAGACAAATTGTGAGTTACATGCGCCGATGATGAACATTACTTATCCGGTGGCGACTGGCTATGCTTTACGACATCAACCTGGAGAAACCTTCCATTTTGGTGTGATTCCGCCTGGATTTGCTCGTGTCGGGGTCACGAAAGTTATGCCGGGATTCAACGCAATACGTCTTGAAATTCCTGGAGCTGAAGGCGAGAAGACATTGGGAGAAGTTGAGCTTGGTATCGTTCTATGGAAGAAGAAATACATCAAGTTTCCAGACTCGGAGCCAAGGCCACCGACTCCTCCCGTTAGACATTCACCACATCAAAGTCCACCCGCCTCCCCCCACGAAGTTTGGGATCCCGCCGCGAGTCCATCTCCCGCGCTGTCCCGTCAACCGACTGATGCGCCCACTAGTAACTTGACAAAGCGGAAGCTGTTCCCGTCGTCCACCCCTGTCAAGAAACGTGGAAAAAGTGTGCGGGCTCCTGAGAACCCCAAGGAAGTCAAGGCTCCTGAGAAGTTAACTTCTGAGATGACTCAGCAGGAAATAGCTGAGAGCCTACGTGAAGGGTCGAGAGCCTTTTTTGAGCAGAAAAAGAAGGAAAGAGTGGAGGCAAGACTTGACCCCATAAAGGAACTTCTGAAGACTATACCAAATGAGGTAAAAGATCACACCGTTGACAACCTATATGACCCTCCACCTCCGCCCATTTCAGACTACGAGCGAGGTATTGACAAGGTACTTTCCTCGCAGAATGAGCAAGAGAAATTGCGGGAAAGGAGTTGCCCAGCTCGGAGAACAAGAAGCACAATCGCTCGCCCCGCTCATTGTACCTTCTGAAACTCGGGAAATCGAGCATGGAGAAGTTGTCGTTGGCGACTCAGGTTACCCCATGGCGGAGATTGCCCCACGATTTGATTTTGAACTCGGGCTGCCTATGGTGGAAAATCCGAGCCAGCTAACAACACAGTTATGGAATTTGAATCGCTGGTACATGACCGCCGCAAAAGAAGGGAAATTCTCTCTCATGGCGGCGGTTAAGGAACAACACTACTTCCGAGAATATTGTGTGCATGTTGAGTTCCGAGAACTTTTTCAGATGTACAATCAACGTGCTCTCGACAAATCTCTCATCAGCTGCTATTGTCTGTAAGTAATTTATTCGTGTAATTTAATTATTTATAGTTATAAGCTCTCGTTCATTGCTTGTAATTATCGTCACAAAATTCTTTTGTACGCTAATTATGCAGAATGAAGATACGTGAATGCAGACTCGAGGAATCTGGGACATTGGTTTCATTGACCCGGATAAAGTTCATGTCAAGACCGTGGATGAAAATCCCGTGAACACAGAGGACGTTTTGCTAACGTTCTTTAAGCGACAAAGTACCAAAAAGGAAATACTATTTCCTTACAACTTCGGGTGAGTTTTACCGTCTTCTACACATTCTATTTTGCTTCCCCGATATAAGTGTAATCGATAAGTTCTGAATACCTGCGTATATAAACGTGCGCAGGTTCCACTACATTCTGCTAATCATTAGACTCGAGGAAGGAGAAGTTGAAGTCTGGGACTCACTAAGGAAGATCAATGAATACAAAAGCGTGCGTCTAATGCTCAAGAGGTAATTTCAATCGCACTATATCAGCCTCTTTCGTTCATTTCCGGATATCAAAAGTATAAGTAATAACTACTCAATTCATTTTTTTTCCGGACAGGGTTTACAGAAAGTTCAAAGCGGAAGAACGCGGTGTATGGCCAGAAAAGCTGGAGTTCAAGTCTAACAACGTAAGTACTACTACGTGTATCTTTCTAATACCATTATCATTCTCTTGATTATTATTTGATTAAATTATATTCTTGTATATATAGTGGTGTCTGCGACAACCACAGGGGACAGAACTATGTGGATACTACGTTTGCGAGTACATTCACACGAAGGTCAATGAGAGAGTCAAGAGTGTAAGAAATCGAGAGGTACGTGAACATCATACACAACTTTTATTTTGCCACCATCAATTGTGTTTAGTTTCGATCATAGCTGATTTTATTTCCTTCTTTTAAAGATGTCAAACAAGCGGAAAGCTCCTACCACACAACGCGTAAAAGCTATTGCGGAGGAATTGGCGGGATTCTTACTTACACATGTCATAGATGAACTCGGTGAATTCTACTTTGACGACAGACCACCTCCACCCCCTGCAGTCGATGCTACAAGGGAACCGGCTCCATTGTAATTAATTAGGAGTACTTAAATTTATATGTGACGAGAGTACTTTGTATGTGTATAATGACTACTTTATATGTGTAGTGAGTACTTTATACGCGATCTCCTCCGAAACCCTGAAAAATGAGCGAAAAGGAAAAAAACAGAAACCCTAAACCCCGAAAAATAATCGAAAAGAAAAAAAACCAAAACCCCCCTGAAAAAATAAGCAAAAAAACAGGAACCTTATTACAAACCGGTACTAAAGGTCCTCAGGGTCACGCGCGCCTTTGCGCCCACGTGGAGACCCTTTAGTACCGGTTTTATTTTGGTGCCGGTACTAAAGGGTTACCCCTTTAGTGCCGACCCTTTAGTACCGGTTGTGCGGCCGGTACTAAAGGCCATCTACAACCGGTACTAGAAGTGGGTTCTCTACTAGTGAAGGGAGCCGTGTGTGCTCTCTGTTCTTCCCCAAAAATGTGTCTCTCTGCCTCTTTTCTCTCTCAACCTCTATTCTTCTAATTCCTTCTGCAAACAAGAACTACCGTACCATAATTAGAAGACTGGAACGAAGCAAACAGTTGTAATCTTGCTGAGACAATCAGTGTTATTTCTAAACATATACCACCTTGAGCGAACTGGCAGTACATTAGCAGCAAGTAGAGCAACAACTTACTGGGCTCAATCAATTATAAATATTAATGGATGGAAAATAAATTCGGATTAATGCCTCATAGGAAAGAAAGGATTATCATAAGTACTTGTAGAGATCTTCGAAGAAAAAGAACTTCGCTTCGTTACCTGCAAAATATATTGATCCAGCTCCGACTGAATCTCCTCTCAAAGACCAATCTGGATCCGTGTTTTCCGCTTCCAAAGCACGATGATGGAGGCACTCGGACGTGGATGTAGAAGCAAAGGATTTGTGGCGGTTTGTCGCGACGGACGTCCGGTACTTTGAAGAATCAACTTGACACGTACACAAATGTTGAGCGCCCAGCCTCGGCATGTTTTCACGTCCCAAATTAGGATCCCAGGTCTGTTTAAAATCGCATCTTAATTACCTCCGTGCGTGTTGGATGCAATTTTTTTTTAAAACCTGTTCGATCCATGGAAGGCAACAATCTTAATTACAGTGAGCCCATGGAAGCCAACCATCAATTTAAAAGATACGCGGTAGTGGCAAAGCTATCGTATATTATGCAGACTGACGGAAACGGAAGAAGGTCAGCGGAGGAAACTTCTGACCAGGATGGTTTTTGTCCTTGCAACAGCAGGCGGCGTGACCTCCGATCCTGTGCTTGTCTCCTTGATCGGATGTATTTTGTCCTCTACACACCAATGACGCTCCGGCCGGTGGCAATGCATGCATGCAATCTTCTTTCTTTTTCCGATGGATCCTCGTTGCATACAGCACAACACCATGCGTTTTGTAGGAAGCACGAAAGCTTAAAAAACTGAGGCTCCTAGATTTAGCTGCACCATGAAAAACTAACAGATTCGTCTAGGGTGTCTGCCAAGGAGGAGATGGCACGTGAAAGATTCGTGAAGGAGAAAGGGGTGATGAGATGCTAGAAGCAGGAGGCTGCCCTAGTTCGATTAAACTTCCTTACCAAGATCGGTTTTCTCCTCGTGGCCGCCGGCGGGCGTCTCCTCCGATCTCACCTCCAATCTTGTCTTTTCCTCCTGGGCATCTACAGATTGATCCTTGGTTTTTGGCGTGCATGCATGCATTCTCTTGGTTTTTGGCGATGCATGCATCCATGATTGGTTCGCATGCATCATTGCATTGAGTCACCTAGGTTTAGCCGCAGGCCCGCAGCATCAAGGACGCCAAGGTGTGGCGGCCACTCCAAAAGGAAAATAAAAGAAAACGGTGAGGGGATGGGATACGTCGTATTGTAATGGCATTGGTGGGTAATTTTTCACTTTAAGTTTAATCTAATGGTTTAAGATTTTTAGTCTATCTAATAAACGGCCAGATGTTTCTGATTTTTGTGGGATTTTCTTTGATTTCTCTAATTTCTGGTTAGCCCATAATCTACTTTTAATATATAATATATTTTTGAAACATTAGAGGGTTGACATGCAAAATTGATACTTTTTAATTTATTGATCAATAAAACTAGGTTTTAGTTTCTCTGGACAGAGGATACAATTCTTGACATTTAATAAAAGGATTCATTTTAAATCATTTTTAAAACTCAAGTTTTGAAATAAATGGCTGAAATGCCTCTCTAATATTTGATCAATTTTAACATATGCAAAATGCAAAAGTAATGAGGCAAACTTAAACTACATGTCCAGATCTTGTCAACGATATACAGTTTGTTAAATTTGGAGTTGTGGTTTGAAAGTTATGAATTTTCAAAGTTTGGTTTTATTTCTATCTATTTAAACAAATCTAAGAAAATCGATTAATCACGGCTGCCCGATCTAACTTAAACGGACGCGCCAGATTGACCGATACCGGTTCGGATTTCAAACAAAAGAGAGCCGTCCGATCTAGATCTGACAGTCAAGAATCTAATGACCAGAAGCTGGCGGCGCCGGTGTGCCGGAGTTACTCCGGTGGCGGCGGCGCCATGGCCGTTGTGCTCGCCTTCGAGGAAAAGGAGGGACGGGGCTACGGAGTGCATACCTAGCCACAGAGGAGTCTGAGGCGAGGTCGATGGCAGGGTCGGGGATGGCGGGGGTGCTCTGGATCGCCGGAAATTCCTCGCCAGAGTTGGGGAGGCGGACGGTGGAGTCGGGTCGATGAAGGCGTCATCGTTTGGCAGCGAGCGGGTACGTGAGACCTGGTGCAGAAGATGCGCAAGGGTGAGAGGGAGAAAGGTTGATGGTGCTCACCGGAAACGTCCACGAACGGTGGCGGCTGAGGCGGACTCCGGCGAGCAAATTGGATAGCCTCGGGACACGATTCGTTTGGGAGTGAGAGGGGAAAAGAAGAGGAGGGTGTGGGGATTTAAGGGCGGGGGTCGGGGCTCCATTGCGGGGCTCGGGTGAGTGTAGAACGTGCTGGAGGTGGGCGACGGCGTCGCGGTCGTGGGCGCGGGCGCGGGCGTGCGGGCAGTTAGAGAAGAAGGCACTGACGGGTGGGGTCCGCGTGTCAGTGAGAGAAGAGGGAGAGGGACTGCGGGGCTGGACTGGGCTTGCTGCTGGGCCGTTACGTGATGCGCACACGGCAGGTAAGCGTTGGGCCGGCTCGGGCTGGCCCGGCTAACTTTTTTTTTTGTTCTTTCTTCTTGTCCTTTTCTATTTCTTATATTTGAATTTCAAATGAGTTCAAACCAGATGCAAAACTTTTTAGAAAATTTTGTAAAAATATGTTTTGAAGAGCTTATTCGAAAATAGATTCTTTTGGCTATACTCAAGCCACTAAAATAATTTAATAAAATCAAAATATTGTATAGAACGTATGTAGGTCTTTTTATGAAAATATCTGATTACGGTTTGGTATTTGGTAATTACATTCCAGAAAATTGTGATTTAAATGCAATGATGACCTGATGATGATGAATGCATGCATGGTTTTAAATTTTTTCAAAATTTCCAAAATTCCGGGATGTTACAAGGGCGGGTGGTCTTGACGGCTCCACATGATCGGCTGCTCGGACCAGTCGAGCCACTGGGGCACATCCGACAGGGTCGCGTGGACGGCGCGTCAGATGACCTTCTCTTCCCGCTTGGAGTCTGTAACGTCCCGGGTTTTTTTCCCTAATTAGATTTGTTTGTTTTCTTTTTCGCATCATCATGTCATCATGCATCTTGTTATCACCTTGCATGTTTTGCTAAATAAATAAAAGATAATATTTTGCAACACCTATTTTTTTTGCAAATTAATAAAACTTTCTCCCTCTCTTCCTATTTTAATTAACCCAAAATAGTATTTGGGAATAATTGCAAAACTATCTCAAATAAAAAATTAAAGTTTTTGTAAATTATTTTATAAAGCCTTGATCACTTTTTTCCCCTCTTCCCTATTTTCTTTCCCTCTTGTCTAAATCTTTTATCTATCTTTTCTCTCTCTCTCTCTTTTTATCTCTTTGCTAATTACCAAAAATCCTGGTAATGGAAAAAAAGGGGGCAGCAGCCGGCCAGCCCATCTTGCCCTTTGGCCCAGTTTGGCCCAGCCCAACAACTCCCTACGCCACCACTGTTGTCGTCTTCCTGGTGGAGAGCACGTCATGTGCGTGACGACCACCACCACCAGCGCCTCCTCCTCCACCTTTTCCTCCCCTTTTAATCCCCCTCCTCCAAGCCAGAAAACCCTAGCTTCTCTCCTCCCTTGGCGCCGCCGCCGCCGCTCTCCTCTCTCCTCCCACCTTCTTCCACCTCCTCCCGAGGGACCGCCATGGCTGGAGCTTGAAGGTCGGCACCGCTGCGTCGACATGGTCACCGTCGCACTCCTCCGAGCGCGGGAATCGAATCAGGCCTTCATCCGCGTCAAGATCGCCGAAGGGACCCGGAGCTGGAGCCGTCGGGAGCGCCTCCGCCGAGCACGTCTTCCTCGACGCCAAGATCGCCGTCCGTCCGTGAGGAGCGCAGCAGCGGCGCCCTTCTCCCGACGACTTCCTCTTCTTCCCCGAGCCACGCCATCAACTCCACCCTCCTCTCGGTGAGCATCCGCCTCCCTTTCCTTTCTCTCCCTGCCTCCTCCTACACCTGAAGCCTGAAGCTTTCTGTGTTTTTCTTCAGTTAACGTGGCTACTACCAGTCTTCTCCTGTGAGCTTCATATCAAATCACAAGCACCGATCTGGCCCAGTGGCTGCGCTCCCTCTGTTCCATCGAGGAGACCACCGTTCGATTCCTATCCACCGCAAAATCCCTATCTTTTTCCTCTTTCTTTCCCAGCGCCCGTGAGCAGCATCTAGCTAACCTCCGCTCATTTCGGCCCGAGCCAGCCCAGCTCATCTCTGTCTATTTCTTTCCTTTTACAGAAATTGCTTAAATCTTGTAAATTTCATATCTCCTGTTTTATAAATCCAAACAATACAAATTATATATGTATTTTGATCAGAAAAGTACAATGAATATTAATATGTCATCCATGATCATGTTTGCATCATTTATCTTGTTGCGTAGTGGTCTTTTGTATTATCACCTAAATAACTAATATGGAATGTGTTGGGGGTAATTAATTAATTAGTTCTTTATTCCATTTAATTTTGATTAGATCACCTATGCCTTGTTTAAACCTGTTAATCAGCATTTAACTTTGTGGTTAGATAAATAACTTGAACCTTAATATTAGTTTTCGGAATCCCGGTTCCGCTTAATTTGGCTTAAGTTGCATCTTGCCCTGTCATGCATAGCATATCATGATCATGCTGGATCTTTTGCCGTAGTTTTAAGATGCATCTTTTGCGCTTTCCAGTGTTTGTTGCTTCTTCGCGGATAAGGCATTGAGATGATGTGAGCAACGACAAGTTCTGCTTCCTCTACCGTGTTTGCAGGCAAGCAATGTTCTCTTGTTCCCAATGCATTGTCTTTCATCCTTGCCGTTGATCTTTGCTATCCTTATGTTACGATGCTTATGTGCGATCCTATCCATGTTTACCCTGCTGCCATGATATAGCCCCACCTCCACATTCTATCACCCTGTTGTTTGTTTACCTTGTTGGCCTTGCGAGTCGTAGCGCATGCTTAGATTGTTACCTTTACCTTCATGTTGTTACCTGTATCTTTAAAGCCCTGGTAAGTGGCTACCTGTTTTACTTTCTGTTATGGGACGATTGTTACCTTAAGATAAGGCACCGGGAGGAGGCCCTTTGAGATTTTTGGTCCTTCTGGTGTCGCTGTAGTTCTTGTTCGTGGATCCAAGTTTGAGCGCGCTGTCCACATGTGGGACCCAATGGGACTCCCCTCGACCCGTGACCCGATCCGAAGCCTTGTCCAGGGCACCGCAAAGTAGTTCGAGCTTTCCATTTGGCGTACGCACATTACCCTTTTTATGCAGGTGAAGATGTTGATGATGATGGTACTTAACCGATGTGCGTACAATTTATAGGATTGTGGACGCCGCCCAACCGGGTAGCTACCCTAGAGGAGGCCTGGGAAGGTAGGGTCTCACAAACGGTTGGGTCTGTGTCGGAGCCTCGGCCGGACTCTTGATGCGGGTAAGATCCTAGCTAGGTGGTTCCCTAGACTTGGCCGAAGAAAAGTGAAAGGTCGTGTCGATCGCTCCGCGCAATTTCGATGCATGTGGTTAAACAATAGTGCACCCCTGCAGGGTTAAATCTTTTCGAAAAGCCGCGTCCGCGGTTATGGACAACTTGGTGAAGATGCTGGCTAACAAGATTAGGAGCCGTACATCTAATAATGATAACACTTAAACTTGCTTCGCTGTGTGAGTGCTGTTGGGTTGCTTACTCGTGGGTTAAGCGAGTGAGTGATAATTGGCTGGGTTATGTTTGGTGTTAGTATCTAGTTGTTTCCCTGCTCGTTCTCATCCCTATCTTATAGACGAAGTTGTAGCGTGTCTTCTGTAGATGGCTTAGTGCTGCTGCTTTAGTCCACCAATCCTTTATATTTTGGGAGCCTTTGTATTGGTTTCAAGTGTGCTTTGCTTGCCAGGTAAATTCCATTACCTGACCCAATCTTTTTGGGCTGTTTTGCACTGAACAGTCAACAGGTTTGAAGTCTGACGACGTTAGCTTGGGAATCCCTCCGGCTCGGCCTGGGCAGGGATTTGGATGCCATCGGTTATCTTCAGGACTCTTAGTCCAATTTGTATCTTGTCCGTAGTCGGACACTATTTTGCTTTCGCTGTGCTTTGTATCTTTGTAATGTATCAGTTGTTTCTTGACTCGTTCGAGTCGTTCTTGTATATATATTCTCTTTCTGTTGTTGTTGCGGATTCTTTCGTGAATTGTTGTAATGTTATCACAATTCCACCCACATAACGCGCATGTTTCGGCGTGCACGTTATGTCTGGTGGGCGTCCTAAGATCGTTATTATGCGGCTTTTGGCGGGTTCGCTAAAATCCGCATGGTACCGATTTTGGGGCGTCACAAAGTCGAGGCCGACGAAGGTGTGGCCCATGAAGCCGGCAGTGGGAGGCATGCCCTGCTGCTTCTCACCGTCATCGTCTCCTTCTGGGCCCGCTGATTGGTGCCAGTCTTTGCTTTGACGATCCCAGCCATCCAGCTGCAGTCGTCAGTCGTGTGGGCCGTCGGCTTGCCGGGTAGGCTGTGGTACCTACACGGCATCGCCAGGATCTCCGTGGCGGTGAGTTTCTTCCACGGGGAGTTGCCGCGCTGGCTCTTGAAGCCGCGGCCTCCCTTAGTTGTGGCGACTACAAGGTTGGAGCCGCTATCACCCTTGCGCTTATGGGCGCTAGAGTGCTTGGCCTTGCCCTTGTTCTTGCCACCCTTCTTGTCGTCGTCCTCCTCGTCGGAGTCATCCTTGGTCACGTCGGACTCGGCGTACTTGTGCACGATGGCGAGCAGCTGGCCCATCATCATGTCGCCTTTGTGAGAGCGCCTCAGCTTCTGCTTGAGCGACTCGAACGTGATGTTATCCTCGAGGTGAGAATGCACCGTGTCGACGCTGAGGTGTTCTGCCGAGTTGATGAGGTCGACGACTCGGCGATACCACTTCCTAGTGGACTCGCCCTCCTTCTGGACGCCGCGCTTGAGGTCCTTGACCGTAGCTGGGCGCTTGTAGGTCCCTTCGAAGTTGGTGATGAAGAGCCTCTTCAACTCGCCCCAGGAATTGATGCTATTCCTGGGGAGGTTGTTCAGCCAAGTGCGAGCCGTTCCCTCCAACATGAGCGGGAAGTAGCGCGCGCAATAGAGCGAGGAGGCGCTCTGGATGCTCATGGCAGCCAAGTAGTATTGGACCTAGGTTTTCGGGTTCATGGTGGCGCTGTATTTGGGCGCCTCCCTTGGCCCCTTGAAGCTGCTAGGGAAACGCTCGCCACGAATGGCGGGTCCGAAGCACTTGGGACCAACGTCGTCGTCGTCGTTGCGCGCCACCTCGGCACACTTGTCGTTGAGGTGGAGGCGCAGATCTGTAGCGCAGTGATTAGAGCGCGCCTGTGCCTGGTTGTTGTTGATGGTGTGCCGAGCGTCGTTGCGGGTGAGCCGAGGCGGGTTGCCTCCGACTGACGCATCGCTCGACACCGCCAGATCATCGTGCCGGCTGCGCTGTGGCTGCGGGGCATCGTCACGCGTAGGGGAGCTCTTGTCCCGTGCCTCCGGTGAGGTGCCGATGTAGTCTTCCCGCTGGGTGGCGGCCTAGAGTAGAGCTTGCCGTCGGATTGCGGCATGTTCTCCTGGAGCTCCAGCGCCTTATCCACCAGCTTGCACCCCTTGCTCCAATAGGGGTTATCCTTGACCCATAGCTTCTTAAAGAGAGAGGCGGCGGCGGTCATGCAGTCGACCGGCGTGCCGAAGATCGCGAGGCCGACGTCATCGTCGTTCCACGGCTGCGGTTGAGGATGAGCCGGGTTTGGCGGAAGCTGCGGTGTTGGAGGTGGCATCGCCTGGCGAGGTTGTCGCGGCGCTTGATTCGAGCTGCCGGGCTAGGCCCTGCGACACTCGTCGCACTGCCTGTCTAGCTCGGTCTCACGTGCGAAGGAGCTATCGAGCACGCGAGTAGACGCCTCAGGGTTGAGTCACGACTTGCGACCCTTGTGGTACCTGGTGACCGCAGAGAGGGCGGTCGACTGAGCGTCGACCTCCAGCTCCTTCTGGCGGATCTCCTCTTGCTGGCGAGCCATCTTCTGGCATAGCTGCTCGAGCTGTGTTGCCTGGTCGACAGCGTTCGCCGGCATGATGGGACTGTTGAGCGGGTCGGCGACGCGTCCCGCATGTCCTCTTGATCGCGCTGCTGTTTCTTGCGCGTTTGTTTCTCGCGTGCCTGCTTATCCCGTGCCTGCTTCTGTGCGTGAGCTTCTGCCGTGGCGGCATTTGCGGCAGCAGTGTTGGCGACGGCAGTGTTTGCCACCTTGCCCGTCATGTAGATGAGGGCGGGTGTAGCCGAGCCGTCCGAGGCCAGATCGGTCGAGCCCTCCGACTCGTAATCGAGGACGGGCAAGATCGATCCGGTGTCGTCGTCATCCGAGATCTGGATGGTCCCGGTTGGTGAGGTGGGCGCGACGTAGTTCGCGACCGTAGCGTCAATGATGGCCTCATCAGCCGCATCGAGTTGGGAGGAGGCGCCGTTGTCGCTGCAGTCATAGGTGACGCCTTCTTCGCTCGAGTCGCAGAAGCCGTCGTAGGCGGTGACGGCTGTCCCAAAAGGGATCATCATCGCGCGGGAGATCAGGGCGTAGTTGGGCGCGCCCCAAGTGTGTGCATCGGCGACGAAGCCGATGCCCTCGTGCTTGAAGTAGTTGCCACTAACGATGCTACCGTGGCTCGGCATGGCCTGGCGGCTGAACTAGACGCCGGTGCCGGGTTCCGGACTCTCCATGAAGTAGATTCCAGCGATCGCTGGCCCCACGGTGGGCGCCAACTGTCGTGTGTTAGTCACGGCAGATGCCATGGGGGTGGCTTAACTCGGGTGTGAGCCAGGCGACTTAGTATTCACGGAGAGGTAGCACACGCAGAGTTTACCCTGGTTCGGCCCCTCTATATGGGGTAAAGACCTACTCCTGCTTATATGTATTTGGATCTTGATGGGGTGTACAATGGTGTGCGCACCAGAGCGTAAGGTTGCTCCGGAGGCGATGAAATGAGATGAGTCTGCCTCTAGGGTTGCGCCTAGTCGGCTTGATATAGTGAGACGACTAGGGTTTACAGGGAAATGAGGGGTGACCTAGGCGGCGCTAGCTAATCTGCTACAAGTGCGGCTTCGTGCAGCGCACACTTCGGGATATGCAGATCGTAAACCGATTCGGAGATATCTGCTTGCCGCCTTCCTGAGCCGGCCTACCGGGTTCTTCAGGGACCCGGTACACTGGAAGATGTCCTCCGGGTGGGCTCTGGCCACCCGGCCTTGTGGTCCTCCGACTCGGGGCCTTGGGCCTACCCGGTTGGGCATCCCCCCATCAGCCGGTTTGGGATGTTTAGTCTCACCTCGCTAGTTTGGAGTGTGAAAAACTGGTTTATAAGTAGGGTTGTGCGCTTGCGTTTGAGAAAATGTTTATCTTGGGGCTTTTCTAGAGTAAAATAGACGTCCCAGAAAGGCTACACTTGATTTCAGAATGGCTCCAAAATTAAACTTTGATTATTTTTTGTGCATGAATGTGATCAAAATTATAATATTCCAGTACCATGTTTCAAGATAATTTGTTGATTAAATCATAATTAACATTTAATTTTACGATTAAGACATTGTTCCTTCGTCTGGGCGCTTCGCAGGGCTACGAGCGACACTACAGGAATGGCCACCTGTGCCGACGGCCGCAGCCCGTCGGCAAAGATCCCTATGCCGTCGGCACACTCCTATGCTGACGGCCACCATCGGCACAGGGTGGTCGGCATAGGGCCTTGTAGGCACAGGTCACCTGGCCGTCGGCATATATATAAACCGTCGGCACAACTTTTCTCGATGGCCAGAAACACACCGTGTCGGCACCTACGTTGTCGGCACAGCGGTGGGTGGGGCCCACATTGGCCGGTCGAGGTGGGTGGACCTGTGCCGACGGCCAAGCCGTCGGCACCGAGTTGCCACGTGGAGGCAGTTGGGCGCTCCTGGGAGGGGCCTGTGCCGACGGTAATACCGTCGGCACAGTACTGACTATTTTGTCACAGTAAGGGGCCAGTGCCGACGGCATTTTTGGATCCAGCAGCTCGTTTTTTGCAGCAAAAATAGCAGAAAAAATAATCAAAAATCACGACAAATTCACTACAAACAAGATCACACAATGGCTCCATATATCATCAAGCAAAATGCTATATCATCAAGTAGATACACACATAGGACCATCATCAAGTAGATACATACATATATAGCTAGATGTCTAGACGTCCAAAACCCTACATCTATTGCGGCGACGGCGACAGGGTGAACCCCATATCTCCCCGGCTGATAATAGGTGAGCGTCGGATCGGCGCAGCACCGGGAGAAGGACCACCAGAAGCACTTTCCTTGCCCTGGCTCATATTGTTCAATCAACTGCATTGAGTAAGAGAAAACAAGTAAGCATCAAGACATAATAAAATGTAGACACTAAGTATAAAGACATAATGCAATGAAGAAGCATGTCAAAAAATAAATACTAAAGAATAAAAGACATAATAACATGTAGATACCAAGCATAAAGACGTAATGCAATTAAGAAGCATGTTGGAAAATAATTACTAAAGCATAAAGACATTATAGACCGTCACCTATCGTCATCACTCTCCTCATCAGGGTGTCGGTTCTCATTCTCACTATCACTATCACTATCACTATCACTATCACGTGAGTAATAGAGCGGAAGCTCATCGCCAGGCTCGTCATCGTCGTCATTTTCCGCATGAAACTTCGAGAGCACATCTATGTCCTTCAGATCGACCACTGACTCACCACGAGTGTGTGCATTGTTCTCGAGGTCCTCAAGACCACCTATTTGTAAGTCAAAGTGCCCGAAGTCCTCTTGCTCTTGATAGAAAATTCCCTCGTATGTTTTAGGGTCAATGTTGTTGTAATCGTCGTCGGAGGGCCTGGGTAGCTTGCCATGTGGGGATACCCGGAACACGACTTCCCAGCCCTTGAGGTTCTCTTTCTGGCATGGGTAGGGCAAATAATAAACTTGCTTGGCTTGGTGAGCCACAATATAGACATCGGCTCCGGTATAGGTGGTTGAAGGCTTAACTTCAACTAACCCAATGGAAGGCTCACTTCTCTGTCCACCATGTGGTCCAGTGCATGGGTCGAACCAGTGGCACTTGAACACAACGAGCTTGAGTTCTATGTTCGTACGATTGAACGTCAGCTCGTATACGTTTTGTAACCTTCCATAGTAATCTACGTAATTGGCTCCATCGGCTCCTCTGGATCCTTTGGTGAAGACCCCAGTATTTACAGTTTTTGCTCCAGGACGATTATTCCGGTGATACTCTGTATGGAAGCGGAACCCATTCACATCATACTTCTCATACTTCATGACGGTACGGTTAAATCCTTGGGAAACACATCTCAGCTCATCTGTCATCTCAACGTTGGAATCAGCTCCCGACAAGTACGGTTCAAATTGTTTTGTGCATTAGTTACGTGTAATAAGAGGGACAAGTCACATATTGCAAGGTAAGAGGGACACGTTAGAAATTACTTTTCCCATGAACCAAGACACAAATTTTTTTCCTCTGCGAGCACCCTCTTTCAGAAGAGTGTCCAGCTCCGCGGGATCGGGATCCACCGTTCCCAACCAGTATTCATCTTGGAATTGTCTAAAAGGAGAAAATACGTATTAGACCGAAACTGAGTTACTAGTTGCAAAGTAATTTGTTCACCATTTAACTCATGAAATCGAGTACTTCCGTCATGTTTATAAGCACATAGAGCATTATGCAATCCTTCTCTTCCTTGGTCAAGTTACATTTTTCACCGGCACCGGCCTTGCCACCGGGACATTGGAAGATGAGGAGCTTGGGGTCATTCTTGGGCTCGTCGACATTGTACCCGATCTACACGTAATCGGACTGTCCAACAGGACAACCCGGAAGTGTTACGGTTATAAATATGCAAAGATGGACAATCCTGCATATATAAATTTGTAACCCTTCCGGATGGGATCTGACTCGGGTTACGCGACTGACTGGGTGATCTAGACCAAAATAAACCTATGCAGCAAGAGAGGCGAAAGATTTATACCCTCGAAGCGTGATCGGTGGCCGGACAAGGTCGAGGACGTGTTCTGGAAGGAGGGCAATGAAACAGGGGCACTGAGCCGGCCCTTCCTCCGCTGGAGAAGAAGCCCCGCAAAGACGCGCGGGACCGACGGTGCTGGCTGGCGGGAAACTACGTCATCTGAAAAATCACAAACAATCGACATATATAAGCAAAAATCCCTCCATTTTACCTAATAATCATCTATAACCCTAACAAGTAATTAAAATCTACTAATTCTAACCCTAAAACTATCATTACAACTAACAGTGGCACTAACCCTAAAACTAAAACACAAAAACCTAATACTAACACACACAAACCCTAAAACTAACACACATTAACCCTAAAACTAACACACACTAACCCTAAAACTAACACACACAAACCCTAAAACTAACATAATACTGCACTAACACTACCACATTGTCAAAAAAAAGGCACTAACCTTCGAGGAGCTTCCGTGGTGGAGATGCGGTGGAGGAACGGCCGGAGGGGAGGAGCTGCGCGGGTGGAGGAGCTGCCCTGGTGGTGGAGATGCGGTGGTGGAGATGCCGTGGAGGAGCGGCCGGAGGAGCTGCGCGGCGGCGGCGGGCGGGGGTGGGGGCCGGCTGGTGGAGCTGCGCGGCGGCAGCGGGCGGGGGTGGGGATGGCCGGAGGAGGAGCGCGGCGGCGGAGGCGCGGCCGGAGCGGGGGAGGATCGATGGAGGCGCGGCCGGAGCGGGTGGTGGAGGATTTGGGTGTTTTGGCCCGCACGCGCGCGGACCTAAACACTTAACCTATTCAAGACCTATGCCGACAGCTTTGCCGTCGGCATAGGTACTTTTTTTTCATTTTTACCTATTTTATTAATTTGTCTAAAAAGCTATTATATTAATATTTTAAATATTATAATTTATTTCATTTACAAGAAGTAGGATATTGCACATTTACAACACCCTAGGTTTGGGTGGGGTTCTGACGCTCCGGGGCCCCGCTTCGGCGAAACCCTGAATCCGCTGGAAAAACCCTAACGTTTTCGTCTACCCCCATAGACATGCGTCGAAAGGGGTAGGCCAGTGGACTTTTTTTGCTTGGTTTTGTTAGGTTAGGCCATAGGAACATGAGAAACCAAAGTCTACCCCAAATCAACACAAGATTCCTTCCGGTTCGCCCGAACGGGGAGTTCACCTCTAAGTGCAGAAACTCAATAGAGAGAAAGTGAAGTCGGTGAAGCCGGTCACACCTAGGAGTAGGATATTGCACATTTACAACACAAAACACACTTGTATACATATGGTATGACACACCTAGGTTTGGGTGGGGTTCCGACGCTCCGGGGCCCCGTTTCGGCGAAACCTGAATCCGCTGGAAAAACCCTAACGTTTTCGTCTACCCCATAGACGTGCGTCGAAAGGGGGTAGGCCAGTGGACATTTTTGCTTGGTTGTGTTAGGTTAGGCCATAGGAACATGAGAAACCAACGTCTACCCTAAATCAACACAAGATTCCATCCGGTTCGCCCGAAAGGGGAGTTTTCACCTCTAAATGCAGGAACTCACTAGAGAGAAAGTGAAGTCGGTCACTCCCCGGAGTAGGATATTACACATTTACAACACCCAACACACTTGTATACATATGGTATGGCACAACCTAGGTTTGGGTGGGGTTCCGACGCTCCGGGGCCCCGCTTCGGCGAAACCCTGAATCCGCTGGAAAAACCCTAACGTTTTCGTCTACCCCCATAGACGTGCGTCGAAAGGGGGTAGGCCAGAGGAATTTCTTGCTTGGTTGTGTTAGGTTAGGCCATAGGCACATGGGAAACCAACTTTTATCACAAGTTTTTACAAGATTCTTCCGGTTTGCCCGAAAGGGGAGTTTTCACCTCTAAGTGCAGGAACTCACTAGAGAGAAAGTGAAGTCGGTGAAGCCGGTCACACCCCGGAGTAGGATATCGCACATTTACAACACACAACACACTTGTATACATATGGTATGGCACAACCTAGGTTTGGGTGGGGTTCCGACGCTCCGGGGCCCTGCTTCGGCCAAACCCTGAATCCGCTGGAAAAACTCTAACGTTTTCGGCTACCCCCGTAGATGTGCGTCGAATGGGGGTAGGCCAGTGGACTTTTTTGCTTGGTTGTGTTTGGTTAGGCCATAGGAAGGTGAGAAACCAAAGTCTACCCCAAACCAACACAAGATTCCTTACGGTTCGCCCGAAAGGGGAGTTTTCACCTCTAAGTGCAGGAACTCACTAGAGAGAAAGTGAAGTCGGTGAAGCCGGTCACACCCGGAGTAGGATATTGCACATTTACAACACACAACACACTTGTATACATATGGTATGGCACAATCTAGGTTTGGGTGGGGATCCGACGCTCCGGGGCCCCGCTTCGGCGAAACCCTGAATCCGCTGGAAAAACCCTAACGTTTTCGTCTACCCCCATAGACGTGCATCGAAAGGGGGTAGGCCAGTGGACTTTTTTACTTGGTTGTGTTAGGTTAGCCCATAGGCACATGGGAAACCAACTTTTATCACAAGTTTTTACAAGATTCCTTCCGGTTCGCCCCATCAGCCGGTTTGGGATGTTTAGTCTCACCTCGCTAGTTTAGAGTGTGAAAAACTGGTTTACAAGTAGGGTTGTGCGCTTGCGTTTCAGAAAATGTTTATCTTGGGGCTTTTCTAGAGTAAAATAGACGTCCCAGAAAGGCTACACTTGATTTCAGAATGGCTCCAAAATTAAACTTTGATTATTTTTTGTGCATGAATGTGATCAAAATTATAATATTCCAGTACCATGTTTCAAGATAATTTGTTGATTAAATCATAATTAACATTTAATTTTACGATTACGACATTGTTCCTTCGTCTGGGCGCTTCGCAGGGCTACGAGCGACACTACAGGAATGGCCACCTGTGCCGACGGCCGCAGCCCGTCGGCAAAGATCCCTATGCCGTCGGCACACACCTATGCCGATGGCCACCGTCGGCACAGGGTGGTCAGCATAGGGCCTTGTAGGCACAGGCCACTTGGCCGTCGGCATATATATAAACCGTCGGCACAGCTTTTCTCGATGGCCAGAAACACACCGTGTCGGCACCTAGGTTGTCGGCACAGCGGGGGTGGGGCCCACATTGGCCGGTCGAGGTGGATGGACCTGTGTCGACAGCCAAGCCGTTGGCACCGAGTTGCCACGTGGAGGCAGTTGGGCGCTCCTGGGAGGGGCATGTGCCGACAGTAATACCGTCGGCACAGTACTGACTATTTTGTCACAGTAAGGGGCGTGTGCCGACGGCATTTTTGGATCCAGCAGCTCGTTTTTTGCAGCAAAAATAGCAGAAAAAATAATCAAAAATCACGACAAATTCACTACAAACAAGATCACACAATGGCTCCATATATCATCAAGCAAAATGCTATATCATCAAGTAGATACACACATAGGACCATCATCAAGTAGATACATACATATATAGCTAGATGTCTAGATGCCCAAAACCCTACATCTATTGCGGCGACGGCGACAGGGTGAACCCCATATCTCCCCGGCTGATAATAGGTGAGCGTCGGATCGGCGCAGCACCGAGAGAAGGACCACCAGAAGCACTTTCCTTGCCCTGGCTCATATTGTTCAATCAACTGCATTGAGAAAGAGAAAACAAGTAAGCATCAAGACATAATAAAATGTAGACACTAAGTATAAAGACATAATGCAATGAAGAAGCATGTCAAAAAATAAATACTAAAGAATAAAAGACATAATAACATGTAGATACCAAGCATAAAGACGTAATGCAATTAAGAAGCATGTTGGAAAATAATTACTAAAGCATAAAGACATTATAGACCGTCACCTATCGTCATCACTCTCCTCATCAGGGTGTCGGTTCTCATTCTCACTATCACTATCACTATCACTATCACTATCACGTGAGTAATAGGGCGGAAGCTCATCGCCAGGCTCGTCATCGTCGTCATTTTCCGCATGAAACTTCGAGAGCACATCTATGTCCTTCAGATCGACCACTGACTCACCACGAGTGTGTGCATTGTTCTCGAGGTCCTCAAGACCACCTATTTGTAAGTCAAAGTGCCCGAAGTCCTCTTGCTCTTGATAGAAAATTCCCTCGTATGTTTTAGGGTCAATGTGGTTGTAATCGTCGTCGGAGGGCCTGGGTAGCTTGCCATGTGGGGATACCCGGAACACGACTTCCCAGCCCTTGAGGTTCTCTTTCTGGCATGGGTAGGGCAAATAATAAACTTGCTTGGCTTGGTGAGCCACAATATAGACATCGGCTCCGGTATAGGTGGTTGAAGGCTTAACTTCAACTAACCCAATGGAAGGCTCACTTCTCTGTCCACCATGTGGTCCAGTGCATGGGTCGAACCGGTGGCACTTGAACACAACGAGCTTGAGTTCTATGTTCGTACGATTGAATGTCAGCTCGTATACGTTTTGTAACCTTCCATAGTAATCTACGTAATTGGCTCCATCGGCTCCTCTGGATCCTTTGGTGAAGACCCCAGTATTTACAGTTTTTGCTCCAGGACGATTATTCCGGTGATACTCTGTATGGAAGCGGAACCCATTCACATCATACTTCTCATACTTCATGACGGTACGGTTAAATCCTTGGGAAACACATCTCAGCTCATCTGTCATCTCAACGTTGGGATCAGCTCCCTACAAGTACGGTTCAAATTGTTTTGTGCATTAGTTACGTGTAATAAGAGGGACAAGTCACATATTGCAAGGTAAGAGGGACACGTTAGAAATTACTTTTCCCATGAACCAAGACACAAATTTTTTTCCTCCGCGAGCACCCTCTTTCAGAAGAGTGTCCAGCTCCGCGGGATCGGGATCCACCGTTCCCAACCAGTATTCATCTTGGAATTGTCTAAAAGGAGAAAATACGTATTAGACCGAAACTGAGTTACTAGTTGCAAAGTAATTTGTTCACCATTTAACTCATGAAATCGAGTACTTCCGTCATGTTTATAAGCACATAGAGCATTATGCAATCCTTCTCTTCCTTGGTCAAGTTACATTTTTCACCGGCACCGGCCTTGCCACCGGGACATTGGAAGAGGAGGAGCTTGGGGTCATTCTTGGGCTCGTCGACATTGTACCCGATCTACACGTACTCGGACTGTCCAACAGGACAACCCGGAAGTGTTACGGTTATAAATATGCAAAGATGGACAATCCTGCATATATATAAATTTGTAACCCTTCCGGATGGGATCTGACTCGGGTTACGCGACTGACTGGGTGATCTTGACCAAAATAAACCTATGCAGCAAGAGAGGCGAAAGATATATACCCTCGAATCGTGATCGGTGGCCGGAGAAGGTCGAGGACGTGTTCTGGAAGGAGGGCAACGAAACAGGGGCACTGAGCCGGCCTTCCTCCGCTGGAGAAGAAGCCCCGCAAAGACGCGCGGGACCGACGGTGCTGGCTGGCGGGAAACTACGTCATCTGAAATATCACAAATAATCGACATATATAAGCAAAAATCCCTCCATTTTACCTAATAATCATCTATAACCCTAACAAGTAATTAAAATATACTAATTCTAACCCTAAAACTATCATTACAACTAACAGTGGCACTAACCCTAAAACTAACACACAGAAACCCTAAAACTAACACACACAAACCCTAAAACTAACACACATTAACCCTAAAACTAACACACACTAACCCTAAAACTAACACACACAAACCCTAAAACTAACATAATACTGCACTAACACTACCACATTGTCAAAAAAGGCACTAACCTTCGAGGAGCTTCCGTGGTGGAGATGCGGTGGAGGAACGGCCGGAGGGGAGGAGCTGCGCGGGTGGAGGAGCTGCCCTGGTGGTGGAGATGCAGTGGTGGTGGAGATGCCGTGGAGGAGCGGCCGGAGGAGCTGCGCGGCGGCGGCGGGCGGGGGTGGGGATGGCCGGAGGAGGAGCGTGGTGGCGGAGGCATGGCCGGAGCGGGGGAGGATCGATGGAGGCGCGGCCGGAGCGGGTGGTGGAGGATTTGGGTGTTTTGGCCCGCACGCGCGCGGGCCTAAACACTTAACCTATTCAAGACCTATGCCTTTGCCATCGGCATAGGTACTTTTTTTTTCATTTTTACCTATTTTATTAATTTGTCTAAAAGGCTATTATATTAATATTTTAAATATTATAATTTATTTCATTTACAAGAAGTAGGATATTGCACATTTACAACACCCTAGGTTTGGGTGGGGTACCGACGCTCCGGGGTCCCGCTTCGGCGAAACCCTGAATCCGCTGGAAAAACCCTAACGTTTTCGTCTACCCCCATAGACGTGCGTCGAAAGGGGTAGGCCAGTGGACTTTTTTTGCTTGGTTGTGTTAGGTTAGGCCATAGGAACATGAGAAACCAAAGTCTACCCCAAATCAACACAAGATTCCTTCCGGTTCGCCCGAACGGGGAGTTCACCTCTAAGTGCAGAAACTCAATAGAGAGAAAGTGAAGTCGGTGAAGCCGGTCACACCTAGGAGTAGGATATTGCACATTTACAACACACAACACACTTGTATACATATGGTATGGCACAACCTAGGTTTGGGTGGGGTTCCGACGCTCCGGGGCCCCGCTTCGGCGAAACCCTGAATCCGCTGGAAAAACCCTAACGTTTTCGTCTACCCCCATAGACGTGCGTCGAAAGGGGGTAGGCCAGTGGACTTTTTTGCTTGGTTGTGTTAGGTTAGGCCATAGGAACATGAGAAACCAAAGTCTACCCAAAATCAACACAAGATTCCATCCGGTTCGCCCGAAAGGGGAGTTTTCACCTCTAAGTGCAGGAACTCACTAGAGAGAAAGTGAAGTCGGTGAAGCCGGTCACATCCCGGAGTAGGATATTACACATTTACAACACCCAACACACTTGTATACATATGGTATGGCACAACCTAGGTTTGGGTGGGGTTCCGACGCTCCGGGGCCCCGCTTCGGCGAAACCCTGAATCCGCTGGAAAAACCCTAACGTTTTCGTCTACCCCCATAGACGTGCGTCGAAAGGGGGTAGGCCAGTGGACTTTTTTGCTTGGTTGTGTTAGGTTAGGCCATAGGAACATGAGAAACCAAAGTCTACCCCAAATCAACACAAGATTCCATCTGGTTCGCCCGAAAGGGGAGTTTTCACCTCTAAGTGCAGGAACTCACTAGAGAGAAAGTGAAGTCGGTGAAGCCGGTCACATCCCGGAGTAGGATATTGCACATTTACAACACCCAACACACATGTATACATATGGTATGGCACAACCTAGGTTTGGGTGGGGTTCCGACGCTCCGGGGCCCCGCTTCGGCGAAACCCTGAATCCGCTGGAAAAACCCTAACGTTTTCGTCTACCCCCATAGACGTGCGTCGAAAGGGGTAGGCCAGAGGAATTTCTTGCTTGGTTGTGTTAGGTTAGGCCATAGGCACATGGGAAACCAACTTTTATCACAAGTTTTTACAAGATTCCTTCCGGTTTGCCCGAAAGGGGAGTTTTCACCTCTAAGTGCAGGAACTCACTAGAGAGAAAGTGAAGTCGGTGAAGCCGGTCACACCCCGGAGTAGGATATCGCACATTTACAACACACAACACACTTGTATATATATGGTATGGCACAACCTAGGTTTGGGTGGGGTTCCGACGCTCCGGGGCCCTGCTTCGGCCAAACCCTGAATCCGCTGGAAAAACCCTAACGTTTTCGTCTACCCCCATAGACGTGCGTCGAAAGGGGGTAGGCCAGTGGACTTTTTTACTTGGTTGTGTTAGGTTAGGCCATAGGCAAATGGGAAACCAACTTTTATCACAAGTTTTTACAAGATTCCTTCCGGTTCGCCCGAAAGGGGAGTTTTCACCTCTAAGTGCAGGAACTCACTAGAGAGAAAGTGAAGTCGGTCACACCCCGGAGTAGGATACCGGACATTTACAACACACCACACACTTGTATACATATGGTATGGCACAACCTAGGTTTGGGTGGGGTTCCGACGCTCCGGGGCCCCGCTTCGGCGAAACCCTGAATCCGCTGGAAAAACCCTAACGTTTTCGTCTACCCCATAGACGTGCGTTGAAAGGGGGTAGGCCAGTGGACTTTTTTGCTTGGTTGTGTTAAGTTAGGCCATAGGCACATGGGAAACCAACTTTTATCACAAGTTTTTACAAGATTGCCCCGTTTCGTCCGAAGTGGGCGTTTTCACCTCTAAGTCCACACACTTGGTAGAGAGAAAGTGAAGCCGGTGAAGCCGGTCACACACCGGGGTAGATTCTTGGACATTTGAATCACCCAAAACACTTGTACACATATGTTATGCATCAACCTAGCTTTTGGTGGGGTTCCGACGCTCCGGTATAGACAATTATTCGCGACGTCATTTTATGTGGGTGGAAACCGCTATTCGGCGTAGCTATGTACATAGAATATGAATAAAACATATTAAACTTAATTGAGAGTAATAAATAGATACATAAAAAAAGAAGATTAGGGTAAAAAACATTATGACTATTTTCGGCGAATCTGTATATGTACATATAGCTATTCGGTGTATCAATATACATAAAAATGAATAAAAATGGTAGAGGCCTGTGCCGACGCCGTCGGCACAGATTGCCGTCGACGTCACCTTATTGTCTGTGCCGACGGCTTCCTGTGTCCCGACGGTGGCCATTGGGATAGAATGTCTGTACCGACAGCCGTTTCTGTGCCGACGGCCTTATCGACGGCTGGTCCTGGTACGCCCCTGTGCCGACGGCCCCGATAAATAGCCGTCGGCACAGGTTCTGGCCGTCGGCACAGTTCGCCATTCCTGTAGTGCGACTAATCAACTTAATTCGTCGGTTTCTCCTTCTTCATTCAACAAAAATAAAACTACATTCGACAAAGCAATAGTGTAAGTGATTAATCGGAACAAAAGTATATATACTAGCAAAAGTTCTTCTGCTTCAAGTAATATATACTAGTAGTAGTACTACTACTGCTACTACTCTGCTAGTACTAGTACTACTCCTATGCCCTAGGAGGTCTTCTGCCTCTTCGATGGAGGTTCATCGCCATTGTCGTCATCGTCGTCCTCCTCCTCCTCGTCCCCGTCGTCTTCGCCATCATCCTCCTCCTCCTCCTTGTCCCCGTCATTGTCGATGTCATCGTCGGGGACCGCCGCCTCCTCCTCATCTGATGGCGGTCCCTCGTACCCGGGGTGGTGGTTCTCATTGTCTTCGTCACTGGTGTAGCCCATGACGATGATCTGCTACCACCACTCCATTGTTCTGCTTGTGGAGAGAAGGGGAGAAGTTTGGAGAGAGAGGGAGAATGAGAACTATTGCTAACCGCTGAGGTCTTTTTATTGCGCACTAGTGTGCACAATCAGAGCAGAAGGCATAACATACATCATACGTCATACAGTCATATGATGTATGTTAATCCTGAGTGTATGGTGTATGAGATCATGTGATAATGTGAGTGTTTAATCCTTGTTGTTAAGCTCGTGATTGTTCTATTTGTTGGTGCTTCTGTGAGAGTATTTTGCTTCAAGAAATAATATATATGTATCTGCCTCGTTTTTTTGATGAATGTATCACAGATTGCAGATGTATGATGTATGTTGTCCGTGGATTTAAAAACAATTAGCACATTTCTCTCTCTGAAGGCACAACAACATACATCATACATGTGCCATCTTGTCCGTCGGTCAGTGCAGACTGGTTGATGCTGGCAGACTTGTGGTGGCTGATGAGCGTGTGTGATTCAAGGAAGGAGCTGTGTACATTTGGAAACGGTCCGGATTCTAAACCATTTTTGAATTAATTTCTCGCTACAGCCGTTCAATCTTCTTCTACCACGTGTGCTGACTCGTGACTATTGCAGGGGTGTGCGTAAGGGGCTGCTGTAGTGCGACGACCTGAGGACGAGATGGCGTTGACTTCTCCCCTGCAGTGCACATCACGCTTATCTTCTGTTGATCTGTTCAAAGGGGCTCACCTTCCTCTCATCAATTGCATATGCATAGCTTCCTTAGTCAATCCATTTCTTACAACAATACATTGTTGCATAATCTGGAGCAAGAACATGATTTGTTCCACTATTGATTGTTCTTCGCGTGAAGGTTCTTTGCCATGTAATCACACACGTGGTATAGACTTGCAAAGAGGCAAACTGGTCCAATGCGGACGATGTGCACCCGGGTGCACATGCTCCCTTTTTTTCGATTTTTTTTTGAAAATTCAAAACATGTCGAAAAATTCCGAAAAAAATCATGCACGTACTTGAGCATGTCACACACCATCGTGTCAAATTTGGCGACGAAACGACATCGCGGCCGCCCTGTGCAAAAATGACAAATCTCAGATCTGAAAATTCAAATATTTGGATCTATTTTCTGTCAGAATTTTGTCATTTTTGCACAGGGCGGCCGCGATGTCGTTTTATTGCCAAATTTGACACGATGGTGCGTGACATGCTCAGGTACGTGCATGATTTGTTTCGGAATTTTTCGACATGTTTTGAATTTTCAAAAAAAAAATCGAAAAAAGGGAGCATGTGCACCCGGGTGCACATGTGAGTTTCCCCAAACTGGTCTCTATGTATTATTTCTCTTCGGTTAGTAGGTACAGTAGATTATATTGATTCATAGCTAGTTGTACCTCAATTCATCTTGTTGGCACTTCGTAGCATGTCGTAGCAAGTCCTGTAACTGCAATTGAGTTCACAGTTGCAGCTCAACATTTCATTTCCTACCATCTACAGGGATGAAAAAGAAACACTTTCTTAAGCAAGTGTCCATGATCTCTTGGAGGCATAACGAGATCCGCATTGTATGCCCCGCGAATACACCATGATTACAAACGAGATCCGCATTGAACGTCAGTATCTGTACAACTGCGGAGTCACAACCGCAACGAAGCGAATTGCAGGTCATACGTCGGTGCCGAACGGACTATACGTCAACGGCCCGCTTTCTTCTCAATGTCCACATGTGGATATAGTTTTCAAACAAGTTTGTCTCGGAAGAAAGCTAGAGTCATCAAAACAATACTTAGTAACAGGCGGGCTTGGACGACCAAGGGGATTACATGGTTGTACTCTTTGAGAACAGTCCGGGTTCAGTATTTCTCTCTGTAGCCGTTCAATCTTCTTTCCATGTGTGCTGACCAGGGCGACTAGATTCTAGAAGGCCTGAAAATTCTTACAGGAGGAGACTCACTGTCTTGAAGTCTTCTCCTGCGTACATTGTTCTTGATGTAGACATGGGCATATCTGGGGTGGGCCAAGTTTCTCACATGGAACCCGCACACAATAATATATCAGCAATTTTATGATATTTGTCTAAAAAAAGCAATTCATGATGTAAGCAAGCGGAAAGTCATTTTGGCTCCCGAGTTATAGTACTCTCTCTATATATATAAAAAAATATTTATAAGTTTTTAAAAAATCTGGAAAACAATCTGGATGCACTCAATGATGCATCCTATGAGTATGTAAAATCACAATGTGAAATTCTTTTGATTATGGACTCCTAAGTGTTTGTACTCATATCCACATAATTTTCATTTTTATGTAGTTCTGAATGTAAAGTATTTCAAGTTGAGATTTTACACGTTTGTAAGATACATATCATTGATAACATGCAGGGATAGCATAAGAAAACCAGGAAACCAAATAACCTCTTTGAGACATCCCCTCGCGTCGCCCCCAGGCTTCGCCAGTGGCGATCATCTCCCGCCGCCAGCTCCTCACCACCGCCTGCCCGCCTTGCCGCTGTCGTCGCCGGCCTCGGCCACGGCGGCAGCGGCGGCACCCCTCCGCTGCCAAAAGGGTGGTCGTGGGGGCGACGGCGGTCGGGGCGGAGGACACCGGGCCGGCGGGCCCGGATGGAGGCGACGGAGGTGTGGGAGGAGTCGGCGCAGGCTGCGGGCGACGGTGCGGGACGCGATGCGGCCGTCGTCTGCAGCGGAGGTGGCGGCGCTTTAGATGGGCTTGGCGGGCCCGATCTGGGCCCGCCAGGCCTAGGCTCAGGGGCGCGTGCAGGGCGCCTGGTGGAGGAAGGCGCAGTGGCGATGGCGGAGGCTCCGGCGCAGACGCGGGAGCTTCTTCTCGGGTGGCGTGGAAGCCGGGGCGGCGGCCCCGAAACGAAGACCTCTGTGGTGCGGCATGGAGGCCGCGGCCATGGGTGCCGTGGCCAACATGGCCGGTGGTCGAGCTCGGTGGATGGCGGTAGGGCAGCACTGCTAGTGGCGTCACTCCCTCACTTTCCGGTCGGGACGACCTCCGGGCGAAAGCCTTGCTCCGACTTGGTCGGAGCCGGCGACGGCGGCGCCTTTGGTCGTCATTTTCAATCGTGGGGGCGTCGATGTGGAGTGCTCGTCCCACCCGACGTGGGTGGTGCTAAGATTTCCGGGTGAAAACCTAAGCTCCATCGGGAGCGGGCGGCGACGATGGACACGTCGTTTCCTTGTTGGAGGCACCGCCTTGGAGGTTCTTAGCCCTCACGGTGTGATGGGCTCGCGACGCTCGGGGAGGGCGGTTATGTTGTCAGGGTAGCGGATGACCGGGGCGACGGCCCGGTCGGTGGCGGTACGTCGAGACGGCGGTCTCGGTCTCCCACGCTACGACGGTTCTATGAGGCAGAGCCGTTGTCTAGCGGGGTCTGGGTGGCGACCTGGATGAAGAATGCGCGGGCAGAGGGTTCGTCGACCTGACTGGATCACCTTCGGGCTATGCGAAGGTCGATCAGATTGCTACGCCGGGGCGGCGCCCTGGAGCAGGGTGATTTTGGTGGCAACCTGGATGAAGACTGCGTGGGCAGAGGGTTCGTCGACCATGACTGGATCGCTTTCGGGCAATGCGAAGGTCGATCTGGTTGCTACGTCAGGGCGGCGGATATCGACCACCTTAAACTCAAAACATGCAGGATCTTTCTTCAGATTTTATAACATGTAAATATTTTTTTTAATCTTTTTTAGTATAAAGAGCACTGAGCTTGGGAGTCATAAATCTCTGCTCTGTAAGCAAGCCCGAACATATCAAAGTTTTCAAAAAAAAAAATGCACCCTACTCGATTTTTTTCCGAAATGGGGTGCGGATCACTGGCCTCTGCATCGAAGTGATGCACACAACCTCGCTTTATTTCATAGTTTCAACAGTAAAAAAGTTTACAACTCATGAGTCTTTCAAAGTGAAAACAAAGATTAACCACTCAAATACATGGAGCTCAAAGAATGTAATCTTCTAGGATGTAACCATCCAGCCTGATGTAGGTTGGTCCCGATTTTCACAGTTTGATGCGGAGGGAACGATGAACACGAAGAACACGCGATGAACGAAGAAAATAAAAGAGGGGAAATCAACACACCAGGGTAAATAGCAAGTAGTAACCCGGCAAGACTCGATTGGTAACAAATCCCCGTGGGCAGCCCCCAATCCTCCTCTCCCAAGCACACCTTACTCTTAGGATTGTTTGTCCAATTGGTCAATCCAACCAATCCAATCTAGCCACTCAAAGAGGGAAGATTAGCAAGTAATCGCAACTATAAGCGGAGCCTTGGTATCCACACAGGGATCTTCTCCACGAAGGGAGGCCTTGGTTCATCTCCACAGGTGGAGGCCTTGATTCATCTCCATAGGAGGAAAGAGACAATTTGAGAAGAAGGAGCAAGGCTCTACTTTAGTTCTCAAATCATAGTCTAACCCTAGATCTAGTTCAAGGAGTGCTATTTATAGTCTAGATCCAAAACGGGGCGAAAGGATAAGATTACACGGGTCCTGTCCCGAACTCCTTCCCGCACTGGTGGTAGTACCGCTGGGTCAGCCGGTGGTTCCGCTGGTGCGGCCAAGCGCTGCTGCTTCCCACGTCCCCGGTACCAGTTGGTACCGCTGCAGCTACCGCTGGCGGTGCCGGAAGTCGCGCCCGTAGAGCAGTTTCGGCGGTAGCTCGGCCGGTATCACCGCTGGCGTGGGGATCGCCCGTCCCACGTCCCCGGTACCGGTCGGTACCGCTGCCGGTGCCGCTGGTAGTACCGCCGGCGTGGGAGGTGTGCTTGCTGACTGGGCCTGGGGCGGTAGTACCGCCACCTGGGATTTCTTCTCCCATCTTGTCCTCTTCTTCATCGTCTTGGCTCGACTCTTGTCCATCTTCCGTACTTCCTTGGGGATCTTCATGAGGATCATGCCTGAGTATACACAACGTATCGGAATGAGGTAGCAAGCCATTCAAAGGAGTATCGAGATCACACATGGATAGGAGCGAGTTCACCTTATCCTGAAGTGCCTTGACTCTTACTCTTGTCATTGGTCCACTTGGTGGTGTGTGCCTAGGTTGCACTACATCATCTCCCCCCCTTGGAAAAGAGTCGTCCTCGACTCTTCGTCCTCATCATCACTTGGGTTTCCAAGGTAAGGTGAGATGTCGGCGACGTTGAAGGTGTCATGAACGCCGTACTTGGACTTGGATATGTCGATCTTGTATGCATTGTCGTTGATGCGCTTGAGAACCTTGAAAGGACCATCTCCTCTTGGCGCGAGCTTAGACTTTCTCTCATCGGGGAAGCGGTCCTTGCGTAGATGTAGCCAAACAAGGTCTCCTTCTTCAAAGATCATGGGGCGCTTGTTCTTGTTCATCTTCGTAGCATGGTCTTCGTTGTGCTTCTCAAGCGTGGCCCTTGTGTCTTCATGTAGTTTCTTCATGTAGCGGCACGCTTGTCGAAGTCCATGTTGACTTGCTCACGGAGTGGAAGTGGTAGCATGTCTAGCGCGGTGTAGGGGTTGGAGCCATAGACGACCTCGAAGGGTGTTCTCTTTGTTGCGCGATGTAGTGCTCGATTGTAGGCGAACTCGGCGTGTGGGATGCACTCTTCCCAATTCTTCAAGTTAGGCTTGATCAACACACGAAGGAGTGTGGATAGGCTTCGGTTCACCACTTCGGTTTGGCCATCGGTTTGAGGGTGGTATGCGGTGGAGAATAGTTGCTTGATTCCCATCTTGGCCATCAAAGTCTTCCAAAAATAGCTCACGAACTTGACGTCACGATCCGACACAATGGTCTTGGGCACTCCATGAAGACGGACGATTTCCCTGAAAAACAAAGTAGCAATGTGTGAAGCATCGTCGCTCTTGTTGCAAGGTATAAAGTGTGCCATTTTAGAGAAGCGATCAATGACGACAAAGATGGAATCCTTGTTTGTTTTAGTGCGTGGGAGTCCTAAGACAAAATCCATAGCTAATGTCGGACCATGGGTGATGTGGAATAGGCAAAGGTGTGTATAACCATGAGAGTTTAGAGTAGACTTAGCTTTGAGACATGTTGAACATCGTCGCACCAAGCGGTTCACATCCGGTACATCCTTGGCCAATAGTAGTTTGTGGAGAGCATGCAAAGGTCTTGTCACGTCCAAAGTGTCCCATTAAGACGCCTCCATGCGATTCCTTCAAAAGGACCAAACGAAGCGAAGACTCGGGTATACATAGTTTGTTAGCCTTAAACAAGAAACCTTTGTGCAAATAGAAATCACCAATTCCTTTGTGCTCCGAACATTGAGCGAAAATGTCTCCAAAGAAAGCATCGGTAGCATACAACTCTTTAATCTCATCCAAACCCAAGACACTAATGTCAAGACGTGTAAGTAGGTTGGCCTTGCGGGATAGAGCATCCGCGACCACATTGTCTTTACCTTTCTTGTATTTGATTACAAAGTGAAAGACTCAATGAACTCAACCCACTTAGCATGTCTTTTGTTCAAATTTGTTTGACTTTTCAAATATTTCAAGGATTCATGGTCGGAATGAATGACAAATTCCTTAGGACGAAGGTAATGTTGCCACACATCCAAAACACGAACCAAAGCAAATAACTCTTTGTCATAAATGGGGTAATTCAAGCGAGCTCCATCTAGTTTCTCACTATGGTATGCGATGGGTCTACCATTTTGCATAAGCACTCCACCAATGCCCAATCCACTTGCATCGCATTCAATCTCAAATGTCTTAGAGAAATCCGGAAGGGCAAGGAGTGGTGCTTCGGTTAATAACCGTTTGAGCTCATTGAAAGCAAAATCATGTGCATTGCCCCAAATGAAAGGTACATTCTTCTTTGTAAGTTCATGGAGGGGGCAAGCAATTGTGGAAAAATCCTTGATGAAACGGCGGTAAAATCCGGCAAAACCAAGAAAACGTCTCAACTCCTCAAGTGACATCGGAAAAGGCCAAGTCCGAATTGCTTGTATCTTTGCTTCATCGACTTCGACTCCATCCGAAGAAACAACAAAACCCAAGAAAACAAGTTTGTTGGTGGCAAAAGTGCACTTAGAAAGATTTGCATAAAGCTTTTCATTGCGAAGAACCAACAAAACTTGAGCAACATGAGAAGTGTGCTCTTCCAAAGATTTGCTATAGATAAGGATGTCGTCAAAGTATACCACAACAAATTTGCCAATGAAAGGACGCAAAACATGATTCATGAGACGCATAAAAGTAGAAGGTGCATTGGAAAGACCAAATGGCATGACGAGCCACTCATAAAGACCAAGCTTAGTTTTAAATGCGGTCTTCCATTCATCACCTTCACACATGCGTATTTGGTGATATCCACTTTTAAGATCAATTTTGGAGAATATAGCGGAACCACAAAGCTCATCGAGCATATCATCAAGTCGAGGGATAGGATGGCGATACCGAACGGTGATGGCGTTGATGGGGCGACAATCCATGCAAAGGCGAAGAGTGTTGTCGTGCTTGGGTACCAAGATGACGGGCACGGCGCACGGACTCAAGCTCTCGCGGATATGTCCCATGGCAAGAAGTTCTTGTATTTGCCGCTCGATCTCCTTTGTCTTCGGGGTTGGTGCGGTAAGGAGCGCGGTTTGGTAGCGGTGCGCCGGGAACAAGGTCGATGCGGTGCTCGATTCCGCGTAGAGGAGGTAGTCCCGGTGGCACTCTTGAGGGAAACATCTTCAAAGTCCTTCAAAAGAGACAACAAAGAAGGAGGAAGGTTTGTGAAAGTGTTAGTCATAGAAACTTCACCCTTGCATATGAGCACATAGTGGAGGGTGGATGGGTTCTCTCTCAACTCCCTCATCTCTCTTTTGTGGCAAATAGTGTAAGTTTTGTGGGAACTCTCTTTGAAGTGTCACACTCATTTGGCTTGTGGCTCTCACTCACTTTATGGTGGGTCTCTCGCTCACCACTCATCTCACTAGACGAACGATCTTGTTGTGCCCTTGCAATAGTCTTGGCGTTGTCGGCGATGACTTGACTTGGTGTCATGGGACGAAGGACGAAGGTCTTGTCGTTGTTCTTGAAGCTATAGTAGTTTGTCCTTCCATCATGCATAGCACCCTTGTCAAATTGCCATGGACGCCCAAGGAGTAAGTGACAAACGTTCATAGGCACAACATCACAATCAACCGTATCTTCATAGGCTCCAATCTTGAAGGACACTTGCACCATGTGTTGAATCTTGACGGCTCCGGTATCACTCAACCATTGCACATGGTAAGGATGTGGGTGCTTCTTGAACTTCAAGTTGAGCTTATCACAAAGTTCTTTGCTCGCTAGGTTGTGGCAACTTCCACCATCTATGATGACCTTGATGGACTTTCCATTGATTCCCGCTCTTGTTTGAAACAAGTTGCATCTTTGGTCTTCTTCCACTTGAACATTGGTGGTTAAGCTCTTGCCACAACCAAGGAAGGGTTGTTGTCGCCATCACAATATATCTCACTTTCTTCTTCTTGAGCACTTTGCATTGTGGCGACCTTGTTCAAAGCATTGTACTCATCTTCACTCATAGATTCATACTCTCCCATGTCATTGATGATCATGACCTTCTTGTTGGTGCACTCAAAAGATTTGTGCCCTTGTCCGCCGCACTTGTAGCATTGCAAAGTCTTGTGCCGGACGAAGATCCTTGAGGCGCCTTGGAGGGGAGGTACTTTCTTGAAAGGTTGAGGCGCTTGAGGTGTCGATGTAGAGACTCTTGGAGGACCTCGAGTGTTCGCTTGAGGAAGAGCTTGTGAAGGTGTAGGAGTTGACGAAGAAGGCTTGTTGGCGAAGAATGCCTTTGTCTTGAGGTATTTGAGCTCTTCAAGCACGTGGCGCTCGGCCTTGGAAGCTTGATGTACTAGCTCAACCAAAGAGGCATATGGTTGGAACTCCACGATCTTCTTGATTGGATAGTTGAGGCCATTCATGAAACGAGCCATGGATTGCTCTTCGTACTCGTTGACATTGGCTCTCATCATGGAGATTTCCATTCCTTGTAGTACTCGTCAACCGACTTCAAACCTTGCTTCAACTCTTGCAACTTCTTGTATAAGTCTCTAGTGTAATGGCTTGGCACGAAGCGCTTGTACATTGTTTCTTTCATTTCAACCCAAGTGTCAATTGGTTGTTGGTGGTTAGCGACGCGAGCATCTTGTAGTTGTTCCCACCACAAGAGGGCATACTCTTCAAACTCCATCGAGGCTAAGGCAACCTTCTTGTTGTCGGAGAAGCGTTGCACGCGAAGATCTTGTCAACCTTGAGTACCCATGAGAAGTAAGCTTCCGGATCACTTGTGCCGTAGAACTTGGGTATGTCAAAGCGGACGTTGGTCAAGTCATCATAGTCGTCACGATGGCCACCACGTGGGAATGCACGTCCACGTCTCCTTCGATTGAGTCCATCACCATTGTGTTGGCTTGACTCGTTATCACTTGACTCGGAACGTTGGTGTTGTGACGATCATGTGGAAGCTCTTGACGAGGCGCATGTTGAGGAGGTAGCTCTTGTTGAGGAACGGGTTGTTCGATTGTTCGCATTGTCATGTTTTGATGACGTGGCCTTGGAGGATGACGGGGTGACGTCCTTGTTCACCAAAGTCATTCGCACCCGGAACGCCATTGTCATTAGCCAATGGGTCATGACGATCACGTTGTGCGGTGGTGGTGATGGTATGCGTTCGCGACGATCATCATTTTGGTGAGGTTGTTCTTGATGCGCATTGGCATTGTTCGCGTGAAGATCATGTGGTTGTTCAACGTAGGAGGAGGTCGTTCATGGGCGTCGCGCCTTGGATCATGTTGACGTTCTTGTCGAGGTTCATGACGTCCATGACGTGCTTGTGTCGACCTTGAGGTGCTTCTTGTACGGCTTGAGTGTGAAGAAGCTCGTTGTCGCGCAAGGTTGTTGATAGCTTCGGTCAACCGCTCCATATTTGCTTCTTGAGCATGCATGCGGTCGTTGAAGGTGTTGTCTTGATTTTGAAGACGGCGCTCGAAGCGTCCTAGGTTATCACGAAGAAGTGTCGCATGCCACAAGCTCCGATTGTGTGACATAGCCATGATCACCGCGAACTCCACCATGGATTTCCTCTCCGAGCTTGAGCTTCCGTTTGTACTTCCCCTAAACATTTTCTCAAGATCAAGTGAGATATGTGGTAAGGAAAAACCAAGACAAACTATATCCCAAGTATAATGTGGCTTGAGAGGAGAGTATCCGGTTCTAACACCCAACACACACACTTATGAGGATAGGAAGGTATGAAGTGGCAAACGAAACAAGCAAACCCGCGACAAGTATATTGTCAAAGGTAGAGAAAATCCACAATGATCAAATTACCAAAGAAACTCCAACCACAAATGATGAAGAAACACACACAAAAGCGAATGATGGGGTTGGGCGACCAAAGGGCGAGCACTCGAAGATAGACAACCTAACGAAGACTACGTGCTCAAATGTCACCCAACACAAGAAGGACGCTAGCTCAATTGCTTTTTGTGGGCAACGGATTTGCACAAGAGTTAACACTCACACTCACTTTGGCGGTTTAGCTTTGTCGCAACCTACAAGAGATGAACTTGGCACCACTTGATTCTTTTCTTTTCTCTTTTTTTTTTTGATTTTTGCTTTTTGACGATGATTCCTTCTCTTTTGCTAGTGCCAAGCTCTCTAACGATACACACTCGCCAATACTTGAAGACAAACACTCAACACGTGCAATGCCTCGCAATATCACCGAGCTAGTCCGATAGGTCAAGTTACACGAAAGGAAGAAGGGCTCACAACGGATTATGATGGTGGGGGAATGTCGAGTCCTTGGTGGCGTCGTCGCTTGGCGTTGATGATGCGTGCTGCGGAAGCTTGTCGATGTCGTAGACGTAGGCACACCAAGAAAGGACTCAAACCAAAGAGGAAATGCCAAAACGAACCGAGGAAAAGAAAAAATTCTGCAAAAATTGGCCCTGGCGGTAGTACCGCTTAACCCGGCGATAGTACCGCTGCTCTCGAATCTCTCGAGTTTGACTCGATTTTGGGGGTATTTGGGCTCCAAAATTCCTCGAATCCATGGGAAATTGGCAAAATTAAGGCTAGGGAACGCAAACAAGGTGGAGGGGGTCCTAAAGCAACAGATCCATGGACAAAAACTACCAAAAACGCAACGAATCGACAGATCGGCTCGAATCAAGGCAAGGCTATTTTTGGTGGAAATTTTTGAATTTCTCAAAAACGAAGAAAAAATTGGTGGATTTTGGTGGAAACACAAATCAAAACCGTGTCAACCTAGAGCTCTGATACCATATGATGTAGGTTGGTCCCGATTTTCACGGATTTGTGCGGAGGGAACGATGAACACGAAGAACACGCGATGAACGAAGAACACAAAAGAGGGGAAATCAACACACAAGGGTAAATAGCAAGTAGCAACCCGACAAGACTCGATTGGTAACAAATCCCGTGGGTAGCCCCCAATCCTCCTCTCCCAAGCACACCTTACTCTTAGGATTGTTTGTCCAATTGGTCAATCCAACCAATCCAATCTAGCCACTCAAAGAGGAAAGATTAGCAAGTAATCGCAACTACAAGCGGAGCCTTGGTATCCACGCAGGGATCTTCTCCACAAAGGAGGCCTTGGTTCATCTCCACAGGTGGAGGCCTTGATTCATCTCCATAGGAGGAAAGAGACACTTCGAGAAGAAGGAGCAAGGCTCTACTTTAGTTCTCAAATCATAGTCTAACCCTAGATCTAGTCCAAGGAGTGTTATTTATAGTCTAGATCCAAAACGGGCGAAAGGATAAGATTACACGGGTCCTGTCCGGAACTCCTTCCCGCACTGGCGGTAGTACCGTTGGGTCAGCCAGTGGTACCGCTGGTGCGGCCAAGCGCTGCTGGTTCCCACGTCCCCGGTACTAGTTGGTACCGCTGCAGCTACCGCTGGCGGTACCGGAAGTCGCGCCCGCAGAGCAGTTTCGGCCGGTAGCACCACCGGTGTGGGGATCGCCCCTCCCACGTCCCCGGTACCGGTCGGTACCGCTGCCGGTGCCGCTGGCAGTACCGCCGGCGTGGGAGGTGTGCTTGCTGACTGGGCTAGGGGCAGTAGTACCGCTTGACCCGGCGGTAGTACCGCCACCTGGGATTTCTTCTCCCATCTTGTCTTCTTCTTCTTCTTCATCGACTTGGCTCGACTCTTGTCCATCTTCCGTACTTCCTTGGGGATCTTCATGAGGATCATGCCTGAGTATACACAAGGTATCGGAATGAAGTAGCAAGCCATTCAAAGGAGTATCGAGATCACACATGGATAGAAGCGAGTTCACCTTATCCTGAAGTGCCTTGACTCTTGCTCTTGTCATTGGTCCACTTGGTGGTGTGTGCCTAGGTTGCACTACATCACAGCCCGGCACAAGATAGCCCGTACTGAAGAGATTCGTAGCATAGAAAAAAAAATTATAAGATGCAAACGAAAATCCAATATCTAATTTAGGAGAATACTTCTTACGAGGGATATTAGATCTACATACCCTTGTAGAACACGAGCGGAAACGTTTTACAACGGGGTTGGCGTAGTCATACTATCTTCGCGATCCCATCCGATCCATTGTCGCAACGAGCAGCACCTCCGAGATATGCACACATACGGCTCGGTGACATCTCCTATCTCTTGATCCAGCAAGCGAGAGGGAGCTGCAAGAGGGGCCCACATCCCCCAGATGCCAACTGGTTGCGGTCCAGCCTGGACCGCGTCTAGGGCCTACCTGGCTACCTCGTGGCATATTCGGCGACGCCCCCTGGCTTGTTTATTCCTCCCGACCTAAAATGCGAGAAACACCTGTCATATTTTCCAGAAGAGTTCCAGAGCGCCGCCGCCTCCGCGAAACCTAATTCGGGGAGCAGAAGTTCCTGTTCTGGCACCCTGCCGGGAACTGGATTGGAGGGGAAATAACCGCCATCGTCATCACCACCGCCTCTCCATCAACCATCCATGTTTCCCCATCCATGTGTGAGTAATTCCCCGTTGTAGGCTGAGGGGGATGTTAGGGATTGGATGAGATTGTTCATGTAATAAGATGCCAGATTATTAGGGCATGATGCCTAGTATCCGTGGTGTGTGCTATTTATCGTTGTTGCAACTTGGTGTGCTTAATGCTTGACACTTAGGGCCCGAGTGCCATGTTTTCAGATCTGAACATGTTATGTTTCCATGAGTATAATTATTGTTTTGAATCATATCTACAAGTTGTATGCACCTGTTATCGTCTGGAACCCAAGGCCCCATAGTGACAACATTTGGGATAACCGGAGGGGATGGCTTTGACTTGAGGATCACATGTATTCACAAAGTGTTAATGCTTTGCTCCGGTGCTCTATTACAATGAGTACCTTAATTATCATTAGGCTTCCATAGTGGCCCCGCTGAAATGGGATGGTTGGACAAAAGATGTCGCGCAAGATTCTTATTGCAAGCACGTATGACTAAATACGGAATACATGACTATGTTTATATTAGTACCTGAATACTTTATTATTGTTTACCTGCACATTGCCCTGCGTTATGACTATTTCATGAATTATCTTATCCATGCAGCGCCCGCTTATACATCCCTTAGCCTACGGTGTTTTAATCGTGTGGTTTACGACAATTGCTATTATTGTTGTTTTCGCGTTACTGTTGCTGTTACTTTATTACTGCTGCTGTTATATTACTGTTACTACTGATAAATTGTCTCGAGCAAGTTTACTTCCAGGTGTGGCCGATGACAATTCCACTGCTAAGGCTTATAAATATTCTTTGCCTCCCCTTGTGTCGAATCAATAAATTTGGGTTTTACTTCCCTCGAATACTTGTGGGTCATCAAGACTATTTTCTGGCGCCATTGCCGAGGAGCATAGCTTTATTTATAAGCTCACCAGGAGGTTATATTGTCCATTGCAATTTATTCACTATGGGAAAAACTTGTGATCCAAAGGTTACTTTATTGCCTTCCACTACAAGGAAAGGTACAACTCTGAACACTTATGTTGCTCTTGATTCACCATCTGTTATAAGTCAGCTTGTTACACCACCACCTCCACACACTTCACATGCTACTTCTGCTGAGTCTCATACTGTCGCTAATGATTATGATGATGCTTCTGCTTTTATTGATGAAGGTAGTTCGCTTAGTTCGTTTCTTGATTATCATATTGCTAAAGCTAAAGAAATTGAAAATGCTGAAATCTCTGATGAACACCTTGTTACACCTGTTGATTCTCCTGAAATAGGAAATTATGGTAGTAGCTATCCTGATGATGCTTATGTTGAAATGAATGATGAATTTATTAGAGAGAGTATGGATTGTGATGCTTCCGATCCTGAAGCAAGGAAGGATCTTCTTGGAAAACATGCTATGAATTACAAAACAGTTCATGATCCTGAATTTGCCACATCACCTATAAACATTAAAGATAAAGATTATGATTTTTTTGTTAATATTTCACTTATATCTACTGTTGAAAATGAACCTTTTTGTGGAAAAGAAAATGATAATGCTATAAAACATATGAGTAAACTTTCTGCTTTGAGTGTGTTATTCTCTGATGACAAGAAGAAACAAGGTTATTATATAACAAAATTATTGCCTTTTTCTTTAAAAGATGAAGCTAAAATTTGGCTTAATAATTTAGCTTGTGGATCTATCAAAAGCTTTAATGATTTGGTTAACATCTTCTTTGAGAAATATTACCCTGCTCATGTGCAACATGCTGTTTTGCAAAGAATTTACAATTTTAAAGTTTTTAACTATGGCATTATTACTTTACTTCCCAAGGGTTAGGGCGCTGATAAAATTCAGATGATAAAGAATCTTTGGAACATTTTTTAATTTCCTTTAGCAAGCTATATTTGGAATGTTTCTAGTGTGTCTCTAGATTTTCAAAATAAACCGAAATCTTTCGATGATCTCTATCAGGGATGGTTTGCTACATCATCTGGTATAGATAGAAAGATTCTTATGATTGGAACGGCGGCTCTGTTATGGTCTATTTGGAAAATGAGAAATCGATCTTGTTTTCAAAGTGGTAGACCTGGAGACCCCGCTAATGTGGTATTATGTTTATGCCAATTCTTGAATGAATGGGCTATGTTACAAAAAAATGGAATGCGAAAGGTGCTGCAGCTGGGAGCCAGTAGGATGGTGAAGATCGCACATGAGGTGTATTTTCGACGTCACGGTTGGGACCCTGACATCTCGAGGCTCTGCGACGTGCGGAGATGATTTCGCTTAGGCTGTGTGTGTGGTCTTCTTCCTCTAGAAAGAATGATGTATTTCAGTAGCTTCAAAAGCTTGGTGGTTCTTCTGTTGGAGATGTTTATCAGAGACCTCTACTTCTGTCTTAGTTGGTGGCTTTGTAGTTTGAAGTTTGGTGGTTGGTTGTTTCAGTTTGCCCTAGTTGTTTTGTAGTGGTGGTTTCCCTGTTTTGAGCCTAGGGGGTTTGTACCCAGCCTTTTGGCTTTGGATGTTGTAACCTGAACACTCGATTTACAGTAATGAAAATTGGGCGTCGTGTGACCCCTAAAATGAAAAAAGGGATTGCTACATGGGCCGGTCCAAAATGCGGGCTAATAAGAATAATGTATTTCTATCAGGGTACTATTTATTTATAAAAAAATTCAAATCGTCTAAATAATTCAAGCCCGTGAATAATTTTTTCAAAGCGTCATGAACACTTTTTTTTGACTTGGTGAAGATTTTTTTAATCTCATGAAAGTATTTCTTTGGACCCGAACAATTTTTTGAACCCATGAACATTTTCTTGAACACCATGAAAAAAAAACTCCGCCTATGTTGTCTCAACATAGCCGGTCCCAAGCCCGGATAAAGGAGGAGGGTTGTGATAGGCTTGGCAAGCCAACGGAAAAAACCCAGCCACTCTTATGGAGATGAAACCCAAAAGAACCTCGTTGGGGCGTAACCCTCTTAGCGACGCGCCATATCGGAACCCGGGTGTGGTGTCAAATGGGCAAGGGCCGGGCCGCCACCCCCTTGGTGGCGCGCCGTATCTTGATCTGGATACGGTGATAAGTGAGCAAGGATCGGGTCGTCGCATCCTTAGTGGCGCGCTGCATCGACGCCCGGGTGTAGTGAAAAATGAGCAAGGGTCTTCGCATTTGACTCGACGAGTGCGGAGGGTAAGGAAGTTAGCCGAGCCTAGGAGGATCCGCTTAGGTAGCTGGAACGTAGGGTCCCTGACGGGCAAGTTACGGGAGTTAGTTGATACGGCGATAAGGAGGCGTGTTGATGTCCTATGCGTCCAAGAGACCAAATGGAAGGGACAGAAGGCGAAGGAGGTGGAGGATACCGGCTTTAAGCTGTGGTACACGGGGACAACCTCAAACAAAAATGGGGTAGGCATCTTGATCAACAAGAGCCTCAAGGATGGAGTAGTGGACGTCAAGAGGCAAGGAGACCGGATTATCCTAGTCAAGCTGGTTGTTGGGGACTTAGTTCTCAATGTTATCAGCGCGTATGCCCCGCAAGTAGGCCACAACGAGAGCACCAAGAGAGAGTTCTGGGAAGGTCTCGAGGACTTGGTTAGGAGAGTACCTACTGGTGAGAAGCTCTTCATAGGAGGAGACCTCAATGGCCATGTGGGTACATCTAACACAGGTTTTGAAGGGGTGCATGGGGGCTTTGGCTATGGCATCAGGAACCAAGAAGGGGAGGATGTCTTAAGCTTCGCCCTAGCCTACGACATGGTCGTAGCTAACACCCTCTTTAGAAAGAGAGAATCCCACCTAGTGACTTTCAGTAGTGGCCAACACTCTAGCCAGATTGATTTTGTCCTCTCTCGAAGAGAAGATAGACGCGCTTGCCTTGATTGTAAGGCGATACCTGGAGAGAGTGTTGTCCATCAACATAAGCTGGTGGTGGCTGACTTCCGTTTTTGGATTCGTGTCCAGCGGGATAAGCGCCCAAAAGTTGCTAGAACAAAGTGGTGGAAGTTAAAGGGAGAGGCAGCTCAAGCTTTTAAGGAGAGGGTTTTTAAGGAGGGCCCTTGGGAGGAAGGAGGCGATGCAAACAGTATGTGGATGAGGATGGCGACTTGCATTCGGAAGATTGCATCAGAGGAGTTTGGGGTGACCAGGGGAAGTAGAAGGGATGCTAAGGATACCTGGTGGTGGAACGTTGAGGTCCAGAAGGCTATTAAGGAGAAGAAGGACTGTTTCAGACGCCTATACCTGGACAGGAGCGCAACCAACATGGAGATATACAAGGGGGCAAAGAAGGCCGCAAAGCGAGCGGTGAGCGAGGCAAGGGGTCGGGCGTATGAGGACCTCTACCAGCGTCTAAACACGAAGGAAGGCGAAAGAGACATCTATAAGATGGCGAAGACGAGAGAAAGGAAGACGAGGGATGTCAACCAAGTCAAATGCATAAAGGACGGAGCGGATCAACTCCTCGTGAAGGACGAAGAGATCAAGCGTAGATGGCGAGAGTACTTCGACGACCTGTTCAATGGAGAGAATGAGAGCTCTACCATTGAGCTAGACGATTCCTCCGATGATACCAGCCGACGCTTTGTGCGGCGTATCCAGGAGGCTGAGGTTAGGGAGACTTTGAAGAGGATGAAAGGAGGCAAGGCAATGGGCCCTGATGGTATCCCCATCGAGGTGTGGAGAGGCCTTGGAGACATAGCGATAGTATGGCTAACTAAACTTTTCAACCTCATTTTTCGGTCAAACAAGATGCCCGAAGAATGGAGGCGGAGTACATTAGTGCCAATCTTCAAGAACAAGGGGGATGTTCAAAGTTGCACTAATTACCGTGGAATCAAGTTGATGAGCCATACAATGAAGCTATGGGAGAGAGTCATTGAGCACCGTTTAAGAAGATTGACAAGCGTGACCAAAAATCAATTTGGTTTCATGCCTGGGAGGTCTACCATGGAAGCCATCTTCTTGGTACGACAACTTATGGAGAGATACAGGGAGAAGAAGAAGGATCTTCATATGGTGTTCATTGACTTGGAGAAGGCGTATGATAAGATACCACGGAATGTCATGTGGTGGGCCTTGGAGAAACACAAAGTCCCAACAAAGTACATTACCCTCATTAAGGATATGTATGATAATGTTGTGACAAGTGTTCGAACAAGTGATGGCGACACCGATGACTTTCCAATTAAAATAGGACTGCACCAGGGGTCAGCTTTGAGCCCTTATCTCTTTACTTTGGTGATGGATGAGGTCACAGGGGATATACAAGGAGATATCCCATGGTGTATGCTCTTTGCGGATGATGTGGTGCTAATTGACGATAGTCGGGCGGGGGTTAATAGAAAGTTAGAGCTGTGGAGGCGGACTCTAGAATCGAAAGGTTTTAGGCTTAGTAGAACCAAAACTGAGTACATGAGGTGCAGTTTCAGTACTACTAGGCACGAGGAGGAAGAGGTTAGGCTTGATGGACAGGTGGTACCTGAGAAAGACACCTTCCGATATTTGGGGTCTATGCTCCAGAAGGATGGTGATATCGATGAAGATGTGAGTCATCGAATCAAAGCTGGTTGGATGAAGTGGCGCCAAGCTTCTGGCGTCCTCTGTGATAGGAAAGTGCCACAAAAGCTAAAAGGCAAGTTCTATAGGACGGCGATTCGACCTGCGATGTTGTATGGCGCAGAATGTTGGCCGACCAAGAGACGACATATCCAACAGTTAGGTGTAGCGGAGATGCGCATGTTGAGATGGATATGTGGCCACACAAGAAAGGACCGGGTTAGGAATGATGATATACGTGAGAGAGTTGGGGTAGCACCAATTGAAGAGAAGGTTGTCCAACACCGTCTAAGATGGTTTGGTCATATAGAACGTAGGCCTCCGGAAGCGCCATTGCATACCGGACGGATAAAGCGGGATGAGAATGTTAAGAGGGGTCGTGGTAGGCCAAACTTGACATGGGAGGAGTCTGTTAAGAGAGATCTGAAGGATTGGAATATCACCAAAGAACTAGCCATGGATAGGGCTGCGTGGAAGTTAGCTATCCATGTGCCAGAACCATGACCTGGTTTCGAGATCTTATGGGTTTCAACTCTAGCCTACCCCAACTTGTTTAGGAAAAAAGGCTTTGTTGTTGTTGTTGTTGTTGTTGCACAACTATTTTAAAATCATGAACTTTTTTCGTCATATAAATATGTTTTTAATATAAAAATACATAAAAGAAGAGAAAACAGAAAAAGAAAGGAAAAACGAAAATACACAGAAAATATAAAAAAAGAAAATAAAGAAAAGATGAAATAGAAAAGAAAAAGCAAAGGAAGGAAGAAAGAAAGAATAACAGAACAAGGAAAATGAAAGGGTCATTTATTTTCGTGCCCTATTTCTCTTAGTTCTACTAAGTTTTGCCCTACTCTCTTATTTTTTTTTTCAATTTTACCCACTTGCTATAGTCGAGGCTTGCAGATAGCAAAAAATGTGTTTCCGTCGGGTCAACCTTGTTTGACCGTTATTTGGATGAGTATTGTTGAGTGGGACCGTTTAAAATACTGACAAGTGGGGACGTCATGCCCAGTAGTAGAGTCACACGGCCGGTTTGGAATGTTTAGTCTCACCTCGCTAGTTTGGAGTGTGAAAAACTGGTTTATAAGTAGGGTTGTGTGCTTGCATTTCAGAAAATGTTTATCTTGGGGCTTTTCTAGAGTAAAATAGACGTTCCAGAAAGGCTACTTGATCTCAGAATGGCTCCAAAATTAAACATTTGATTATTTTTTATGCATGAATGTGATCAAAATTGTAATATTCCAGTACCATGTTTCAAGATAATTTGTTGATTAAATCATAATTAACATTTAATTTTACGATTAAGACGCTGTTCCTTCGTCTGGGCGCTTCGCAGGGCTACGAGCAACTAATCAACTTAATTCGTCGGTTTCTTCTTCTTCATTCAACAAAAAATAAAAATAAATGCAACAAAGCAATAGTTTAAGTGATTAATCGTAACAAAAGTATATATACTAGCAAAAGTTCTTCTGCTTCATTACAAAAGTAATATTTTCAACTAATCTACTCATACTAGTAGTACTACTACTGCTACTACTCTCCTAGTACTAGTACTACTCCTACGCCCTAGGCGGTCTTCTGCCTCTTCGATGGCGGTTCATCGCATTGTCGTCGTCCTCCTCCTCCTCGTCCCCGTCGTCGTCGTCCTCCTGCTCCTCGTCCCTGTCATTGTCGATGTCATCGTCGGGGACCGCCGCCTCCTCCTCATCTGATGGCGGTCCCTCGTTGTCCCGCTCGGGGGGGGGGGGGGGGGGGGGGGGGGGTTCGATGAGGAGTCCGACGCATACCCCTCGTACCGGGGTGGTGGTTCTTATTGCCTTCGTCACTGGTGTAGCCATGACGATGGTGTGCTACCACCACTCCTTTGTTCTGCTTGTGGAGAGAAGGGGAGAAGTTTGGAGAGAGAGGGAGAATGAGAACTATTGCTAACCGCTGAGGTCTTTTTATTGCGCACTAGTGTGCACAATCAGAGCGGAAGGCACAACATACATCATACGTCATACTGTCATATGGAGTTCTCATTCTCTTATAGAGCAGAATGCACTACAGATTGTACAAGGCACAACATACATCATATATACGTCATACAGTCATATGTTAATCCTGAGTGTATGGTGTGTGAGATCATGTGATAATGTGAGTGTTTAATCCTTTTTGTTAAGCTCGTGATTGTTCTATTTGTTGGTGCTTCTGTGATAGTATTTTGCTTCAAGAAATAATATATATGTATCTGCCTCGTTTTTGTGATGAATGTATCACAGATTGCAGATGCATGATGTATGTTTTCCGTGGATTTAAAAACAATTAGCACATTTCTCTCTCTGAAGGCACAAATACATACATCATACATGTGCAATCTGTGATACATTCATCATGAAAACGAGGCACATACATATATATTATTTCTTGAAGCAAAATACTCTCACAAAAGCACCAACAAATAGAACAATCACCAGCTTAACCACAAGGATTAAACACACACTATCACATGATCTCACACACCATACACTCATGATTACCTTTTTATGTATTCTTCACCCAGACTCCATCACCAAGAACGTACCTCTTTGAATTACTGTGATGTTTCTTTCTATTGGTGAAACTAGGCGTACTCGGTAGGGTTGGCGACGAGGTAACCCTCGATCATCTTCATTAGGCCGAGGTACCCTGCAACGAGCTCGGCCTGGTCCTCCGGCGCTAGCTCTCCCCGCCATCGAGCCTCTCGTACTCTATCTTTGCCTTGATCACGCAGGCCCCCTCCCGGCTTCTCGACCCTCCCCTCTACCACATGCGACTTGAGCTTGGCACTCACCTTGCCACCCTCCAGCATCTCCGACCTTAGCACACGCGCCGCGCCGTCACGTGACAGCACTCGGCTCTTCATCACGCCGCCGCCCGAGGCCGCCACGGCAGCCGGGCTGAGCGTCACGGTGGTGACGGTGCCAGGCCCGCCGTCACCTTCGACGTCCACGGCGTCGATGAACCCTGCGCAAGCCTTGGGCAGGGCGTCCTTTTGGTCGCCGGAGAAGGCCACCTTCCACATCCGGTCGGCGGACACCGCCACTGCGTACTCCTCGGTGATCACGCACACCATCTTGTCCGTCGGTCAGTGCAGACTGGTTGATGCTGGCAGACTTGTGGTGGCTGATGAGCGTGTGTGATTCAAGGAAGGAGCTGTGTACATTTATTTATAGGTGCAAGAGAATTCAGAAAAGCTGTGAAGCGCACGTCAGGAACTAATGAGTATGGACTAAGACGATCTAAGAAGATCAGATGACGAAGGAAGCTATGAGAGGAGTATTAAATTTCTCGCTGCAGCCGTTGAATCTTCTTCTACCACGTGTGCTGACTCGTGACTATCTCTCTCTACGTGCTTAAGGGGCTGCTGTAGTGCGACGACCTGAGCGTGAGATGGTGGAGAAGGACAGAGGAAAGGGGGTTGCAGTGTGCGACGTTGACTTTTCCCCTGCTGTGCACATCACGCTTATCTTCTGTTGATCTGTTCAAAGGGGCTCACCTTCCTCTCATAGCTTCCTTCGTCAATCCATTTCTTAAAAAGCTCGGGAGGATAGTACACATCGTTGCATAATCTGGAGCAAGAACAGATTTGTTCCACTATTGATTGTTCTTCGCGTGAAGGTTCTTTGCCATGTAATCACGCACGTGGTATAGACTTGCAAAGAGGCAAACTGGTCTCTATGTATTATTTCTCTTCGGTTAGTAGGTACAGTAGATTATATTGATTCATAGCTAGTTGCACCCCAATTCATCTTGTTGGCACTTCGTAGCATGTCGTAGCAAGTCCTGTAACTGCAATTGAGTTCACAGTTGCAGCTCAACATTTCATTTCCTACCATCTACAGGGATGAAAAGAAACACTTTCTTAAGCAAGTGTCCATGATCTCTTGGAGGCATAACGAGATCCGCATTGTAAGTGCTTACAAGATGGAAAGCTCAGTGGTCAGACGCACATATGTCTATACAAATACAGTTCTTGATTCAAATGCATGCACCTTTTTCCAAATAATGTTTTATCTCCAGCTGTAGCAGACGTCAGTATCTGTACAACTGCCGAGTCACAACCGCAACGGAGCGAATTGCAGGTCATACGTCGGTGCGAACGGACTGTTATACGTGAACGGCCGTTTTCCTCTGAATGTCCACATGTGGATATAGTTTTCAAACAAGTTTGTCTCGGAAGAAAGCTAGAGTCATCAAAACAATACTTAGTAACAGGCGGGCTTGGACGACCAAGGGGATTACATGGTTGTACTCTTTGAGAACAGTCCGGGTTCAGTATTTCTCTCTGTAGCCGTTCAATCTTCTTTCCATGTGTTCTGACAGGGCGACTAGATTCTAGAAGGCCTGAAAATTCTTACAGGAGGGAACTCACTGTCTTGAAGTCTTCTCATGCGTACATTGTTCTTGATGTAGACATGGGCATATCTGGGCTGGGCAAGTTTCTCACATGGAACCCGCCCACAATAATATATCAGCAATTTTATGATATTTGTCTAAAAAAGCAATTCATGATGTAAGTAAGCGGAAAGTCATTTTGGCTCCCGAGTTATAGTACTCTCTCTATATAAAAAAAATATTTATAAGTTTTTAAAAAATCTGGAAAACAGTCTGGATGTACTCAATGATGCATCCTACGAGTATGTAAAATCACAATGTGAAATTCTTTTGATTATGGACTCCCAAGTGTTTGTACTCATATCCACATAATTTTTATTTTTATGTAGTTCTGAATGTAAAGTATTTCAAGTTGAGATTTTACACGTTTGTAAGATACATATCATTGATAACATGCAGGATTTTTCTTTAGATTTTTATAACGTGTAAACATTTTTTTAATCTTTTTTAGTATAGAGAGCACTGAGCTTGGGAGTCATAAATCTCTGCTATGTAAGCAAGCCCGAACAAATCAAAGTTTTAAAAAAAATGCACCATACACAATTTTTTTCCGAAATGGTGTGCGGATCACCAGCCTCTGCATCGAAGCGATGCACAACCTCGCTTTATTTCATAGTTTCAACCGTAAAAAGTTTACAACTCATGAGTCTTTCAAAGTGAAAACAAAGATCAACCACTCGAATAAATGAATCTCAAAGCATTCAATTATCTTCTAGGATGCAACCATCCAGCCCGGCACAAGATAGCCTGTACTGAAGAGATTCATTGCATAGAAAACAAAAAAATTCTTACAAGATGCAAACGAAAAGCCAATATCTAATTTAGGAGAATACTTCTTACGAGGGATATTAGATCTACATACCTTGTGGAACACGAGCGGAAATGTTTTACAACGAGGTTGGCGTAGTCATACTATCTTCGCGATCCCATCCGATCCAGTGTCGCAACGAGCAGCACCTCTGAGATATGCAAACGTATGGCTCGGTGACGTCTCCTATCTCTTGATCCAGCAAGCGAGAGGGAGAAGTAGATAGGATCTAGGCCAACAACATGACAGGGTGGTGGCTATGGTGGAGGTTGATACGTCCAAAACGTATCTACTTTCCTAAACACTTTTGCTATTATTTTCCCCCTAATTTGCATGATTTGAATGAAACTAATGCAAACTAACTCTGTTTTCAGCAGAATTGTTTTGATGTCTTTTTTGTGTGCAGAAATTAAATTTTTTAGAAAAATCCGAGAAAATTCCAGAAATTCTATTTTGCCAAAAGACCCACGGAGCCAGAAGGGGAGCGGCAAGAGGGGCCCACATCCCCAGACGCCACCTGGCCGCGGTCTAGCCTGGACCGCGCCTGGGGCCCACTTGGCCACCTCGTGGCATATTCGGTGACACCCTCTGGTCTGTTTATTCCTCCTGACCTAAAACGCGAGAAACACCAATCATATTTTCCAGAAGAGATCCAGAGCGCCGCCGCCTCCGCGAAACCTAATTCGGGGAGCAGAAGTTCTGTTCCGGCACCGTACCGGGACGGGGATTGGAGGACAAATCACCGCCATCGTCATCACCACCGCCCCTCCATCAACCATCCATGTTTCCCCCATCCATGTGTGAGTAATTCCCGCTGTAGGCTGAGGGGGATGTTTGGGATTGGATGAGATTGTTCATGTAATAAGATGTCAGATTATTAGGGCATGATGCCTAGAATCCGTGGTATGTGCTATTTATCGTTGTTGCAACTTGGTGTGCTTAATGCTTGACACTTAGGGTCCGAGTGCCATGTTTTCAGATCTAAACATGTTATGTTTCCATGAGTATAATTTTTGTTTCAGATCATATCTACAAGTTGTACGCACCTGTTATCGTCCGGAACCCAAGGCCCCATAGTGACAACATTTGGGATAACCGGAGGGGATGGCTTTGACTTGAGGATCAAATGTATTCACAGAGTGTTAATGCTTTGCTCCGGTGCTCTATTACGATGAGTACCTTAATTACGTTAGGCTTCCATAGTGGCCCTGGTAAAACGGGATGGTTGGACAAAAGATGTCACGCAAGATTCTTATTGCAAGCACATACGACTAAATACGAAATAGATGTCTATGTTTATATTAGTACCTTGATACTTTGTTATTGTTTACCTGCACATTGCATGCGTTATGACTATTTCATGAATTATCTTATCCATGCAGCGCCCGCTTATACATCCTTAGCCTACGGTGTTTTAATCCTGTGGTTTACTACAATTGCTATTATTATTGTTTGCGTGTTACTATGCTGTTACTTTATTACTGTGCTGTAATATTACTGTTACTACTGATAAATTGTGTCGAGCAAGTTTACTTCCAGGTGTGGTTGAACTGACAATTCCGCTGGTAAGGCTTATAAATATATTCTTTGACTCCCTTGTGTCGAATCAATAAATTTGGGTTTTACATCTCTCGAATACTGTTGCGATCCCCTATACTTGTGGGTCATCAAGACTATTTTGTGACGCCGTTGCCGGGGAGCATAGCTTTATTTATAAGCTCACCAGGAGGTTATATTGTCCGCTGCAATTTATTCACTATGGGAAAAACTCGTGATCCAAAGGTTACTGTATTGCCTTCCACTACAAGGAAAGGTACAACTCTGAATACTTATGTTGCTCTTGATTCACCGTCTGTTATAAGTCAACTTGTTACACCACCCTCCACACACTTCACATGCTACTTCTGTGAGTCTCATACTGTCTCTAATGATTTGATGATGCTTCTGCTTTTCTTGATGAAGGTGGTTCGCTTAGTTTGTTTCTTGATTATCATATTGCTAAAGCTAAAGAAATTGAAAATGCTGAAATCTCTGATGAACACCTTGTTAGACATGTTGATTCTCCTAAAATAGGAAATTATGGTAGTAGCTATCCTTATGATACTTATGTTGAAATTAATGATGAATTTATTAGAGCAAGTATGCATTGTGATGCTTCTGATCCTGAAGCAAGGAAGGAGCTTCTTGAAAAACATGCTATGAATTACAAACAGTTCATGATCCCGAATTTGCCACATCACCTATAACATTAAAGATAAAGATTATGATTTTTCTGTTGATCTTTCACTTATATCTACTGTTGAAAATGAACCTTTTTGTGGAAAAGAAAATGATAATGCTATAGAACATATGAGTAAACTTTCTGCTTTGAGTGTGTTATTCTCGGATGACAATAAGAAACAAGGTTATTATATACCAAAATTATTCCCTTTTTCGTTAAAAGATGAAGCTAAAATTTGGTTTAATAATTTAGCTTGTGGATCTATCAAAAGCTTAAATGAATTGGTTAACATCTTCTTTGAGAAATATTACCCTGCTCATGTGCAACATGCTGCTTTGCAAAGAATTTACAATTTTAAATGTTTTAACTATGGCATTATTATTTTACTTCCTAAGGGTTAGGGCGCTGATAAAATTCAGATGATAAGGAATCTGTGGAACAATTTTTTTTATGTCCTTTAGAAAGCTCTATTTGGAATGTTTCTAGTGTGTCTCTAGATTTTCAAAATAAACCGGAATCTTTCGATGATCTCTATCAGGGATGGTTTGCTACATCATCTAGTATAGATAGAAAGATTCTTATGATTGGAATGGCGGCTCTATTTTGGTCTATTGGAAAACGAGAAATCGATCGTGTTTTCAAAGTGGTAGACCTGGAGACCCGCTAATGTGGTATTATATTTATGCCAATTCTTGAATGAATGGGCTATGTTACAAAGAAAATGGAATGCGTAAGGTGCTGCAGCGGGGAGCCAGTAGGATGGTGAAGATCGCACATGAGGTGTATTTTCGATGTCACGGTTGGGACCCTGACATCTTGAGGCTCTGCGACGTGCGGAGATGATTTCGCTTAGGTTGTGTGTGTGTGGTCTTCTTCCTCTGGAAAGAATGATGTATTACAGAAGCTTAAAAAGCTTGGTGGTTCTGTTGTTGGAGATATTTATCAGAGACCTCTACTTCTGTCTTAGTTGGTCACTTTGTAGTTTGAAGTTTGGTGGTTGGTTGGTTCAGTTTGCCCTAGATGTTTTGTAGTGGTGGTTTCCCTGTTTTGAGCCTAGGGGGTTTGTACCCAGCCTTTTGGCTTTGGATGTTGTAACCTGAACACTCGATTTTTAGTAATGAAAATTGAGGGTCGTGTGACCTCTTAAATAAAAAAAGGGATTGCTACATGGGACGGTCCAAATGTGGCCTAATAAGAATAATGTAATTTCTATCAGTATACTATTTATTTATAAAAAAAGTTTAAATCGTCTAAATAATTCAAGCATGTGAATAATTTTTTCAAAGCGTCATGAACACTTTTTTGACATGGCGAAGATTTTCTTTAATCTCTTGAAAGTATTTCTTTGGACCCGAACAATTTTTTGAACCCATGACCATTTTCTTGAACACCATGAAAAAATTAACCATGCACAACTATTTTAAAATCATGAACTTTTTTTTGTCATATAAATATGTTTTTAATAAAAATAGATAAAAGAAGTGAAAACAGAAAAAAGAAAGGGAAAACAAAAATACAAAAAAAGAAAAAAGAAAATAAAGAAAAGATGAAATAGAAAAGAAAAAGCAAAGGAAGAAAGAAAGAATAACAGAACAAGGAAAATGGAAGGGTCATTTATTTTCGTGCCCGGTTTCTCTTCGTTCTACTAAGTTTTGCCCTACTCGCTTAGTTTTTTTCAGTTTTGCCCCACTTGCTACAGTGGAGGCTTGCAGATAGCAAAAAAATGTGTTTCCGTCAGGTCAACCTTGTTTGGCTGTTATTTGGATGAGTATTGATGAGTGGGACCGCTTAAAATACTGACAGATACACTTCACCTCTTGGGATCGTTTGCATCCATGTACCCATCGTTTGCCGGATGACTAGGTCGGAGTCACCGTAGCACTTGATGCGGCTGACTCCCATTTCCTTGGCCACGCGTAGGCCATGTAGGAGTGCTTCGTACTCGGCACCGTTATTGGTGCAGGTGAAGTGTATCTGTAGCACGTAGCGCATTTGTCGCCTTGGGGAGAGGTGAGGATGACTCCAGCCGCCGAGCCTCGTACATCTTGGACTCGTCGAAGCACAGGGTCCATCGGCCGGCCTCGTAGGTCGGAGCCGGCAGCTGCGTCTCCATCCAGTCGACGATAAAGTCGGGTAGTGCCTGCGACTTGATCGCAGTGCACGCAGTGTAATTGAGCCCGAAGGGTTGCAGCTCGGAGGCCAATTTGGCGACTCGCCGGTTGCCTCCCTGTTGCCATTAATTTCAGCTAGGGGAGACGAGCTGACCACCGTTATCGGGTGGCCCATGAAGTAGTGTCACAACTTTCTTGAAGCAAAGAATACATCGTATACAAGTTTTTGGTAGTGCGGGTATCGTTGCTTCGATTCCGTCAGGCATTCGCTGACATAGTATACTGGCCGCTGGACCAGCTGCTCGTGGCCATCCTCCTTGGGCTCAACGACGATCGCCGCGCTGACGACTCGATTAGTCGCAGCGATGTAGAGGAGCATCGGCTTCTTCTCCAGGGGAGACGCAAGGACGGGTGCCTCAGCTAGCGTCTTCTTGAGAGACACCAAGGCGGCGTCTGCCTCGTCGTTCCAGGTGAACGTGTCCGACTTCTTGAGGAGCCGGTATAGAGGCATGGCCTTTTCGCCAAGCCACGAGATGAAGCGATCAGGGCAGCGACAAAGGCTATGTGTCGCTGCACGTCCCTGAGGTTCTCCGTCTCTGGATTGGCTTCGATGCCTCGCTTAGAGACGAAGAAGCCCAGGAGCTTGCCCGCGGGTACGCCGAAGATGCATTTTTCCGGGTTGAGCTTGATCATGTACTTGCGGAGGTTGTTGAAGGTCTCCGTCAAGTCGGCGATCAGGTCCGTCTTTAGCTTGGACTTAACGACGATGTCATCCACATAGGCGTGGACGTTGCAGCCGACCTGCTCATGCAAGCAATTCTGGATGCACCACTGGTAAGTCGCTCCGGCGTTCTTCAAGCCGAAGGGCATGCAGACGTAACAAAACGCACCGTAGGGCGTGATGAAGGATATCTTCTCCTAGTCTTCAGGCGCCATCTTGATCTGATGGTACCTGGAGTAGGCGTCGAGGAAGCAAAGCGCCTCACACACTGCCGTCGAGTAGACCAGTTGATCGATACGAGGCAATGCGAATGGATCTTTGGGGCAGGCCTTGTTCAGGCCTGTGTAGTCGATGCACATCCGCCATGTTTCGTTCTTCTTCAGAACGAGCACCGGGTTGGTGAGCCATTCCGAGTACATGACCTCGGCGATGAACCCGGCAGCTAGGAGCCGGGCTATCTCTTCGCCGATAGCCTTGTGTCTCTCACCAGTGGAGCGACGCAGAAATTGCTTCACCGGCTCAGTTTGGGGTCAACGTTGAGCTTGTGCTCTGCGAGCTCCCTCGGGACGCCTGGCACGTCAGATGGTTTCCATGCGAAGATGTCCCGATTCTCACGGAGGAAGTCGCAGAGCGCGCTTTCCTAAGCGCTGTCCATGTGCGAGCGGATCACCGCCGTCTTGGAGGAGTCGCCCTCGACTAGCGGGATGCGCTTGGTCTCCTGTGCCGACTGGAACTTGTCGCGAGTGTCCAGTGTCGGCTTCTTGACGATGGTCATGTCATTGGGGTCGACCTACAGCTTGAGTTGCTCCAGATGCTCGATGGCGATGACGGACTCGACGAAAACGGCATTGCCGTTCTCGCACTCGATGGCACGGTCGACGTCGCCATGGACGGTGATGATGCCGTTAGCACCTGGCAGCTTCGGCTTGAGGTAGGCGTAGCAGGGCCTTGCCATGAACTTGGCGAAGGGGGTCGCCCAAGGATCGCGTGGTATGAACTGCGAAAGTTGACGACTCGAACCAAATCTTCTCGAGCCGGAAGTTCTTGGCGGCGCCGAAGACGACGTCGAGTGCGATTTTGGCTAGCGGGTAGGCCTTCTTCCCGGGATAATGCTGCGGAAGGTGGTGACGGTGGGAACCAACTGTTCGTCGCACAGTTTCATGCGCTAGAACGTTTCGTAGTAGAGGATGTTGATGCTTGATCCCCCATCCATCAGGGTTTTGGTCAAGACGTAGCCCTTGACCTGGGGTGCGATGACCAGGGCGAATTTGCCCGGGTAGTCGACTCTGTATAGACCTCACCTTTTACTAACGGTTGAGATCCTTGTGTTTCGTGCTAGTCCCTGATCGACTTGCTAGAACACACAGTTTAAGATGAAATACCATGACATTGCGTCAAAGTTTATTACAAGATGATCCAGAAATGAAAAGGTTCGATACAAGGTGCATAGCCGAAGGCTAGCTCAAACGAAAGTAAACACACAGCGGAAAGCAAACGATATAGTGAGCCCCATCATCTTCATGCGCCACAGGCAAGCATGTTGGTTGTAGACTCGAGACCCTATCCGAACCTCACTCGTAGTCTGGCGACCCTGCAACGGTGAGTTACAGCCATAATCTCTGGTCAACACAATTGAATTGTATTGGCAAGTGACACATATGTGGATATAAATGGCAACCTATCTTCTAAATGAATATTTGGCTGAGTGGAGTTATGGCTAATTTGAAGAAAGCAAGTTTTGTCCTATCTTTTTAAAAGATATTTTCCGTATGGTGCAAAGAGTACCACTGATAAACATCGGTGAACACCTTTGTACATCTATAAATAATGAGTACCACTGGTAGAAATCACTGAACTCATAACCCTTGTTCACCCATCAAGTTTTAATTTATGAAATTGAAATGAGGAGATCTTCAACAGCTTCCTTGTCCAGTTGCTCAGAATTGTCCGTAACCGGGGACACGACTAAGTACTTAGATTTAACTCTCGAGAGATTGTGCACTTTCACCACATGACCCAATCAACCCGAACATCCAAAACACACAATTGGTGAAATGGAAAGGAGAAGATCGAGACGAGATTTTTCAGAAGTAATTGCCCTTACATCGGACCCACGCCAACCTACATCCCCTACATCTGCTGGTCATGACAAATTCGGGGTCTTACAACCTACTCCATCAAGACAGATCCCATTTGACATGTGGCTGCACTGGAAGCTACTAAACAAAGAGAGTCTACGATCCCTTTAAGCCTGGGTGACTTTCCACAGTTGTGCGCTTCCACCAAGGGTAATTACCATAGACATGGACCCCCCGAGTAGCCACCCACCTCAGTAACCAACAATCACCCAGGTAGTTCATTGATTAGTTTTAGTTATTTTCACTATCCAACTAATCAAAACATTTTCATATCTTGACTAAGCATTCTTCCAAGTTCAATGCTACTATGCTCAAGGTGGGGGATGGCTACACACTACATATGAGCATAGCATCTTATATTTACTAATTGGAGGCACTATACGAGCTCCCACGTTAATCCTAGAGATTAACAATTTTGTCCGTACGATCGAAAGTTAAACTGTTTAATGCCGTCAGATTTAAGCGGGTGCCCAACGCGTCACGCGTGACCCTCCAGCACGATCTACAGGTGATGAGTTCGAATCCCATATCCTCCATATTAATTATCCCCTGATAAATTCGTGTCTTCGTTACGCAAGGATGGCAGTCGTCTCTGTCCCCGAAGCCCAGGCGAATCCTAGAGATTTTTTTTTAAATAATATGATTTTAAATGCGAATTTCGGACAGTAGCATGCGCGCAGACGAAATTTGAGAAGTAGCACGCCGTCGGTCCCGAGCGGGCCGAAAGTCGACTTTCGGTTGCCTCCAGGCCGAAAGTGTGCTGTCGGCGAGCTAGAAGACGAGGGCTGCATGCGCTGTACGGGCGGCAGGCCAGGGCCCGCGACTTTCAGCACGGAGCGAGCCGAATGTGGACTTTCGGCCTACAGCAAGCTGAAAGCTGAGCTGGCGTGCATGCAGCAATAATTGCAAGAGGGACTCTTTTTCCAGCAATAAACCATGCATGCAGTAATAATTGCAAGACGAGGCAGCGATTCAGCTTGCGTGCATGCATAACTACTTCTCACCCATCCCTCGTAGAAAGGCCATCTTTTTCTAGCTTAAGTTTTAAAGATCATCACTGCATCATGCATAACAGTGCTGCAACTTGCATGGAACACAAGGAAATCTTATCCGCCAGCTCAGTTTTCGGCCTGCTGCAGGACGAAAGTCCAAAGTCGTGGGCCCCGGCCTGCCGCCGTGCAGCGCATGCAGCCCGACAACACACTTTCGGCCTATAGGCGGCCGAAAGTCTACTTTTGGCCCGCTCGCGACCGACGGCGTGCTACTTTTCAAATTTCGTCTCGGCGTATGCTATTGTCCGAAATTCTTATTTAAAATCATATTATTTAAAAAAAATCTCATCATAGATGCATGGTTGTCTCCCCGATCCGATCGGAATTAATCTGCGAGTTTCCGCGTGGTCGTGCCGGCATGCGTCTCTGCTCATTGTTGTCGGACATAGACGTATGGATGACCTTCAGCTAAAATCAACAGCCCGGTTTCATATGGAGAAGTTGCTGGGTGCTTCTGTCACCCGTGTCACAGGTCTCCACTCGATCCGTTGCTCTGTGTTCTGCCGCCATATTACTAGATTAATTAGGCCTCCTGCAGGATTTGTCGCTTCTTTGCTGGCCTATGCATCGATCAGTCATGTAGGCGAAAAAGGAAACGTGGTCATAGGCGTGTCACTAGTAGAAACATGGCCATCCATCCGGAGCTTTCGTCCCGGCCAAATTATAACCGGGATCAATGCACCATTGATCCCGGGTCGAGCCGTCGTGGCGCCCGTGGGCATTGATCCCGGGTCGGTGGGACCTTTGATCCCGGTTCGTGACACGAACCGGGATCAAAGGGTCTTCACATGCGCGCACATGCGTCCCAGCGCTGGGCCTCTCTGGCAGGGGACCTTTGGTCCCGGTTCGTGTTACAAACCGGGATCAAAGGGTCTCCCTGCTATATATCTTCCACCCCGAGATAGCTCGAGTTCATCACCATTTCTCCTCCATTTTTCTCTCTCCCACTCAAATTAATCCCCATTTTTTGCACCATTTGAGAGGATTGAAGGCACCCCATCTATTCAAAGGTTAGCAACATCGTTCTTTCCTCCGGCGTTGCAACTTTAGCTCATTTTGTTGCTAGTTTAGCTCATTTCAATTTTGTAATGCTAGCAAGGTGTTTGATGAAATGCCCAAGCTAGAAAGTGTATTTGCGAGCTCAAATTAATTTATTATTTGTGCATTTTAGTGTTGTCCCCGTCCTCACCGCCGTCGATAGCCCGCGTCATTTCAAATTAATTTATTAATGTGATGAACTTGTATTAATTAATTTGGTCAGTACTATATTTATGATGTAGTGTAATGATTTTTGATATATTTATATAATGCAGATGAGCCGGCAATGGATGTACAGTGACCGACGCGGTCTCGACTTTATCAATGGCATGCATAGTTTTCTCCGTGGGGCTAATGATAACAAGCCGTCGAGTGGTTATATTCTTTGTCCATGTAGAGTCTGCAAGAATAAGCGGGATTACTCTACGTCAAGAACCATTCACGTCCACCTGTTGGAGGAGGGTTTCATGGATGGTTATTATTGTTGGACCAAGCACGGAGAAAGAGGGGTTATGATGGTAGAAAATGAAGAAGAAGAGGATAATGACACCTATCCTACGTTCACTGCAGACGGTGATACTCCAATGGGGGAAGACGAATCTGAAGAAGAGCCCAATGATGATTTTGGCCGGGCCATTCTTGATGCACGGATAAACAGCGGAAGTGAAGTGAAAACGAGAGGTCGAAGTTGGATAGCATGTTAGAGGATCACAAAAAAATGTTGTACCAAAATTGCGAAGATGGCCAGAAGAAGCTTGGTACCACGCTGGAATTGCTGCAATGGAAGGCAGAGAATGGTACAACTGACAGAGGATTTGAGAATTTGCTGAAAATAATAAAGAAGATGCTTCCAAGGGATAACGTATTGCCCCCCAGTACATACGAAGCAAAGAAGATTGTGTGCCTCTAGGATTAGAGGTGCAGAAGATACATGCATGCATCAATGATTGCATCCTTTATCGCGGTGAGAAGTACGAGCATTTGAATGCGTGCCCGATATGCGGTGCGTTGCGGTGCGTTGCATTTGAATGTACTTCAAGTTCAGGTGCTATGGCATTACATCTGAATTAGTTTAGTTTTCTGGTACTCTTAATATTTTTAATATTTGATTACTGCCACACGTCAGATCTTGATTCATTTTTTGGTCATGCCTGTAGTGTGTTTTCCCTAATTACGAACCAGCTGCTTCTATCAATGCATAAATCCTAGATTTGCTTAATTCATTGGTACTTAGTTCAAGCATTGGTTTCTTATAGATCTATCTTTATACCACTAGGAAAGTAGCAAGTCTTTTTATGCATCGGTATTTTTGTTGGAGTTTAAGTATCTCACAGATAAATAGACAAACGAAGTAACTCCATGCCATGTACAAAAGTTAGATACAGAAATATGGCACAAATTTGTTAATCCCTACGAAATACGATTTATCATGATCGAAAATTCATTAATTACAATTATAAATAAAGAAGAAAAACGGGCCAGTTTATAAGCCTTTAAAATTGTTTGCTAAAAAGTTTCCTTGAGTACATCCCATAAAAGCTATACATGTATAATTAGAGTTTCTTAGCAGGAATATTTGTGTTTTCACATTTAGTACTCAAGCACACTGTTTCTTTTTCTCAGCATATTTTAAATTACACGGAAATATTTGAAACACAATTTGTCACGATTGCTAATTATTTTCATTTATGAATTAAGAAGATAGACTATTCCCAGCATTTGAGATAGGTCGTTAAAAAGTTTTTTTAACAGTAGAGTAGATCCCAGAAAAGCTATACATTATAATGAAAGATGCTTATTACTTGGAAATTTTGTGTTTTCGAACGTAAATACTCAAGCACATTGTTTCTTTTCTCAAGATATTTTAAATTGATACGGAAACAAACCAAACATAATTTTTCATCCAGTTCGTGACCCTTTCAAATTGGTCGTTTAAAATTAGTTGACCCCATAAAAACTATACATGTAGAATTAAATATTCCTATTAGGAATATTTCTATTTTCTGACACTTATAAACTCTAGCCCATTTGTTCTTTTCTCAACATATAGCCTTCCACCTGCCCCTCTCTGCGCAGGCCTTTACGGAATTGGAGCAGCTTCAAGAGATTCTTGATGACTACACGCTGGTCGCCTCTACTGCTGATGTAAAGAGATTTGTTTGGGGTACTACCACCTACTCCTCTCGGTAGTTTTATAGTTTCATTTTTGCTCAGCTTCGACAAGATACTGCCTTACAAGCCATCTGGAAATCGAAGTGTTTGCCAAAGCTCAGGGTCTTTGCCTGGCTGCTCCAAATGGATAGATTGAACACGAAAGACTTGATGTCTCGCAAGCACTGGCATGTTGATTCGGGTACAAACTGTGTTCTGTGTGCAGCTGATACTTTGGAAACTCGAGACCATCTTTTTTTCTCATGTCGCTTTGCTAAGGAATGTTGGGATTTCCTCCATTTTCAATGGGACTGCTCGGCCACCATTTCTGACAGATTTAGACACACAGAAAATCAATTCCTTGGCCCCTGTTTTATGGAGATTGTGATCTGTGCTCTGTGGAACATCTGGAAAATCCGAAATGATCTCATTTTCAATAATAGGCAGCCGACTTTGGCACACTGGAAAGTCATGCTCCAAGCAGATGTTCTTCTTCACCAGTATCGTGTACCTGCCACTTCTGTTCAGCTCTTATTGGCTTGGGTTCTAGGAACTTTTATCTAATGGGCCCCCTTTTTTGACCATGTATTTTTCATTTCATTTTCTTCCCCCCTGAACCAAGGCAGCTCTTTCTGCACTTGGTCTTTGTAATCAACTTCATGGAAAACCTCTGGTTTCTCCATTCTTTTACTTATAAAATTTACACCGTAGGGGTTCTCCTCTACGGTAACATGGTCAAAAAACATATAGCCTTTCAAAATGGTCGTTAATTTTTTTTAGACCAGACCCCATAAAAGATATACATGTGCAATTAAATATCGCTATTACCAATATTTCTATTTTCTGACACTTACACACTCAAGCACATTCGTTATTTTCTCGCCATATCAGAAATTCTAATTGATTGGTTGATATATTATTCGCTTCAAAATGTTTCAGCTAAGTCCAAAGATTGCAATTAGCATATTTCAAAAGTAAGCACATGTCGGGAGATGACGACAAGCCCGTGCGAATGCATGGGTTAACGACTAGTAATATAATAACTTCAATACAAACCTATCATGCATACTACAGAAACCACTAAATGCAGAATATTAAAAATATTAGGACATTTATGATTGTCACTTGCCTTTTGAAAGTTTTCGTTGCTCACATACGATTTTTCAACGAAGTTGCTCTCCGTTTAATCTATAAATAACACAAACAAAACATATACACAATTCAACTCATATGCACAATACAAAAATAATGCTATGCATGTATGAAGGCAAACATCATTGTTAACCACTTTATTAGTTCTCTGGTTGCTAAAATGATGCATGATGACATGAGCAAGGTTTTAATGCAATATTATTATTTGAAATCACTAGCACAGTGGCCCGCGCTCGCGCGGGCAACATATTGTTTTGTACCAAAAAAAGGTATGTCATTTACGTATGTATATTATGTGATTGAATCAAAACATAACATAAGATATGGAACAAAGCATAGTTGGCGAATAGAAATTTGTAAACACAAGTAAATTTGATTCTATTCTTTTTTTGGTTGTAGGAACATTGATTCATTTTGTAACAATGTTTAGAAATAAAAAAATAATTCACATTTCATAATAAATCGGTTGAATACAACATACATTTTAATATGTTTGTCCTGGAAAATTGGATAATAATTATCTCCCGCCTATCTTTATGTTTTTTCCTCGGTTATACCAATCGGCCAATGTGCATGTATGTCGGTCTCTAATTTTTTTTGGCGTCTCATCTTATTTCCAAAAATAAACTCTTGACATGATTAATTAGTCTAAAGTTCACCATAATTAAACCCTTTTCTGGATGAACAACACACTTCACATAAAATATTTAACTCGTAAATAATGGAAAACCAACTAATTAGTGTTGATAAGCTGATATTCCGTGTCAGGCCAAAGTGAAGTAACAACTATGGCATCGAAAACATTTTGTGTATTACAACGTAAGTGTAAAATATCACACGGGTAAGCTCGTCGCATTTAGATGAAAATGAATCCCTTTATATTACACATATGGAATCAATATGTGAACTAAATTGGGTAATGCGCTAGGTTTGGGCTATTTATATACATAAGAAGGTTTGGTTGAAATCATTCTGCCTGTTGAGAAACAACCATAATGTTGCTGAGTTATTTCATATGTTATATATTTGTGCCGACAGAGCAATGTAAAGCCTATATACTATTTGAATAAGCAAGTATTTAAAATTAAATAGGATATTATGACCACTTAGTAGATAATATATTAATTAAAGTTATAAAACAAAAGCCGCTAGAGATATAATTGATCATATTAAGTATTTGGTACCTTGTCAGATTGATAATGCTACGTCCTAACGCAGGATAATTCAAGAAAACTAAAGCCATGTTGCAATTGGGTATTAAAATATTAAAAACTTTATGATCCTGCAAAACTGTGACATACGAAAGAGTTAAAATAGGGAAGGTGCACAGAAACCATGTGTAAGTTAAACTAAAAATACGATTTGCATAAGATGTATTGCAACAATATGTTAGTATTTCTCTTGTGATCTCTATTTTCCTTGAAGATTATTCTTCTTTTTTTTTAATATCTTGGTTACACGAAAAAATATTGATTATATTTCCTACTCTCCTGAGAAACCGGAAGAAAGTGGTCTGAGATTGAGCCGCACTAAATAATGTAGCAAGAACATAGAGGCAGGACCAAATTCATACCGTGGTGACGTAGTTGTTTATAATGGCGAGGCACGACTAAATTCATACAGGTGGAGGCGTAAAACTGGAGATGTCGTAGAAAAACACATGCATTGCTGAATCTGTTAATGAACAGGGGGATCATCTTTTTAATTAGCCTCATTGTATTCACTACGGGAAACGTACAAGACGCCGACGGCCGAATTATACGCCGACGGCCAAATGTCGGGGCCGTCGGCGTACAAGCCGAGCTAGGGCAGCCGCGATCCGGCCGTCGGCATACAAATCCCCGTCGGCGTAGCCAGATCGGGGCCGACGGCTGCCGTCGGCGTACCGAAGGCCGTCGGCGTACAAACGTCCGCCGTGACGGAGCGAGGACGGCTGTCCGCTGCGTTGAGACGCCGACGGCCTTGCCGTCGGCGTACCTGTGTATTTTATACGCCGACGGCCGCCGTGGGCGTATAAATGTTTCTTTTTTAAACTAAATATAGATGAATTTAGATTTATTTATTTCTCTATATAATATTTAATGTAGGTATAATTCATATATAAATTGGATCTATAATTTCCCTCCCAATTTCGGTATCCCACCCGCATAAAAAAACGGTTTGAGTCCTCCGGAACCCGACCCTACAACATATACATGTAAAATAAATAAAAAACAACACATGTAATACACACCTACAACATAAATATTAAATATATGGCTCAATTTATCCTGCCCCGTGGTGTTACCGGCTTCACGAGCATCACTGTTTTCTTAGCGAGTTTTTGGGCATATATAGCTGGAAACTCCCACATCGAGCGAACGGGGGGAATCTTCGCAAGAGTTGGGGTATATGTGTGTTTTTATTTTACCTATGGCCTAACCTAACACAACCAAGTAAAAAAGTCCACTGGCCTACCCCTTTCGACGCCGTTCAAGGGGTAGACAAAAACGTCAGGGTTTTTCCAGTGGATTCGGGGTTTCGCCGAAGCGGGGCATCGGAACGTCGAAACACCACACAAACCTAGGTTGTGCCATACCATATGTATACATGAGTGTTTTGTGTCTTAAATGTCCAATATCCTACTCCGGGGTGTGACCGGCTTCACCGACTTCACTTCCTATCTAGTGAGTTTCTGCACTTAGAGGTGAAAACTCCCCCATCGGGCGAACCGGATGGAATATTGTGTTTATTTGGGGTAGACTTTGGTTTCCCACCTTCCTATGGGCTAACCTAACACAACCAAGCAAAAAAGTCCACTGGCCTACCCCCTCTCGACTCCATCCAAGGGGGTAGATGGGAACTTTTACTTTTTTCCAGCGAATTCAGGGTTTCGCCGAAGCGGGGCATCGGAGCGTCGTTACCCCACACAAACCTAGGTTGTGCCATACCATATCTATACAAGAGTGTTTTGTGTCTTAAATGTCCAATATCCTACTCCGGGGTGTGACCGGCTTCACCGACTTCACTTTCTCTCTAGCGAGTTTCTGTACTAAGAGGTGAAAACTCCCGTTTCGGTCGAATCGGATGGAATATTGTGTTTATTTGGGGTAGACTTTGGTTTTTCACCTTCCTATGACCAAACCTAGCACAACCAAGCAAAAAAGTCCACTGGCCTACCCCCTTTCGACGCCGTTCAAGGGGGTAGACGAAAACGTTAGGGTTTTTCCAGCGAATTCAGGGTTTCACCGAAGCGGGGCATCGGAGCGTCGGAACCCCACACAAACTAGGTTGTGCCATACCATATATATACAAGAGTGTTGTGTGTTGTAAATGTCCATTATCCTACTCCGAGGTGTGACCGGCTTCACCGGCTTCACTTTCTCTCTAGTGAGTTTCTACACTTAGAGGTGAAAACTCCCCCTTCGGGCGAACCGGATGGAATATTGTGTTTATTTGGGTTAGACTTTGGTTTCCCAACTTCCTATGCCCTAACCTAACACAACCAATCAAAAAATTCCACTGGCCTACCCCCTCTCGGCTCCAGTCAAGGGGGTAGACGGGAACTTTGACTTTTTTCCAGCGGATTCGGGGTTTCGCCGAAGCGGGTCCCCAGAGCGTCGGAACCCCACCAAAACCTAGGTTGTGACATACCATATGTATACAAGAGTGTTTTGTGTCTTAAATGTCCAATATCCTACTCCGGGGTGTGACCGGCTTCACCGGCTTCACCGGCTTCACTTCCTCTCTAGTGAGTTTTTGTACTTAGAGTTGAAAACTCCCCCTTCGGGCGTACCGGATGGAATATTGTGTTTATTTGTGTTAGAATTTGGTTTCCCACCTTCCTATGGACTAACCTAAGACAACCAAGCAAAAAGTCCACTGGCCTACCCCCTCTCGGCTCCAGTCAAGGGGGTAGACGGGAACTTTTACTTTTTTCCAACGAATTCAGGGTTTCACCGAAGCGGGGCATCGGAGCGTCGTTATCCCACACAAACCTAGGTTGTGCCATACCATATGTATACAAGAGTGTTTTGTGTCTTAAATGTCCAATATCCTACTCCGGGGTGTGACCGGCTTCACCGACTTCACTTTCTCTCTAGTGAGTTTCTGCACTAAGAGGTGAAAACTCCCGTTTCGGGAGAATCGGATGGAATATTGTGTTTATTTCGGTAGACTTTGGTTTCCCACCTTCCTATGGTCTAACCTAACACAACCAAGTAAAAAAGTCCACTGGCCTACCCCTTTCGAAGCCGTTCAAGGGGGTAGACGGGAACTTTGACTTTTTTCCAGCGAATTCAGGGTTTCGCCGAAGCGGGGCATCGGAGCGTCGGAACCCCACCAAAACCTAGGTTGTGCCATACCATATGTATACAAGAGTGTTTTGTGTCTTAAATGTCCAATATCCTACTCCGGGGTGTGACCGGCTTCACCGACTTCACTTTCTCTCTAGTGAGTTTCTGCACTAAGAGGTGAAAACTCCCGTTTCGGGCGCATCAGATGGAATATTGTGTTTATTTGGGGTAGACTTTGGTTTCCCACCATCCTATGGCCTAACCTAACACAACCAAGCAAAAACTTCCACTGGCCTACCCCTCTCTGCTCCAGTCAAGGGGGTAGACAGGAACATTGACTTTTTTCCAGCGGATTCGAGGTTTCGCCGAAGCGGGTCCCGGTGTCGTGGGTTTGTCACGTCAGATGTCATGAATGACATCGTAGGTGTGGGATTTGCGCGAGTCAATCGTCTCCGAGCTTGGGATCACAGGAACAAGGACGAACACAGATTTACCCAGTTTCGGCCCCTCAATGTGAGGTAAAGACCTACTTCCTGCCTACCCTAGATTGGTATAGATATGATATATGTGGTGTTACAATGGAGGCGATCCGATCTGGGAGCTCACCATAAGAGCTAGGTTTTTTAGGGCTTGATAGCTTGACCCTGTCTAAGTCCTGCGAGTCCTCTTTATATACATAGAGGCTCGCTAGGTTACAAAGGAAATTTCCTCCACAAGGAATACATCGACTGGAACCTACTTGGAGACTAACTCCTCCTCACATCTTCCAGGATATGTCTTCTAGATCCTTCTCCTTGTGGCGGTGCGATATTGGGCTTGCTTTCACGTAGGCCCTTTCAGGTGTGAGTAAAGTAAGTCGCACTTATCAACATGGGCCGCGGGTTAATCCACAAAGTATTCCCCCGACATTAGCCCCCAAGATTAGTCAGAACTTCACGGTGAGGATTCTTTGGTTACTGGAGGTAGTTGTCAAGCCGCACTGTGAGCGTTCTGACTAATCTCTGACTGATGCGATTCAAAGCCGCGACTTATTTGTGTGACTCATCTTTTCCATCTGAAATATTATGTTTCCTTCTATTGCGGACCGTTCCTCATTCTGCGGGCGCAAATTGTTCCGTTGATCTCGGGCATCCCAGTTATAAGCTGCGGCGGCCTAGGTCAATATTCACTTGCCTCTGCTCTCTCCTTGCTTCCAACCGCGCCGCCGTCTTCCTCAATCGAGCTTAGCCCCGATCCAATCTTCTGCAATGGCGCCCAAGGCAAAGCCATCCGATGATAAACGCAAGATCTCCTGCAACTGGGAAGGATCCTGGGTAACGGAGCAAACTCTTGCGGATCTCGCCGAGCCGGTTTCTTGCCGCCGAAGGAGGACAACGTCTGGCGGGCACCAGGTGATGAGATCGAGCCGCGCCCCAGGCCCAACGAACTGGTGATGTTTGTGGAGCATGTGGAGCGTGGATTCACGCCGCCCGGCTCCCTCTTCTTCCGCAACCTGATGCAACGCCTAGGCCTCCGTCTTCACACATCGGACCTAACTCAATGCTCCAGGTGAGCAATTTCCATGTTCTGTGCGAGGATTACCTCGGCATATCCCCCAATATCGATCTGTGGCTGGCCTCCTTTTCTTGCAATAGCCAGCTCGTCTCCAAAGGTGGCGCCTATGTCCAGGTCGGCGCCATTTCTCTACAGCGCCACAGAAACTCTTGCCTTCCCAAGCTAGCCCTGGCAAATCGCCCAGGGCTTGGCAAAAGTCTTTCTTTTACTATCAAGACACTTCTCCGGAGGGCGAAACTCGCCTCCCCTCTTGGTCCAACTCTCTTTTCGTGCCTTCTGAGGCACTAAAATCCAAACCTCGGGATGCCGCAGCATCCTTCATAAATGAATCGCTGATCAAGGTGCGCGCCTTAATCGGTCATGGCCTTACTGGCCTTGATCTTCTTTCTTGCTGGACGAAATGGCGCATCCAGCCAGTGAGTCCCCGTCAACTGTCCTTCCTCGAGTGCTCTGGCACTTCTGCTGATGTTGATCGCGTCAAGGCTGCTGACTGGGAGCCTGAAGACTGGGTGGAGTTCGTCACCCGTGTGACTGAGGAGAAGAACATCTCCTTCGACAAGGTGGGGCTCGCCCCTTTTAGCGTTAACAACAAGCCTTTTGAGGTAACCCTCCTCCTCTAGTCCTTTGTCCTTATAGTAGAACTGCCTTTCTTTTTATATTAAGATCTTCCCTTTTTGTATCAGGCTGATGAGAACTACTGGTCGCTCCCCGCGGCTGGTGTGGGCACTGCTGCTCCCAAGCGTGCCGCAAAGAAGAAGTTACTGCCCGCTTTAGAGGGCAGTGAAGTCGCTGACATCCCATCTGTTGCCACTGCGGCTTCAGATGATGAAAATACTGATCTGGAGGAGGATGACAGTCCTGTGCCAACCGCGAGCCCTCCTGCGGCTGATCCAACTCCCCGCAGGGCCTCAAAGAGACTGTCCCGGGAGGAGCCAGAGCTTAACGCTCTGGAAAATCCTGAAGTCATCAAGCGTCGCAAACCTGCAGTGGGTGCGACCCCTCCTGTTGCCAGGCGTGTGCTTAGGACCACCGTCGGCTGAAGAAGACATGGAACCCCATTCTGGTAATTCTTGCTGCCTTGGCATCCTGACCGCACATTCCTTCATTTCCTTTTATTAACATCTGGACCTCTGGTTGTAGACTCAGGGTTCCAAGGTGTGTCATCGCCGTCAAGCGACGGCCTTATGGCCTCTGTGAAGATGGCTCCAGAGTTAGTAACTTTCTTTTGCTCTCATAGCATTTTTTCTGCCGCGCGTGCTTCTTTCTTATATAATTATCTTGTTCTTGCAGAGCTGCGGTTGATGCTACAACCGCGGCTGATCTGGGAGTTGTCTCCGCGGCTGTGGTTGAGTCGCCTAAGGCGCTTGCAGCTCATACTGCCATGGTGGAGGGCATGGCCACCACTGATGACTTGGCTTCGTCGCCTGCCCCTAACACGGCTGCCCAGGAGGTGGCTCTGAAGGATGGAACAGGTCCCCTCGTTGCCCCAGACACAGAGGAGGTGGATCCACAGCCGTAGTCGTGGTGGCTAAGGGTGCCGAAGCACCGCTGGTTGAGTCGCCAGCGGCTGTTAATCAGAAATCGCCTGTGCTGCGCCTTGAGGTGGCTTCCTCTTCCTCATCATTGAGCCGCGCAGAACAGCTGTCGCAGGCCATCATTGCTTCAAGCGACAAACAAGCTGCAGAGCTGCGTGAGGCACTCTCCAATTTATCTGCGGCTTACAAGGTAATAATTTCTCTTATCCTGTCTGTCCCTAGCCCCCAAGGATCAAGGCCTTCTTTGACGTAAAGGGGGACTTGGTACTTCTTTTTTATAATAACTTCTCACAAATTACTGCAAACTTCTCCGCTGCCCTTTATCTGTTGATCTTCTGTCTTTTAGGAAGAATTATATACTATGACTGCGGAGAAGCTTGCTCTGGAGAAGCAATTGCAGGAGACTCCCTCTGAGCTTGAGAATCTGCGCAAACTCCTTCTCCAACGCGAGGCTGAACTGAAGGAAAAAGACGCCAGAATTGGCGATCTTACTGACGAGAGCTTCAAGCTATCTGAACAGGCCAAGGCCACTGAGCTGCGGCTTAAATTTTTTGAAGAGAAGTCTCATGAGAGGATCCAGCAGCAAGATTGTCAAATCAACGCCCAGAAGGATGCCATTACTCAAGCCAATGAGGATGCGCGGCTTAAAGCTGTGGAGATTGGGCGCCTTCAAAAAGAGCTGACGAAGGTATCGAATGCTTCCAACCTTGTCCATGGCAAGGTGTGCATCATGACAGGAGCTGGCTGGTATGTTCTGTTAGACCTCTGCTTCGTTTGTGATATTGAACTCTTGTGTATGCCTCTGTACTTACTAGTGGGTGCTTTATTCCAGGCGAGGATTCTTCATTGCTTAAGCATAGCACCCAGGAACAACTTGACCACATCCGCGAGTTTGCGCACAAAGCTATCGATGCGATGAAGAAATTATCAGCTTGCCTTTTGCCAACCAAGTCTGTCCCGCTGATGCTGAAGGATTATTGAAAAGGCTGCTCAAAGCGCCTCAGTACTTCTTGGACTGGAAAGAATCTTCTGCTCGCTCTGGCGCGGCTCATGTGCTTGCCTTGGCTAAGACATATGATCCATCCTTCGATGCTGCCAGGGTCGCACAAGGCAGGCCTCCAAAGAAGACGGACGGCACCGTGCTGACATCCTCAGAATATGCGGCGACATGGAAGGGCATGCGAGGCTACGCGACTGAACTTGTGGACGGAGTGGACCTGGCGACCTTTCTGGGAAAGTATCATCCAGACGGGTCGAGATTCGAGAGGTTACCCGCTGCATCAGCCGGCTAGCTGCTCCTCAAGAAAAGAACTCCTCTCCAGGTGTGTCCAGCTCCTCAGCCCCAAGCCTTCGAGCGAGCCTGCAACTGCTGCTCCTGCCAAACCTGGTAAGCCGCCGGTGCCTCCTACCCACAAGCCAAAAGCTGGGAAGAAGTGAGTAAAAACAATGACATGGTGAAGTTAGCCCTTAGTGGCTTGTAATAATTGTTGAAATGATGTGTTAGCAACAATGTTTTATAATTATTAAGTACTCTCAGCAGTACAAGTTCCGACCAATAGTCTGGTCCTTATGATTTGTCTCGGTTTTCCTTACTTAGGCCCTTGCGCGGCTCAGTATTTCCTAGGAACATGTGTGTTCAGGGTCGAGAGCGGCCATGATAGGCAATCAAGCTCGATTGACGCCACACCCCAGTACTTTGGCCGCATAATGCAAGTCGCATCCAAGTGAAGGTTGAGTATAATCACGATAAATGCCACTCGTTTGGCGATTCCAAGGTAATAGGCCGCTCAGAAAGCTGCCGCACCCCCAAGGAACCAATGATTAGAAAATGAAAGACTCACAACTCAATTGGTAGTTTGAGGCGAAACGACAGCCACCTACATAGTAGGGGTGCCGGCTTTATTTCAAAATCATTATATGATACATAGGGTCGGTCGCACCTGAGTGGCGACCAGAAGTGATTCATTGGGTCGGTCGCGCCTAGGTGGCGACCAGAGATGATACAGGGGGTCGGTCGCGCCTGGTGGGACCAGAGATGATACAGGGTCGGTCGCGCCTAGGTGGCGACCAGAGATGATACAGGGGTCGGTCGCGCCTAGGTGGCGACCAGATTTTTTATGCACAGGTACGGCCGCGCCTGAGTGGCAGCTAATTCCTGATACATGGGTTGATCGCGCCTAAGTGGCGATCCAATTTGATACATATGGTACGGTCGCGCCTAGGTGGCGACCGGAGTTGAGGTTTGAGCCCTGAGTGGCCAGCTTGATACTGTGAACCCTTGTTGGTTCTGTTGTGATTGTTGATGGCGACTCGTGGTGGTTGGGGTATACCCTTATTGCCGATGGCCTGCAGCTCTTGCCCTTCTTGCGGCTGTAATCTGAAGTCGCAGGTCAGGCAGGTGTCTTTTGGCTTCCACGATGTCATCAAATTTTTGTTGCGGCTCAGGAGCAGGCGCATTTTCCGCGACGCAAGCGTCTCTGGCCATAGCCCTGTCGCCTTCTCGCATTCTTGTGCTATCTCTTTATTGCCATCTATTGTGATTACTCCCTTAGGACCAGGCATTTTTAGCTTCAGGTATACGTAGCACGGTCGAGCCATGAATTTTGCGAACGCTTCTCTGCCAAAGAGGGCATGGTATGGGCTCTGGAAATCTACAACCTCAAACCAGACGTACTCGCTTCTGAAGTTGCTTTGCGTCCCGAAGGCGACTTCCAGGTTGATTCGCCCCAATGGTTGAGCTGATACGCCAGGCACGACTCCGTGAAACGTTGTTCTGGACGGGTGCAGCTGCTTTTCTTGGAGATTCATCCTCTTGAAAGTCTCATAGTATAGTATGTTTATGCTGCTGCCTCCATCCATCAGTACTTTGCTTAATTTGTATCCTGCGACTTGAGGGGCAACCACAAGCGCGAGCTTGCCTCCTTCATTTATTTCTCCTGGATGATCTTCGCGGCTCCAAACTATTGGTTGCGCAGACCACTTCAGCCACTGTGGTACGGCTGGTACTACGGCGTTAACAGCTTGGTTGCGCCGTCGCAGCTTCTGCTCCCTCCTTGAGGTATTAACCACAATTGTGTGATATTGACCCAGCTGCTTTGGGAACTGCGGTTGGTCTGGCTGTGGGTTTGGAGCAGCATTATGGTGGCCTCCGCCGTGATTGCCTCCTTCGTTGTTCTGATTGTTGTTATTCCCATTAAGTGGCTATCCATCCTTCCACTTTTTGTAATGGTAGCACTGTGCTTTTGTGTGGTTGGGTGGTTTTCCATCTTTTCCCACATGGATGTCACAGGGACGGTTGAAGACTTCTTCCAAATTAACTGGGTGGAAATTTCTTCCTCTGCCACTACTTGGCTTGTAACGAGTGTTTGTGTTTGCGACTAATCCCGAGTTTCCTTCCTCGTTCTTGCGCTTATTGTAACTCGCATTACTATTGCTAGCTTGTTGCTGCTGAGGCTTGCTGCTGGTCTTCTTTCCTTTGCCAGCAGTTTCCTCTTCCTCTCCATCAGATGCGTCCTTGGTCTTATCCGAACTTGCATACTTGTTAGCCGCTGCCATCACTTCGCTGAGGCTCTTGACTTTGTCCTTCATGCGACCCAGTTTGTGGACCAGCGGCTCAAACTTGCAGTTTTTCTCCATAACTAGGACGGCTGAGCTTGGAGGTATGTTGTCTGAGGAGTGTATAATTTCTGCCACTCTCCTCATCCAATGGCGACTTGACTCGCCTTCCTTTTGCACGCAGCGCTCAAGATCTTCTATACTTCAGAGTCGCTTGCACGTTCCTTGGAAGTTCTTGACGAAAGCTTCCTTCATCTCATCCCAAGAATTTATTGAGTTTGGTGGTAGGTTTTGCAACCAAATGTGGGTTGAGCCTTCCAACATCATGTTTAGGTATCGGGCACAGATATCTTCAGATGCGTTGAGAATGCTCATGCCCATCTCATAATTGTTGAGCCAAGTGACCGGGTCCATACTTGGGTTGTAATTTGTGACCTTGCGGGGTCCTTTGAAATCTGCAGGAAACGGCTCGGACCTAATCCTCTCGCTGAAGCAGACTGGACCTTTAAGTCGCGATGATAAGTTGGATGGAGCTGGCCTCCCTGCCGGATTAACCATTGCATGCATCTGCACATCTTCTGCGGGTTGAACTTGTACCACCTGTTGGTTTTCCCTTTGTCGCCGGGCTGAACTTGAAGTCGCGACTTGCGGCGACTCGGCTCGGATGCTTCTTTCCGCTGTTACTCTACTGTTGTAGGGGGTGGCGTGCAGCCGTCCCCCATGTTCAGACATGTTTGCCTGCTGTACCACCGCTGTGCTCAGCATCTCAATGGCGTGTCGCGCCTCTCTGTCCATCGGTGTGTTTCCTACCGGTGTCAACCTGGCTAAGATGTTGGTAGCCGCATAGAGATTCTCCACTCGGCTAACATAGTGTCCTTGCGGTGTATGGAACCTTTGAGGTTGCGGTGCCGGCTGCTGCACAAAGGTTGGTTGTGGCGACGGAGGTGGCATGATAGCCCTGTTGTTAGCTTGCACCAGAGCTCTTGACCCTGGTGCTTTCGCCGTTCTTGGTGCCGCAAAATATGGAACTACAGGCACGAATGCTGGCGATGCCATCGTCCACGATGCAGGCGCGACTAAAGGCGCCGCGGGTCGCGCAGCCGCGACAGGTGGTGCCGTGTATGAGGGTACTGCGACTGATGGTGCTGCGGCTTCTGGCCATGCGGCTGGACGTGTTGTGTTTGTTGCGACTGATGGGTTCGCGTGGGGTGGCGCCGTGGCTGCTGGTGTATCGACCGCAGGGATCGCGGCTGTAGGACCAGAGGTGGGTGATTGGAATAACTCCATTGGATTTACTGTTCCTGGCTGCATGCGACTGATATGGCGTCGGTGTGGCAAGGTGCTTGGTCCTCCTTGTAAGATGACGGTGTCTTCGACGAGTTGTTGTTGTTCTTGTTGGAGGCGCTGGTCCTCGCATGCGAGCCTGCTCCTTTCATCCACAATCCTTTGGACTTCATCATACAGCTCAATCCTGGTAGCTTCAAGCTCCGCAGCTCTTGCGGCGGCGTTAACTGCAGGTATAGGCGTAAATAGCGGGCTGCTCTGGGGCATCCTGTGTCAGATGTCATGGATGACTTCGTAGGTGTGGGACTGTGCAAGTCAAGCGTCTCCGAGCTTAAGATCGCAGGGCACGAGGAAGACAATGTTTTTTACCCAGGTTCGGCCCCTCAATGTGAGGTAAAGACCTACTTCCTGCCTACCCTAGATTGGTATTGATATGATATATGTGGTGTTACAATGGGTTGGCGATTGAGGTATCGAGTCGCCGTATGTTCTAGGGTTTAGAACTTGGATCCCTTCTACGTCCTGCGAGTCCTCTTTATATAACCAGAGGCTCGTCAGGTTACAATGGTATTACTTGGAGACTACTCTTCGTGCCTTCCAAGTTAACCTAAACACCGACCTTCTGGATCCTTCTATTGGCAGGCCATAATCTTAGGCCGGCCCATCTTCTTGTCAGCCCATCTATAGTGCGACCGTAAAATAAGTCGCGCTTTATCTGGATGAGTCGCGGGATTATTATTCCCCGACATCCTAGCCGTCGTGTTGGGGGTTGTCCTTGGCCCTTCTTCCGTAGGTACAACTCCGGACGGGGCTTCTCTGTTTGCGACTCCTGAGGCCGCGACTCCTGGGGTGGCTGCAGCGGGTGCCGCGCGACTCGAACCGAGCTCTGCGACTCCTGATCCTTCTGGTGCGACTTGTTCCACTGTTTCTGGTGCCGTGGGGGCTAAGCTGCCCTGCGGCATGCCCAGCCCTTCCTCTGCTTCCACGGTCCTGTAGATCCCTTCCATGCACTGATCTCCTACGGAGGGCGAGTTGCCACCCCTGGGTTTCCACAGAGCCTTTCCTCGAGTACATACTCAATGGATTGGGCTTCTTCGTCTTCGAGTGTCAGTGGCTCGTTGTTGGTAGATCCTTCTTCTTCATCCCCCATTACGGCGACACCTTCTTCTCAGTCGCCCCGCTGTGATGGGTCTTCTGACTCGCCGCCGATGAAGCCGACGAAAACATGAATAGATCCAAACGGGATGATGCAACCGGTCTCCAGGTAATCAGTTTCTGGTCCCCAGCTTGAATCGTCAATGAGAGGCGTGCCATCGATCATGATGATGTGGCTGATACGTCTCAAACGTATCTATAATTTTTTATGTTCCATGCATGTTTTATATCAATTGCTACATGTTTTATATACACTTTATATCATTTTTATACATTTTCTGGGACTAACCTATTAACAAGATGCCACAGTGCCAGTTCCTGTTTTCTGCTGTTTTTGTATTCCAGAAAAGCTAGTCTGGAAATATTCTCGGAATTGGATGAAAATTTACGGAGGCCCCTATTTTATCAGAAGACACCTGGATTCCGAAGGGGAGACGAATTGGAGCCACGAGGGCCCTACACGTGGGCTCGGCGCGGCCAAGGATCTGCCGGCGCCCAGGGGTGGTGTCATCACCTCGTGCACCGCCTCGCGACGCCCTTTGGCCTATATATTGCTCCTACCCCAAAAACCCTAAAAGAATCGACGACTTCCCCAGAAAAGTTCCAGAGCTCCGCCGCCATCCGAAACCCTAATTCGGGGGACATAAGTCTCTGTTTCGGCACCTTGCCGGGACGGGGAATTGCCCCCGGAGCCATCTCCATCGACTCCACCGCCTCCATCATCGTCGTTGCTGCCTCCCATGATGAGAGGGAGTAGTTCTCCCTCGGGGCTGAGGGCTCTACGGTACCTTGTGGTTTATCTCTCTCTCCCATGGTGTGATCTTTATGTGATCATGAGCTTTGTAATCTAGTTGAATCCATAGATGTTACTCTTCATTATCTTATATGCTACTCAAGTGGTTTTATTAATGTAATCTCCGGAGTCACCTTTGTCCCACGGTGCGAAGTTGACAGTGTGCGCCCCGTGTGTGGCTCTTAGGCTAAAGATAACAGGAATACTTATCATGAGTTATTATTTGCGTTGGATGTCTCTATGAAATTGCGGTGTTTGTCTAGTACTATTTAGGGCGCTCAAGTTGACAGTGTGGGGTTCCCTAGATGTGGAATGCGACTTTAAGGTGTGCTGTTATAGCCCTACGCAGTGGATTGGTGTTCGTTATCCAACGAGAGAATAATTCAGAGTAGCATAGTGAAGAGGAAATATCTATGTATTCAATTATATTATTATTGTTGAGAGTGTCCACTAGTGAAAGTATGATCCCTAGGCCTTGTTTCTAAGCATTGAAACACCGTTTACAACCAGTTCTGCTACATGTTTGCTTGCTGCCATTTTTATTTCAGATTGCAATTACCACTTATAATCATCCATATCACTTGTATTTTAATATCTCTTCGCCGAACTAGTGCACCTATACATCTGACAAGTGTATTAGGTGTGTTGGGGACACAAGAGACTTCTTGTATCTTAATTGCAGGGTTGCTTGAGAGGGATATCTTTGACCTCTACCTCCCTGAGTTCGATAAACCTTGGGTGATTCACTTAAGGGAAACTTGCTGCTGTTCTACAAACCTCTGCACTTGGAGGCCCAACACTGTCTACAAGAATAGAAGCGTGCGTAGACATCAAGCTATTTTCTGGCGCCGTTGCCGGGGAGGTAAGGTAAAAGGTACTCACATCCTCCAGCTACTTAGCTATTTTCTAGCACTGTTGCTGACGTGTGAGTGCTCGAAGGTATTTCCTTTAGATTCTGCAATTATATCTTTTTGTTTCTTGTTTTTATTTCACTAGTTAGGCTTAATGGAAAACAACAAAAAATTAGAGAGCTTATGAAATTTATCTTGAGTTAGGACATGATGCTTTTGAAGAGAAAATTAAAAAACCTATGGAAATTTGTTTGCATAATAGTGGTAGCAATGTTTTACTATAAATTCTTTGAACACCATTATTGCTAATGCTATGGAAAAGTCTAAGCTTGGGGAAGCTGGTTTTGATGAATATGATATTTTTAGTCCCCCAAGTTTTGAGGAGAAAATTTTCTTTGATGATACTTTGCCTCCAATTTATGATGATTATAATGATAGTGGTATTTTGGTGCCACCTACTATGGAGGATAAAGTTTATTATGATTATACTATGCCTGCAATTTATGATGATTACAATGATGGTTGTGATAGTTTTACTCCCACTATTACTAATAAATTGATTATGCTTATGTGGAGAGTAATGATACTTTTATGCATGTGGATCATGATAAGAATGCTTTATGTGATAGCTATATTGTTGAGTTTATTCATGATGCACTGAAAATTATTTTGAGAGAGGAAAATATGGTTATAGAAATTTCATGTTACTAAAACTCTCTTTATGATGAAGGTTTTGAGCTTTCTCTTGATTTGCTTTTATTTGATGGTACTTTAAGACCTACTGGTCCTTATGAGAGAGGGAGACACGGTTTCATATATCTCAATAATATTAAGTCTTCTCTCTTTATGTTGAAATTTTTGAAGTTCACTTGTTTTGCCTTCCTATGCTAGTCACTTTGTGCTTTATTGATTTATTTTCTTACAAGATTCCTTTGCATAGGAAGTGGGTTAGACTTAAATGTGTTTGATATTTGCTTCTTGATGCTCTTTCATATTCACTCTTATACATATGAGAGCATCATCAAAATTATCATGCCTAGCTAAAAGGCTTTAAAGAAAAGCGCTTGTGGGAGACAACCCATTTTTTTATTTCTGCATTTTTTTTTTTGAGTCAAGGTGCTGTTTACTTCGTACAATCCTTTGTATCTTTATTTTCGCATTGTTGTGCCAAGTAAGGCCTCTAATGAAGATGATGCTAATTTGATTGCTGCGCAGAAACAGATTTCTGCTGTTCACCGTTTCTCTAAAATCACAGAAAATTAAATCTGAAAATTTTTGTGTGTAATCTTTATGTATGTCTGCATCTTTCGTTAGTTCAAAGTTTTTCGATCTGAGCGTCGTAAGTGCCTCGAAAAAATTCGTCTTTGCGGACTGTTCTGTTTTAGACAGATTATGCCTTTTATTTTGCATTCTCTCTTTTACTAGTGTTGAGTGAAATTTTTTTTGGGTGGAAGAGCTTCACATAACATCAGTGGCAGTAGCTAATGTTTAAAGTAACAAGTCATATTGCGTCTTTATAGAACATGTGAATTTTTGATTATGCACTAACCCTCTAATGAGATTTACTTTGAGTTTGGTGTGACGGAAGTTTTCAAGGGTCAAGAGAGAAGATGATATAATAGGATCAAGAAGAGTGAAGAGCTTAAGCTTGGGGAGGCTCCCATGGATCTCCCCAGCATATTTCAAGAAGACTCAAGCGTCTAAGCTTGGGGATGCCCAAGGCATCCCCTTCTTCATCGGCAAAATTATCAGGTCATCTCTAGTGAAACTATATTTTAATTCTTTCACATCATATGTGCTTTCTTGGAGCGTCTGTGTGCTTTTATTTTCAGTATTGTACTTTTATTTTCAATAAAGCTTGACTGGACCCTAGCATTCTTGATTGGGAGAGAGACACGCTCCGCTTTTTCATGAGAATACTCCTATTCTTCACTTATATTTGTTGAGTATTCATATCTAGCGCTGTTCAGCTTTTAGCTCTTGTTTTCATGTATCTCTTGTCAGAGCTATTAGCTTTCTTTTAGAAAGTACTCTCTTGCTTCACTTATATTGTTTGGAGAGTTGTTGAAATAAATTGATTGGTGTTTGGTTGGTTCAGAAAATGTTGCATGTGGTAATTGGTATAAGGAAAAACTTGCATAATCTTGTAGATCACTAATTTGGATAACTTGATGCTTGTCAATTGTTTTGAGTTAACAAGTAGATCATGATTAAATTTGTGCATCACATGAGTTAAGCCTATTAGTGAAGAACTACCGTAAAGCTTGTTGAAAATTTGGTTTGCATCGGTGGTATCTCTAAGGTCTAGATATTTTCTAATAACAGGGTTTGGTTAACAAGGAAGACGGTATGAAGTCTTATAACGTTTGCAATATGTTTGTCATATAAAACTTGGTGTACGGGTTGATATTCTTGTTTGCTTACATAAACCTTGCTAGCCTAAACTCTGTACTGAGAGGGAATGCTTCTCGTGCATCCAAATCCTTGAGCCAAAATCCATGCCATTTGTGTCCACCATAACTACCTATATGTGGTATTTCCTTGCCACTCCAAGTAAATTTTTCATGTGCTACCTTTAAATTATTCAAAATGTTATTATTCCTTTTTGTGTCAATGTTTACTAGCTCATGAGGAATTAGTGTGGTTATTCTTTATTCTATTGTCAAATGGACTTTTACACCTGGACTAGCGGCATATACATCCGCTTATCCTAATTTTGCAAAAAGAGCTGGCAACGGGGTGCCCAGTCCCAATTAATTACAACTTTAACCATTAATTCTCTTCACACTTTTGCCCTGATTCATCAGTAAGCAATGACAAACAGTGAAATACCTGCGTGTGTAAACCAAAGAGAAAGAGGGATGATCTGCCTTGCTGGTAGAAATAACGTCCTTCATGGGAGCCGCTCTTAAAAGTCCGTTTGACAGGTAGAATACTGTTCTCCCGCTACCATTCGTTGACAATTAACAAACACCTCTCAAAAATAGATACTCCTCCATGGTATGTGATTGATGGAAGGCACCCGAGGATTCGGTTAGCCATGGCTTGTGTTAGCAAGGTTGGGAGGAGTGTCAAATATTTTATGCAATCTCTATATGTTTTTCAAAACCTAAAAGCTCTAGCACATGACTTAATCCCTGCTTCCCTCTGCGAAGGGCCTTTCTTTTACTTTTATGTTGAGTCAGTTTTCCTATTCTTTCTGTCTTCCACAAGCAAACACTAGTGTCAACTTTGTTACAACATGTTATATGCTACGTATTGGACTTGTTATACTACTTTGTGTTGACGATATCCATGAGATAAATATGTTGAAAGTTGAAGCAAATGCTGAAACTTAATTCTTCCTTTGTGTTGATTAAATACCTTTTATTAGAGACTATTGCTTTATGAGTTAACTCTTATGCAAAACTGTTTGATGCTTGTCTCGAAAGTACTATTCATGAAAACGTTTAGCTTGTGTGATTCATTGTTTACTCATTATCTATTTGGTAGCAAACTATAGACCATTGACTTGGATCACTTCATTCATTTACATGTGCCTTACAATATTATATGATCAAGATTATGATGGTAGCATGTCACCTCAAAAATTATTTTGTTTTTATCGTTTACCTACTCGAGGACGAGCAGGAACTAAGCTTGGGGATGCTGATACGTCTCAAACGTATCTATAATTTTTGATGTTCCATGCTGTTTTATACCAATTGCTACATGTTTTATTACACTTTATATCATTTTATACATTTTCTGGGACTAACCTATTAACAAGATGCCACAGTGCCAGTTCCTGTTTTCTGCTGTTTTTGTATTCCAGAAAAGCTAGTCTGGAAATATTCTCGGAATTGGACGAAAATTTACGGAGGCCCCTATTTTATCAGAAGACACCTGGAGTCCGAAGGGAGACGAAGTGGAGCCACGAGGGCCCCACACGTGGGCTCGGCGCGGCCAAGGATCCCGGCGCCCAGGGGTGGTGTCTCCCTCGTGCACCGCCTCGCGACGCCCTTTGGCCTATATATTGCTCCTACCCCGAAAACCCTAAAAGAATCGACGATTTCCCCAAAAAGTTCCAGAGCTCCGCCGCCATCCGAAACCCTAATTCGGGGGACAGAAGTCTCTGTTTCGGCACCTTGCCGGGACGGGGAATTGCCCCCGGAGCCATCTCCATCGACGCCACCTCCATCATCGTCGTTGCTGCCTCCCATGATGAGGAGGGAGTAGTTCTCATCGGGGCTGAGGGCTCTACCGGTAGCTATGTGGTTTATCTCTCTCTCCCATGGTGTGATCTTTATGTGATCATGAGCTTTGTAATCTAGTTGAATCCATAGATGTTACTCTTCATTATCTTATATGCTACTCAAGTGGTTTTATTAATGTAATCTCCGGAGTCACCTTTGTCCCACGGTGCGAAGTTGACAGTGTGCGCCCCGTGTGTGGCTCTTAGGCTAAAGATAACAGGAATACTTATCATGAGTTATTTGCGTTGGATGTCTCTATGAAATTGCGGTGTTTGTCTAGTACTATTTAGGGCGCTCAAGTTGACAGTGTGGGGTTCCCTAGATGTGGAATGCGACTTTAAGGTGTGCTGTTATAGCCCTACGCAGTGGATTGGTGTTCGTTATCCAACGAGAGAATAATTCAGAGTAGCATAGTGAAGAGGAAATATCTATGTATTCAATTATATTATTATTGTTGAGAGTGTCCACTAGTGAAAGTATGATCCCTAGGCCTTGTTTCTAAGCATTGAAACACCGTTTACAACCAGTTCTGCTACATGTTTGCTTGCTGCCATTTTTATTTCAGATTGCAATTACCACTTATAATCATCCATATCACTTGTATTTTAATATCTCTTCGCCGAACTAGTGCACCTATACATCTGACAAGTGTATTAGGTGTGTTGGGGACACAAGAGACTTCTTGTATCTTAATTGCAGGGTTGCTTGAGAGGGATATCTTTGACCTCTACCTCCCTGAGTTCGATAAACCTTGGGTGATTCACTTAAGGGAAACTTGCTGCTGTTCTACAAACCTCTGCACTTGGAGGCCCAACACTGTCTACAAGAATAGAAGCGTGCGTAGACATCAAGCTATTTTCTGGCGCCGTTGCCGGGGAGGTAAGGTAAAAGGTACTCACATCCTCCAGCTACTTAGCTATTTTCTAGCACTGTTGCTGACGTGTGAGTGCTCGAAGGTATTTCCTTTAGATTCTGCAATTATATCTTTTTGTTTCTTGTTTTTATTTACTAGTTAGGCTTAATGGAAAACAACAAAAAATTAGAGAGCTTATGAAATTTATCTTGAGTTAGGACATGATGTTTTGAAGAGAAAATTAAAAAACCTATGGAAATTTGTTTGCATAATAGTGGTAGCAATGTTATTACTATAAATTCTTTGAACACCATTATTGCTAATGCTATGGAAAGTCTAAGCTTGGGGAAGCTGGTTTTGATGAATATGATATTTTTAGTCCCCAAGTTTTGAGGAGAAAATTTTCTTTGATGATACTTTGCCTCCAATTTATGATGATTATAATGATAGTGGTATTTTGGTGCCACCTACTATGGAGGATAAAGTTTATTATGATTATACTATGCCTGCAATTTATGATGATTACAATGATGGTTGTGATAGTTTTACTCCCACTATTACTAATAAATTGATTATGCTTATGTGGAGAGTAATGATACTTTTATGCATGTGGATCATGATAAGAATGCTTTATGTGATAGCTATATTGTTGAGTTTTTCATGATGCCACTGAAAATTATTTTGAGAGAGGAAATATGGTTATAGAAATTTCATGTTACTAAACTCTCTTTATGATGAAGGTTTTGAGCTTTCTCTTGATTTGCTTTTATTTGCTGGTACTTTAAGACCTACTGGTCCTTATGAGAGAGGGAGACACGGTTTCATATATCTCAATAATATTAAGTCTTCTCTCTTTATGTTGAAATTTTTGAATTCCACTTGTTTTGCCTTCCTATGCTAGTCACTTTGTGCTTTATTGATTTATTTTCTTACAAGATTCCTTTGCATAGGAAGTGGGTTAGACTTAAATGTGTTTGATATTTGCTTCTTGATGCTCTTTCATATTCAACTCTTATACATATGAGAGCATCATCAAAATTATCATGCCTAGCTAAAAGGCTTTAAAGAAAAGCGCTTGTGGGAGACAACCCATTTTTTTATTTCTGCAATTTTTTTATTTGAGTCAAGCTTGTTTACTTCTGTACAATCCTTTGTATCTTTATTTTCGCATTGTTGTGCCAAGTAAGGCCTCTAATGATAAGATGATGCTAATTTGATTGCTGCGCAGAAACAGATTTTGCTGTTCACCGTTTAATTCTTAAAATCACAGAAAAATTAAATCTGAAATTTTTTGTGCGTAATCTTTATGTATGTCTGCATCTTTCGTTAGTTCAAAGTTTTTCGATCTGAGCGTCGTAAGTGCCTCGAAAAAATTCGTCTTTGCGGACTGTTCTGTTTTAGACAGATTATGCCTTTTATTTTGCATTCTCTCTTTTACTAGTGTTGAGTGAAATTTTTTTTGGGTGGAAGAGCTTCACATAACATCAGTGGCAGTAGCTAATGTTTAAAGTAACAAGTCATATTGCGTCTTTATAGAACATGTGAATTTTTGATTATGCACTAACCCTCTAATGAGATTTTTTGAGTTTGGTGTGACGGAAGTTTTCAAGGGTCAAGAGAGAAGGATGATATAATAGGATCAAGAAGAGTGAAGAGCTTAAGCTTGGGGAGGCTCCCATGGATCTCCCCAGCATATTTCAAGAAGACTCAAGCGTCTAAGCTTGGGGATGCCCAAGGCATCCCCTTCTTCATCGGCAAAATTATCAGGTCATCTCTAGTGAAACTATATTTTAATTCTTTCACATCATATGTGCTTTTCTTGGAGCGTCTGTGTGCTTTTATTTTCAGTATTGTACTTTTATTTTCAATAAAGCTTGACTGGACCCTAGCATTCTTGATTGGGAGAGAGACACGCTCCGCTTTTTCATGAGAATACTCCTATTCTTCACTTATATTTGTTGAGTATTCATATCTAGCGCTGTTCAGCTTTTAGCTCTTGTTTTCATGTATCTCTTGTCAGAGCTATTAGCTTTCTTTTAGAAAGTACTCTCTTGCTTCACTTATATTTGTTTGGAGAGTTGTTGAAATAAATTGATTGGTGTTTGGTTGGTTCAGAAAATGTTGCATGTGGTAATTGGTATAAGGAAAAACTTGCATAATCTTGTAGATCACTAATTTGGATAACTTGATGCTTGTCAATTGTTTTGAGTTAACAAGTAGATCATGATTAAATTTGCATCATGAGTTAAGCCTATTAGTGAAGAACTACCGTAAAGCTTGTTGAAAATTTGGTTTGCATCGGTGGTATCTCTAAGGTCTAGATATTTTCTAATAACAGGGTTTGGTTAACAAGGAAGACGGTATGAAGTCTTATAATGTTTGCAATATGTTTGTCATATAAAACTTGGTGTACGGGTTGATATTCTTGTTTGCTTACATAACCTTGCTAGCCTAAACTCTGTACTGAGAGGGAATGCTTCTCGTGCATCCAAATCCTTGAGCCAAAATCCATGCCATTTGTGTCCACCATAACTACTATATGTGGTATTTCCTTGCCACTCCAAGTAAATTTTTCATGTGCTACCTTTAAATTATTCAAAATGTTATTATTCCCTTTTTGTGTCAATGTTTACTAGCTCATGAGGAATTAGTGTGGTTATTCTTTATTTATTGTCAAATGGACTTTTACACCTGGACTAGTGGCATATACATCCGCTTATCCTAATTTGCAAAAAGAGCTGGCAACGGGGTGCCCAGTCCCAATTAATTACAACTTTAACCATTAATTCTTCACACTTTTGCCCTGATTCATCAGTAAGCAATGACAAACAGTGAAATACCTGCGTGTGTAAACCAAAGAGAAAGAGGGATGATCTGCCTTGCTGGTAGAAATAACGTCCTTCATGGAGCCGCTCTTAAAAGTCCGTTTGACAGGTAGAATACTGTTCTCCCGCTACCATTCGTTGACAATTAACAAACACTCTCAAAACTAGATACTCCTCATGGTATGTGATTGATGGAAGGCACCCGAGGATTCGGTTAGCCATGGCTTGTGTTAGCAAGGTTGGGAGGAGTGTCAAATATTTTATGCAATCTCTATATGTTTTTAAAACCTAAAAGCTCTAGCACATGACTTAATCCCTGCTTCCTCTGCGAAGGGCCTTTCTTTTACTTTTATGTTGAGTCAGTTTTCCTATTCTTTCTGTCTTCCACAAGCAAACACTAGTGTCAACTTTGTTACAACATTGTTATATGCTACGTATTGGACTTGTTATACTACTTTGTGTTGACGATATCCATGAGATAAATATGTTGAAAGTTGAAGCAAATGCTGAAACTTAATTCTTCCTTTGTGTTGATTAAATACCTTTTATTAGAGACTATTGCTTTATGAGTTAACTCTTATGCAAAACTGTTTGATGCTTGTCTCGAAAGTACTATTCATGAAAACGTTTAGCTTGTGTGATTCATTGTTTACTCATTATCTATTTGGTAGCAAACTATAGACCATTGACTTGGATCACTTCATTCATTTACATGTGCCTTACAATATTAGATGATCAAGATTATGATGGTAGCATGTCACCTCAAAAATTATTTTGTTTTTATCGTTTACCTACTCGAGGACGAGTAGGAACTAAGCTTGGGGATGCTGATACGTTCCATGAATGTTTTATATCAATTGCTAGATGTTTTATATACACTTTATATATTTTTATACATTTTCTGGGACTAACTATTAACAAGATGCCACAGTGCCAGTTCCTGTTTTCTGCTGTTTTTGTATTCCAGAAAAGCTAGTCTGGAAATATTCTCGGAATTGGACGAAAATTTACGGAGGCCCCTATTTTATCAGAAGACACCTGGAGTCCGAAGGGAGACGAAGTGGAGCCACGAGGGCCCCACACGTGGGCTCAGCGCTGCCAAGGATCTGCGGGCCCAGGGGTGGTGTCGTCACCTCGTGCACCGCCTCGCGACGCCCTTTGGCCTATATATTGCTCCTACCCCGTAACCCTAAAAGAATCGACGATTTCCCCAGAAAAGTTCCAGAGCTTCGCCGCCATCCGAAACACCTAATTCGGGGGATAGAAGTCTCTGTTTCGGCACCTTGCCGGGACGGGGAATTGCCCCTAGAGCCATCTCCATCGACGCCACCGCCTCTATCATCGCCGTTGCTGCCTCCCATGATGAGAGGGAGTAGTTCTCTCGGGGCTGAGGGATCTACCGGTAGCTATGTGGTTTATCTCTCTCTCCATGGTGTGATCTTGATGTGATCATGAGCTTTGTAATCTAGTTGAAAATAGATGTTACTCTTCATTATCTTATATGCTACTCAAGTGGTTTTATTAATGTAATCTCCGGAGTCACCTTTGTCCCACGGTGCGAAGTTGACAGTGTGCGCCCCGTGTGTGGCTCTTAGGCTAAAGATAACAGGAATACTTATCATGAGTTATTATTTGCGTTGGATGTCTCTATGAAATTGCGGTGTTTGTCTAGTACTATTTAGGGTGCTCAAGTTGACAGTGTGGGGTTCACCTAGATGTGGAATGCGACTTTAAGGTGTGCTGTTATAGCCCTACGCAGTGGATTGGTGTTCGTTATCCAACGAGAGAATAATTCAGAGTAGCATAGTGAAGAGGAAATATCTATGTATTCAATTATATTATTATTGTTGAGAGTGTCCACTAGTAAAGTATGATCCATAGGCCTTGTTTCTAAGCATTGAAACACCGTTTACAACCAGTTCTGCTACATGTTTGCTTGCTGCCATTTTTATTTCAGATTGCAATTACCATTTATAATCATCCATATCACTTGTATTTTAATATCTCTTCGCCGAACTAGTGCACCTATACATCTGACAAGTGTATTAGGTGTGTTGGGGACACAAGAGACTTCTTGTATCTTAATTGCAGGGTTGCTTGAGAGGGGTAACTTTGACCTCTACCTCCCTGAGTTCGATAAACCTTGGGTGATTCACTTAAGGGAAACTTGCTGCTGTTCTACAAACCTCTGCACTTGGAGGCCCAACACTGTCGACAAGAATAGAAGCGTGCCAAACCATATGTATACAAGAGTGTTTTGTGTCTTAAATTTCCAATATCCTACTCCGGGTGTGACCGGCTTCACCGGCTTCACTTCCTCTCTAGTGAGTTTCTGCACTTAGAGGTGAAAACTCTCCTTCGGGCGAACCGGATGGAATATTGTGTTTATTTGTAGTAGACTTTGGGATCCCACCTTCCTATGGACTAACCTAACACAACCAAGCAAAAAATTCCACTGTCGTACCCCCTCTCGGCTCCGGTCAAGGGGGTAGACGGGAACTTTGATCTTTTTCCAGCGGATTCGGGTTTCGCCGAAGTGGGTCCCGGAGCGTCGGAACCCCAACAAAACCTAGGTTGTGCCATACCATATGTATACAAGAGTGTTTTGTGTCTTAAATGTCCAATATCCTACTCCAGGGTGTGACCGGCTTCACCGGCTTCACTTCCTCTCCAGTGAGTTTCTGCACTTAGAGGTGAAAACTCCCCCTTCGGGCGAACCGGATGGAATATTGTGTTTATTTGGGTTAGAATTTTGTTTCCAACCTTCCTATGGTCTAACCTAACACAACAAAGCAAAAAAATCCACTGGCCTAACCCCTCTCGGATCCAGTCAAGGGGGTAGACGGGAACTTTGACTTTTTACAGCGAATTCAGGGTTTCGCCGAAGCGGGGCATCGGAGCGTCGTTACCCCACACAAACCTAGGTTGTGCCATACCATATGTATACAAGAGTGTTTTGTGTCTTAAATGTCGAATATCCTACTCCGGGGTGTGACCGGCTTCACCGACTTCACTTTCTCGCTAGTGAGTTTCTGCACTAAGAGGTGAAAAACTCCCGTTTCGGGCGAATCGGATGGAATATTGTGTTTATTCCAGTTAGAATTTGGTTTCCCACCTTCCTATGGCCTAACCTATCACAACCAAGCAAAAAAGTCCACTGGCCTACCCCCTTTCGGCGCCGTTCAAGGGTAGACGGGAACTTTGACTTTTTTCCACCGAATTCAGGGTTTCGCCGAAGTGGGGCATCGGAGCGTCGGAACCCCACACAAACCTAGGTTGTGCCATACCATATGTATACAAGAGTGTTTTGTGTCTTAAATGTCCAATATCCTACTCCGGGGTGTGACCGGCTTCACCGACTTCACTTTCTCTCTAGTGAGTTTCTGCACTAAGAGGTGAAAACTCCCGTTTCGGGCAAATCGGATGGAATATTGTGTTTATTTGGGGTAGACTTTGGTTTCCCACCTTCCTATGGCCTAACCTAACACAACCAAGCAAAAAAGTCCACTGGCCTACCCCCTTTCGACGCTGTTCACGGGGGTAGATGAAAACGTTAGGGTTTTTCCAGCGAATTCAGGGTTTCGCCGAAGCGGGGCATCGGAGCGTCGGAACCCCACACAAACTTAGGTTGTGCCATACCATATGTATACAAGTGTGTTGTGTGTTTTAAATGTCCGGTATCCTACTCCGGGGTGTGACCGGCTTCACCGACTTCACTTCCTCTTTAGTGAGTTTCTGCACTTAGAGGTGAAAACTCCCCCTTCGGGCGAACCAGATGGAATATTGTGTTTATTTGGGTTAGACTTTGGTTTCCCACCTTCCTATGGACTAACCTAACACAACCAAGCAAAAAATTCCACTGGCCTACCCCCTCTCGGCTCCGGTCAAGGGGGTAGACGGGAACTTTGACTTTTTCCAGCGGATTCGGGGGTTCGCCAAAGCGGGTCCCCGGAGCGTCGGAACCCCACCAAAATTTTGGGAATATTTTTTGTTGATTTTGGAATATTTACTAATATTATTGTGTAGTACAACTAAAATTTTGACTAACTTATATTGTTATGTAGTACAACTAAAGGAAAAATAGTAAGTTTCAAAAAACAAATAGCTACGCCGACGGCAATGCCGTCGGCGTATAGTTTACCCTAATAACTACGCCGCCACCTGGCCGGGAGAGGCAAAGAAAAAAAATACTTCGCATCCTCTCCCCGCGCCCATCCTCTCCCCGCCTCGGCCGCCTCCTCCCCACCCCGGCCGCCTCCGCCTCGCGCCGCCCGCCCCTCGCCGTCCTCCGCCCGCCCCACCCACTCCTCCGGCCGCCGCCCATCTTCGCCCTCTCCGGCCGCCCCTCCCCCCGTCCCTCCCTCTCCGGCCACCCCTCCCTCTGTCCCTCCTTCTCCGGCCGCCGCCCGTCCTCGCCCTCCCTGGCCACCACCGCAGCTCCGCCACCACCGCAACTGCTCCACAGGTAAGTGTACCAAATGTTAACTAGTGTTAGTTTAGGTTAGTTGATAGCTAGGGTTAATTAGTGTAGGTTAGTGCTACTGTTAGTTATAGTGTTAGTTTTAGGTTAGTTCTACTGGTAGTTTTAGGGTTAGTGCAGTGTTAGTTCTAGTGTTAGTGGTACTGTTAGTTCTAGTGGTAGTTATAGGGTTAGAATTAGTAGATTTTAATTTCTTGTTTTGGTCAAAATTATTTGTTAGGGTTAGAGATGATTATTAGGTAAATAGAGGAATTGTTGCTTATCTATGTCGATTATGTGCTTTTTCAGATGACGTAGCTTCCCGCCAGCCACCATCGTCGGTCCCGCGCGTTTAAATGTGCAACTTCTTCTCCAGCTGAGGAGGGGCCGCCTCGGTGTCCTTGTTGTGTCGCCCCCCTCCTCTGGAGCGTGTCCCTGACTTGCTGCGATGATCGATCATGCTTTAAGGGTATAAATCTTTCGCCCTGTCTTGTATTCTTATTGCATAGGTTTATTTTGGTCTAGATCATCAAGCAGTCGCGCAACCCGAGTCATCCCATCCGAAGAGTGACAAATTTGTAAATATGTAGATTATCCATCTTTGCATATTTATAACCGTAACTCTTTCGGATTGTCCTGTTGGACAGCGCGAGTATGTGTAGATCGAGTCGTGTTCCATGTTCTACCCCTTCCTGAGACGGAATTTCGGCAGCACCTCCCCGTTGTTTTTCGGATGCACACCCTCTCGGCTTGACAAGCCGAGAGGGTGTGCATCCGAAAAACAACGGGGAGGTGCTGCCGAAATTCCGTCTCGGGTCGGGGTAGAACATGGAACACGAGGGTGTGCATCCGAAGAACAACGGGGAGGTGCTGCCGAAATTCCGTCTCGGGTCGGGGTAGAACATGGAACACGACTCGATCTACACATACTTGGGTGGGATAGGCCCTTCCTATTAGAAGTTTAGGTGAACCCTTGCATGCTGTAATAGATAAAATTTGGCCATAATAAATTGGTGACATTGAATAAATTTACGGTGACATTGCATGCATTTAATTTCGTGTTATTATTATTTGGCTCATAGTAAAGCAGAGGATGACTGATAATGGGTGGATGTACAGTGGCCGAACTAGCATGGTTGACAGAACAGACGAGTGGGTATGGAAGACCAATTTGTTAGTGCAGGAGTTAGCGCGGGGTTCAAAGTCAGGCATTCGTCCAAACTGCCCTTGCGTTCGTTGCAAGATGCGTAAACGTCAGGGAAAGGATGAGATGACTAAATGATGCATGTAAAATGCATAAATGAACTTTGCATTATATTACTTATATTTCAATCATATTTGCATCATATAAGGGTTATATCATTGTTTTATATTGATTTTGGGAATATTTCACAGTTTCCCATTTATTTGGAATTAACCCTGCAGAACCAGAAAACCCCTTTTTCCATGTTTTTGACTTTCAGGGACTCAAACGACGTCCAAATGACCTAAGATTTTACGGGGCTCAATATTTGGAAGGAAGAAGACGTACGAGCCAAGGATCCGTGAAAAAGGAAGTTCGAGGAGGGAATTAGGTGGTCCCACGCGGCCAGATTCCCTAGCCGCGTGAGGCACCCTCTCTCCCCCTCGTGGCTCCGATGCTGTCCATTTTCGTCTCCATGGCTTCGTCTTGACCTAAAACCGACTATAAAAATAGTCCCCCGAGGAGTTTCGCAAGGAGGCGGCGGAGAAACACAAAACCACGAAACAGAGAGTCAGAAGGCTGCCGCCGGAGAAGATCGGAGGGGGAAACGCCGCCGGAATCACCTCCGAGGGCTCCACCCCCCTCCGGCGTGTTCATCATCAACATCTACAGCAAGATCATCTCCATCTCTCCACTGTAAACTCTTGGCAAACATGATATATGATGCAATATACTATTCCTTGATCTATTGTGTCTCCCCATCTATGTTTGAGAAGTGATTTGTTCATGGCAATAGTGAAATAGTTCGTTGATTGGTTGCATACAAGTTTTGTTATCTTTTATGATTGTCTTTATGTACAATATATGAGTGCACACATATGTTGGGGAATGCATGTAAGGTGATCACCGGTAATGTAATGGAGTGAGGGAGACTTGGGAGGACATGTAAACCTGAGACCGAGTCATGAAGTTACTTTATTGGGGGATATATATAGGGGACCTTAGAACTTAAGGCTATGGTGGGACTTTTATGTCTTAATAATTCTTGTGTGCTCATTTACTTGGCCATGAGATCCATCATAAGGGGTTTTAGTTCATTTACTTGGCTACACCTATTTATGGCTCCTTCCTAGAAGAAACAATTAAGACTGAAACATGTGCTTCACTAATTGTGACAACCACACGAATGAAATAACAATTGCTAGAACATTTGCTCCCTTGAGATATTTGCTACTTGCTACTTTGAGAAACTTGCTCTAAGAAACTTGCGTTTGAAACTTGATTGAGAAACTTGTTACTAGATAAACCCATTCCACATCACTTGCTTTCATTAGTTAGTTCCTTTCATATTTAAACTTATTGCTTTGCACAAACGGCCATATAAGAGGGTTATAGGGCTTTAGAGAATAGATAGTTTACCTTCAGCTCCTCGTGGGTTCGACACTCAAATACTTATCGAATTGTGCTACAGTGATTCCTTGCTCTTGGGGATTATCAAGCACTTTTCTGGCGCCGTTGCCGGGGAGCGTTGTGCTAAGCTTTTATTCTTGTTTGCATTGCATACTAACATATAAATCTAAAACATTATTATAAAATGGAAAACAACCAAACAATTATAGAACTGTATAATATCTATCTTGAGTTAGGACATGAAGTGTTTGAGGAGAAAATTAAATTTTATTTGCATAACAATCATGTTTGTGGTAGTACTAATTCGTTGAACACCTTTATTGCTAATGCTAAGGAAAACCTTAAGCTTGGGGAAGTTTGTTTTGATGAATATGATATTTTTAGTCCCCCAAGTTTGGAAGAGAAAATTTATTTTGATGATACTATGTCTCCCATTTATGATGATTACAATGATGTATATGATATTTTCAGTCCACCTACTATTGAGGATGAAAGTGATTTAATTGAGTTTGATGATCCATTATGCTCATTAGATGATAAGTCTTTATGTGGTGATTCTATTCAAAACTATGTGGTTATGTTTAACTTTAATGCTTGCAACTATTATGAGAGAGGAAGAGATAAGAATCCCCTTTATGTTTCTATGTTATTTAAAATGCAAGCTATTGATTATTATATGCATTGGTTACCTCAAATTTGTTGTTATTTATTCATATATAAAATTCCAATGCATAGGAAGAGAGTTAGACTTAAAAGTAAATTGTTTAATATTCTGTGGTGTGTTCCTTATGCTTTAATTTCCTATTCGGTTTGAGCACACCTTTATATCTTTACAACATGTAAAATATCTTTACCTACTGTTTTGTGACAATTAGTTTAAGATTTTCATTTTATATAAAATTTGGGAAAGTAAATGAGAAGGATGAGTAATGGAGAAGTTGGGGTCGACCTTGAACATGTGTTGTTCATGCCAATGGAACCGTTGCAAAGTCTCTATCATTAAAACTTTTCCCAAAGCTAAAACCAAATAAAAAGAGTGTTTATGTTGTATATATTTGCTTCTCCTTTTGCCTTTTTGCTAAATCAAAAACAACAAAAATATTTTCCTTCTTCTTTGATTGTTTCTCTTGATTCTTGCTTGGTTCTTTTTGTTTCTTTTTATTTTTATCTTCAGCTTAAGTTTTGGGTTTTTGAGTCAAGGTGCTTGTTTACTACCGTAACATCACCTTTGTATCTTATTTTTCATCTTAATGGCAAGAATAACCTCTTTTGAGAGGTAGGATTAAACAATAGTGATTTGCTGTCCAGAAAACAGATTCCTGAGCTTCACTGCGAAAAATGTATAAAATCACAGAAGAGGAATTTTGACCTGATATTTTACGACAGCAATATTCAGTTATTAATACACATTTCATTAGTTCAAAGTTTTCTGATTTGAGCAACGTAAGTGCCTCTGAAAATTCACTCTTTACGGGCTGTCCAGTTTTTGACAGATTCTGTCTTTATTTTGCATTACTCTCATTACTTGTGTTTTGTGTGGTTCTATTGATCAAAGAGCAATACACAACCATAGTAATATTAGCTAATGTGTAGAATCAACTCATGATATGTCTTTGCTGTACCTATGAGGATTTCATTTATGGAGACACTAACCCCTCTAATCAAGTTTTATGATGAGTTTTGTGTGAAGAGAACTTTCAAGTGGAAGAGTTGAGGGTGATGAATAAAGATCACGAGGGACAAACACTCAAGCTTGGGGATGTTACCCCTAGGCTCACCCTACATATATCAAATAAGTACAAGAATTTAAGCTTGGGGATGCCAAGCCACCTCACTCCAACCATCTTGATACCAAGTAAGTAAGCCTAGCTATATGGCTATAAAGAAAGCGCTTTACGGGAGGCAACCCGGTTGTTTTTACTTTTGATTTTCTTTGTGTCCTCTTGCTGTAACAAGAGACTTAGTTTTTAGTTTAGTTTCTGGAATTCTTAATAAAGTGCCAAGTTTTACCTATTTTGGCTTGAAAAAGTTGCTTTTGCATTCGGAGATTTTATTCCAGCACGAATCTGTGCACGGTATGATTTTTAATTCCTATTCTGTAACTCCGAATGAGCTGATATTTGAACTGTAGTTGCAACTTTTCATCCTCTGTAGCATGAATTTTTTCAGATTTTTCGACATATTTAAGTAGGGTAGAAAAATACGTTTTGCTGCTGCTGTTTTTCTGGACAGATTCTGTCCCATTTTGTTTGATGCATTCTTTGAACTTTTAACTTGAATCTTTTTATCCAATTGAGTTTATAAGTAGGCATACAACATTATACACTTTCTGGACATTCATATGAATTTTTGTTTAAGGATTTTATGCAGCAAGCAATTCATTTGTCTATCACTACTAATGTCACCCCACAGAAAAGAAATGGGAGAAACGGTGTTTTGAAGTTTTTTCACAGGGATTAGAGGAGATGCACCAAGAGCTATCCAAGGATGGTGAAGACCATAAGCTTGGGGATGTGAAGACAACCCCACTGGACCAACACACTCTCGGTTTGCACACGTCTAACTTCTGTTTTTCGATCAATGCACTTATCGCATAAACTTGGAGCGTCTTTTATTTGCTTTTTATTTTTTGATTTTTGTTTGTCTTGAGACCACCACTATCATTTATATATGAGAGAGCTACTGGAAATTTGGGTTGAATTAAGTTGGATGCTATTAAAAAGATTGGGAAAGGGATGTTTGAGTTGATTCAAAAAGATACATATAGTTGCATGATTCATGTGCTTTTTAATGAGTATTAATTTGCAAGTGTTTTATCAAGAGCTATCTTTTATTCATGTTTTGATGCTGAATGTTACTTTACTTTGTTTAACATGGATTGGTTAGTTCTATGGACACTTATGCATGCATTTAGACGGTCAACTTTCTCCCTCTTGCTAGCCCAAAAATTCCAACAAGTAAAAACTTGTTTTCCAACACCTTCAACCAAAGTTTTTCCAGTGAGTCCACCATATCTACCTATTAGCTTTATGCTATTCCGAGTATGTTTATCATGTTATTTTGTATTATCTATACTTCTGAATTAAAATGCTTATGTTATTGATTGTTATGGGAAAAGTTGGTTAAAGAGCTCTCACGAACTTGATGCACACTTTACTTTCATTGCACTTAATAAACATGACCATTGTGATTAAAATTATGAAGTTGTGAGCTTGACAAGAGTCTTGGTTGGGAGTTAGCTCATATGTGCTGTCACATGGCAAGCTTTCAACGTGCTCTTTATATTTAGTTGATATCATGTACTTTTGTTTATGGATGCTTATCATGGTGCCAAATAAATGCGGAAACTTAGTAAGTTTAATGAGTTTGTATAAATGGCTAGAGAGACGCCTGGGCCGCTAATCTAAGCCATGCATCATTCATGGTGGAAATTTACTTACATGCTATGGTGAACCTTCAGTGATGCACCTCACAATAAAAAGCTATACCAATAGTAAATAAAAAGGTGTTGAGATTGTTCATTTTGTTTGTTTGTCTTGTCATTTTGACATGGGCTTGTTCCATGTCCTGGGACAAGAGGTACCCCAGTTGACGCTCTTGATGACGCTATTATATTACTTACAATGACCTTAACTTGAACTTGCTTGTGTCCCAAGTTGAGTAACACCGTGGTGTAGGTACTCGTATTCACGGGGCATGAGACATTCAACCCATACTTTGTCAAGCACACTACTCATATTTGCTTTCACTTTAAACTTTAACCATTCAAGATGCTATGATAGGGGTAATGAGAGCTTGACACCAATGAATACCACATTGCAAACATTAACTTAAGTAGAAGCATTTGGAAGTTAGATGAAACTTATTCATGTTTTACCTCTACTCATTTATCTATCTTTCCAAAGTGTCCACCTTTTATATTCAGATTTCAAGAATACTCTATGACCATTATAGGATGTTTTTACTTTTCATTATGCATACATTTGGTCCATAGTACTTTCTTCTATGTTACACTTTGTGAATTATCATTGAACATCCTTTCATTGAATATTTGATATCACTTTATAATCTATCTTGTATATTGCTACTCCTTTGAAGAATGAATCATTTGACTCTATGTAGCAATAGTAATCATCTTTGATATCCATTGATAGTATTAAAATGCAAAGTCCATGTTAGTTTTATCACCTTCATACTCGAGGACGAGTATAGGTTAAGCTTGGGGATGTTGATGCATGTAAAATGCATACATGAACTTTGCATTATATTACTTATATTTCAATCATATTTGCATCATATAAGGGTTATATCATTGTTTTATATTGATTTTGGGAATATTTCACAGTTTCCCCATTTATTTGGAATTAACCCTGCAGAACCAGAAAACCCTTTTTCCATGTTTTTGACTTTCAGGGACTCAAACGACGTCCAAATGACCTAAGATTTTACGGGGCCCAATATTTGGAAGGAAGAAGACGTACGAGCCAAGGATCCGCGAAAAAGGAAGTCCGAGGAGGGAATTAGGTGGTCCCACGCGGCCAGATTCCTGGCCCGTGAGGCACCCTCTCCCCCTCGTGGCTCCGATGCCGTCCGTTTTCGTCTCCGTGGCTTCGTCTTGACCTAAAACCGACTATAAAAATAGTCCCCCGAGGAGTTTCGCGAGGAGGCGGCGGAGAAACACAAAACCACGAAACAGAGAGTCAGAAGGCTGCCGCCGGAGAAGATCGGAGGGGGGAAACGCCGCCGGAATCACCTCCGGAGGGCTCCACCCCCCTCCGGCGTGTTCATCATCAACATCTACAGCAAGATCATCTCCATCTCTCCACTGTAAACTCTTGGCAAACATGATATATGATGCAATATACTATTCCCTTGATCTATTGTGTCTCCCCATCTATGTTTGAGAAGTGATTTGTTCATGGCAATAGTGAAATAGTTCGTTGATTGGTTGCATACAAGTTTTGTTATCTTTTATGATTGTCTTTATGTACAATATATGAGTGCACACATATGTTGGGGAATGCATGTAAGGTGATCACCGGTAATGTAATGGAGTGAGGGAGACTTGGAGGACATGTAAACCTGAGACCGAGTCATGAAGTTACTTTATTGGGGGATATATAGGGGACCTTAGAACTTAAGGCTATGGTGGGACTTTTATGTCTTAATAATTCTTGTGTGCTCATTTACTTGGCCATGAGATCCATCATAAGGGGTTTTAGTTCATTTACTTGGCTACACCTATTTATGGCTCCTTCCTAGAAGAAACAATTAAGACTGAAACATGTGCTTCACTAATTGTGACAACCACACGAATGAAATAACAATTGCTAGAACATTTGCTCCCTTGAGATATTTGCTACTTGAGATATTTGCTACTTGCTACTTTGAGAAACTTGCTCTAAGAAACTTGCGTTTGAAACTTGATTGAGAAACTTGTTACTAGATAAACCCATTCCACATCACTTGCTTTCATTAGTTAGTTCCTTTCATATTTAAACTTATTGCTTTGCACAAACGGCCATATAAGAGGGTTATAGGGCTTTAGAGAATAGATAGTTTACCTTCAGCTCCTCGTGGGTTCGACACTCAAATACTTATCGAATTGTGCTACAGTGATTCCTTGCTCTTGGGGATTATCACTAAACACCTCTGGTCTCGTGGGTATATGCCGAAATTCGTCATGACAGTCGACTTTGATGAGTACGAACGCGAGAATGGTAGGGTGATGCAGCAGCGGATCAATGGCAATGATGATGATGGGATTACAAACTGGCTAGGGTATCTCCGTGATGGCGACGTGCTAGATTCGCCACCCTCACAGGAGGAACCGCCTGAACCGGAGGAGCCTCCAGAACCGGAGGAACTGCGTGAACCAGAGGACCCGAAGCCAACCGCGAAGGCCTTCTTTGATATGATGGCCTCGTCTCAGAGGCCGCTGTATGAGGGTGCAAACATTTCTCAGCTCGATGCCATCTCGCAAGCACTAGCCAAAAAGCTCGAGTACGGCAACACCCGTTCATGCTTTGAAGCGCATCTGCAAACATATGGTAACATGTTTCCCGAAGGGCATTGTCTGTCTAAAAGCATGTACGAAACGAAGAAAATCCTACGAGATCTCAGCATGGATTATGAAAAGATAGATTGTTGTCCAAAAGGATGCCTTTTGTTTTGGAAACAGTTTGCGGATGACAAGTACTGTAGCATGTGTGGGGCCTCTAGGTATCATGAGGTAAACGGAGCCGATTGTCAGAAGACGCAGACAAAACTCGCCATTAAGATTCTTCGTTACCTCCCATTCATAAACAAAGAGTCTGCCACACAGATGCAGTAGCACAAGACGGGGAAGAGATACAAGGATGAGCACGGACGGGTAAAGACGGGACATCCATCTGATGGTACGACATGGAAGAACTTTGATAAGAAACACCCCGATGAGGCAGCAGAGGCTCGAAACGTCAGAATCGCGATAGCAACCGATGGATTCAATCCATATGGTATGTCGACTGCCTCGTACAGCTGCTGGCCCGTGTTTGTTATTCCGCTCAATCTCCCTGCCGAAGCCCTAATGCAAAGGAAGACCATATTCCTGTCGCTGATCATTCCAGGTCCTGAATACCACTACTAGGAAACTGCCTTTCTGTGGATCACATTTCTGTGGCGCACCTTTCCATGTGCGCCACAGAAAGTCACATTCTGTGGCGCACCAGGCCACATGCGCCACAGAAATGTCACTTTCTGTGGCGCACCTTGCCATGTGCGCCACAGAATGTGACTTTCTGTGGCGCATGTAGCCTGGTGCACCACAGAAATGTCACATTTCTGTGGCGCACATGGAAAGGTGTGCCACAGAAAGGGACATTTCAGTGGCGCATGTGGCCTGTGCGCCACAGAAAGTCACTTTTCTGTGGCGCATGTGCTCCATGCGCCACAGAAAGTCACATTTCTGTGGCGCATGGAGGCTGGTGCGCCACAGAAAAAAACATTCCCTCTCACGCATGCCTACCCCCCCCCCCCCGGTGGATCGCCTTTTCAGTTCTGTAAACAAGAAAAGAAAATGATAAAAATTTCAAAAAATACAATCCTTTGACATGTAGTTTCGTCTTAGTGTCTAGTTGGTATAGAAATTTTGAAATATGAATTTTGACCTTTTTTGCAAAAAACAGGAAAAAAACTTTCCAGGGGCATAACTTTTGCATACGATGTCGAAAAAATGCATTTAATATATCAAAAAAATCGTGAGAAATAAAGGAACTCGATTTCACCGGGATTTATCCGGTGAACTTTTCTCAGAATCGGGAAATTCCAAAAGAGTAAAAAGTTATTTCAAACAGAAGATTTCTATCTACAAAATCAAAAAAATAAAAAATTCAAATTTTTTGGATTTGTTGAAATTTTTGGATTTTTTGAAGTTTTCTGGATTTTTTGTATATTTTTGAATTTTTTGGTTTTTTGAATTTTTTGAATTTTTCTGGATTTTTTGATCTTCTTTCTGAAGTTTTTAAATATTTTTGGATTTTTTAAACACATATATACACATATCATACATAAACTACATACACATATATACACATACACAAGGGTTAAGTGGGTTGATATGATACTATTATCAATAAGAACTTGAGTAGCATGAGGGTAGTTCAAATGAATGGAACTTAGAAGTTAAGCGTGCTTGGATTGGAGCAATCTGAGGATGGGTGACCTACTGGGAAGTCATCATTTGAGATATGCTTCGAGTGTTAAAAATGTTCAAAAAATTCAAATATTTAGGATTTTCCAAATTATTTCATTTTCTGATTTTTTTTTATTTTTTTTTTTGAATTTTTGGATTTTTTTGAATTTTTTGAAAATCCAGATCTAGATCTGGCCGCCCTTTTTTTAAAATTCAAAAAAAAATTATGTGGCGCACCGGGGTTGGGGTGCGCCACAGAATTGCTGTTTTCTATGGCGCATCTGTTTTCTAGGGGTGCGCCACAGAAATTTTTCTGTGGCGCACGGACGTGGTGCGCCACAGAATAAATATTTTTGTGGCGTGATGTCTGTGGCGCACCCACCATGCGCCACTGAAAGGCACAGTGGGTGCGCCACAGAATGCCTTTTCCCTACTAGTGTACCCGGGGAAGAATTTAAGTGTCTACATGCAGCCGATTGTGGATGATCTGCACCACTCTTGGCACCACGGGACGTTGACATATGATTGTGCATCGAAAACAAACTTCTTGATGAAAGTTTGGTTCCACAATTCCATGCACGACATGCCCAGGTACGCCCTATTCTGCGGATGGTGTACAGCTGGTAAGTGGCCATGCCCAGTGTGCAGGAACCGACTTGAGTTCATGTGGCTAAGCGCGGGTAAAAAGTATTCCGCGTTTGACACACATAGAAAGTTCCTCAAAAGAGGGCATCGGTTTAGAGAACACAAAAAGAACTTCAAGAAGGGCAGAGTTGAGCGTGAAGAAAAAGAGATACCAACTTTTGATGGTGCAGCTGTTGATGCCGAGCTACGTGCTCTCGTGCCTGCCGAGGGAAAAGGCCCACGATATGTGGGATATGGTGTGACACACAACTGGACTCACGTGGCAGGCTTGACACAGCTCGAATATTACAAGGACCTCGAACTTCCCCATAGCATCGATGTGATGCACACCGAAAAGAATGTTGGAGAGTCCCTCTTTCACACAGTCCTAAACATTCCTGAGAAGTCGAAGGATAATGTTAAGGCTAGAGTCGATGTCAAGAAGCTCTGTGATAGGAAGAGATTACACATGAAGCCTCCTGAAGGCCGTCGAAAGAACTGGTTCAAGCCGCATGCCGACTTCTGCCTTAATAGTATGCAAAAGTCTGAGGCATTCTGTTGGCTCAAATTCGTCGTGATGTTCCCGGATGGCTATTGTTCGAATATAAGTAAGGGAGTCAATATAAAATCGGGAAAATTCACCGGGCTCAAGAGTCACGACTATCATATATGGATTGAGCGGCTGCTACCGGTGATGGTTCGAGGGTATCTCCCCGACCGTGTCTGGCGAGTGCTCGCGGAGTTGAGCCATTTCTTCCGCACGCTTTGTGCTAAGCAGATATGTCCCCTGATTATTCAGAAGCTGCATCATCTAGTACCGGAGTTGCTATGTAACTTAGAGACGATATTTCCGCCAGGCTTCTTTACTCCGATGACACATCTTGTTGTGCATCTCGCGAACGAGGCACTCTTGGGTGGACCGGTGCAGTTTCGTTGGCTGTTTTGTATTGAGAGAGAGTTTCAGTATATTCGAACTAAATGTGGAAACAAAAATAAGATTGAAGCAAGCATAGCTGAGGCAACTATCCTCCAGGATATGACAGATGCCACGCTAACGTACTATCCCGATGATGTTCCCACTATGCATAACCAGGCCTCTCAGTACAATGTCGATGAGCCCAAGCAAGACCCCAAGCTCGCCCTCTTCCAGTTTCCCGGTGGCAAGGCCGGTGGCGCAAAAAGGTATACCTTGACCAATGAAGAGCTGGAGTGCATAATGCTCTATGTGCTTATGAACATGAAGGAAGAGGTCCGCGACGGGGAGGAGGAATAGGGCAGTTTCCTTAGGTAAAATGGTGAACAAATTACTTTGCAACTACTAACTCAGTTTTGGTCTAATACGTATTTTCTCCTTTTAGCCAATTCAAGGATGAAATGTGGTCGGGAACATCAGAGGGACCCGATGAAGCCGAGTTGGACACTCTTTTGAAAGAGGGTGCCCCCGGAAAGAAAAAATTCATGACTTGGTTCAGGGAAAAGGTAATTTCTAACCTGTCCCTTCTACCTTGCAATCCGTGTCTTGTCCCTCCTACTAATGCACAAACAATTTGTACTTGTAGGGAGCTGATCCCAACGTTGTGATGTCGGATGAGTTGAGATGTGTCTCCCAAAGTTGTAACCGTAGAGTCGAGATGTATGAGAAGTATGATGTGAATGGGTATTGCTTCCATACAGAGTTTCACCAGAACAGTCGGCCTAATGCAAAGACTATAAATACCGGGGTCTTCACCAAAGGAGCCGGTGAATTTGATTACTACGGAAGGTTACAGAACGTATACGAGCTGACGTTCAATAACACGAACATAGAACTCAAGCTTGTTGTGTTCAAATGCCACTGGTTCGACCCTGTGAATGGACATAGAAGTACCCCTTCCATTGGGTTAGTTGAAGTTAAGCCTTCAACCACCTACGAGGGATCCGATGTCTTTCTTGTGGCTCACCAAGCCAGGCAAGTTTATTATTTGCCCTACCCATGCAAGAAAGGGGAACTCATTGGCTGGGAAGTCGTGTTCCATGTATTGCCACATGGTAAGCTACCCATTCCCTCCGAAGACGATTACAACAACATTGACCCTAAAACATACGAGGGGATTTTCTATCAAGAGGAACAAACCTTTGGGGACTTTGTCATACAAGGTCTTGAGGACCGCGAGGACAATGCACAGACAGGTGGTGACTTAGTGGTGGATGTAAAGGACATAGATATGCTCAACAAGTTACATTGTGATGTCGATGATGAGCCTCCACCGTGCGATGAGGTTCCAACTTACACACGTGATAGTGATGTTGATAGTGATGATGAGAACCCAAGACTTAATTATGAGACTGATGATTCGGGGTGAGGGTCTTTTATGTCCTTATGCGTAGTATTTACTTTTCAACATGCTTAGTCTTTCAACATGCTTCTTCTTAATTGCATTACATCTTTATTCTTATTTTCTACATTTTATTATGTCTTTATTATGCTTAGTATTTATTTTTCAACATGCTTATTAATTGCATTACGTCTTTATACTTCTTAATTCGATCATGTCTTTATGCTTAATTGTTTACCCTTTCTAAATGCAGGTGATTGACCAAGATGAGCCAAGGCAAGGAATCATCGGCCTCCTTGCTGAAGACGTTGCGCCAGAAGAAAGCTACTAAAAGTGTAAGAGAGCCTATTCCGAACCCGCGTTACCTGTCTGACAGTGGTGAGAGAGGAGGTGCTAGACGAGGGGGAGGTGCCGATGCACTTCCTCCGAGGGGACGAGGTGCAGGACGAGGGCGAGGTGCGGGACGAGCACGAGGTGAGGGAGGACGAGGGCGAGGTGTAGGACGAGCACGAGGTGGGGGCGACGTGTCTTCGGACATACCCTCCGCTTCTGGCGATGTGGCTTACGAGGAGACAGAGTCTCGAGACAATGGGACGGAGTCTCGAGACGAGGGGACGGAGTCTCGAGGCCAGGAGACGGGGGCCTCCGCGTCGCAGAAGAAGCCAAAGATTCGTGGGGAATCCCAGGTCCATGAGGAGTCAAAGGAACCTGCTACCAGGAGGAGAAAATCCTCATTGTGCCTAATGGGATTAAGTAAGTGACTATACTAATTTTGAACATGGTAATTTCATTGTGGTCAGTACAATTTGACATGTACTAATGTTTAATTATTGTGCAGCAATTGGACATATCCTCACGGAGCCCGTGCGCCTAACACCATGATTGGAGCTTTGATTAGGAAGTATTGGTCGGGTTTGTACAGTATAGTCCCCAACGGCGAGAGGAAGCTAGACACCCATTGGGTAGACTATCAGGCCGCCCATCACCCGGGCTTCGGGAAATGTTCTGACGCCATGATCACCAAGTTTTGGGTAAGTTGAACTTTTCGAATTTCGTTCATAGTTGATGTCCCCACCATGCTCTCACAATTTTTTTTTGTGCATGATTAAAGAAATTCTATAGGGTACTTCCTGAGGAGCGTGCCAAGGCGGACAGGACTTTGGAGGGGGCTTGCAAGAAGTTGGCATGACAGCAATTCTGCAATGTAAAGCATACCTCCGTCAATCATTACAGTTCTGAGAAGTTATGCAAGACGGCGCCGAAGAATCAGAATGTGATGGAACAACCTGATATGACCATGGAGGATTACCTATCGGTAAGTAAATTGTCAATGAGATTACATGTTGCTGCTAAGTTGCAATTGCATCGCATGAGTATTGTTTTTTCAGGTTATGACACAATGGGCCTATGGTAATGCAGACGCGTGGGAGGCGTTGGCGTTGAGATGGCTTGGGCAGAACGCCGAGTTCAAAGCCTTGAGCGAGCGGAACAAGGCAAACCGCGGGAGCAGGGGGACACATTGTGCGGGAGCCCGCAACCATGATCGCTTCAAGGCAAAGCTGGTATATATATATACATGGAACAACCTTCATTTATTTCCCCTCATATTCCTACTTGATACGCATAACACTTTTTTGGCAATGCAGGAGGCCGATATCGGGGAGCCTGTGTCGGACATGCAAGCATGGGAGAGGATGAAGATGAAGAAGATCGATCTATCCGAGCCTCAGCCCTCGCTTCCCGATTACTACGGCAGTGCCGAGGAGAGCAAAAATAGGTACGTCTCGACGTTCAAGGGTTTTAATCCGAGGTGGATTACCCTCTTGAGCATGACACCGACGAGAGAGCGATGGTCGATCCTGGCCGGGTACGGTTGGGAGCATGGCCGTTTGCCCTGTCTTAGTGCGGTAATCCCGCATACTCCTGAGTTGGGCCTCACGTGTATCAAGGCTACACTCACCGCCGACGACCCCCCTGTCCTGCCTCCTCGACAGCCTTCCCGAGCTCGCCCCGATGTAAGTTTTTCTCAATTTCATTCTCTTTCCGACATTCGTTCCTAAATGGCTAAGTTGACGAGATTCGTTCATTTTTTAAATTGTAGCCTGATTTCGAGGCGGCCTACGATGCCGCTTACACGGACTATGCGGCGGAGTATCAGCCTCAACTGGAGAAGAGAGCGGCCTATGACAAGTGGGAAGAGTTGCGCGATGCTGTAAGTTTCAACCTTTATATTTGCAAAATATAACAAGTCCCATTTCCTCTAGTTTGAACCTTCTTTTTCTACAACTCCTGACATCTAAACTATCTTGTAGTCTCACGAGAAGTTTTTTGCCACTGGAGAGCGGGATCCGCTGCCTCCGCGTCCAGCTAGGGTGGGGATGCCGCCCATGTGCCCATCGAGAGAGGTGTTCGCTCGCACATACAAGCCAAGGACTCCGGGAAGTTATTTGCCAAACCAGTTGTTTCCGCCGTACTGTGTTTTCCAAGTTGCTAACTTGGACTCAAACATGTAGGGATCGGGATGCTCCAGGAATGCACCCTTTGGTCGTGCTTCTGCCTTGCCGACTTCCACGCGCGCGCTCATAGAGCATGGCGGTGGTGGTGCCTCGCCGAGTTGGTCGTGCGAGACCACACCGTCCCGTGCCTCGCCGGGTTCGGCGTGTGATTCGACGGCGGCTGCCCCACGTGGTCGGTCGCCTAATCTCACACGGACAGATAAGAAAACGATATAGCATAGATACTACTCCATAATTTAAAATGGCATGAGAAAACATATTGTAGCCTTACCATTGTCATTTAAGTCAAGCTAAATCGTAAGGAAATGCATTACTCTACCAGGATACCACTCTTCTAGATTTGACACATGAATACACTCACAATACAGCCTGGCATTACATAAGAAGCATTCTAAGTTTACTCCACGCTGATTGCAGCGGTTGAGCATATCTCCAGGGAACACTTGAACGAAGTAGATCCAAATATTTATCTATAATCGTTAGTATCATGTGATAATGCATCTATGGTCTCAAACGTGATCTGCTACTCCATCATCTACCATATTAACATTACATGATCAATCTATCTGCTGATGGGCAAGTGGAGGAATATAAAAGGTCAGTCAATGGAAGTAACTATCATACTATCTAAGGAAATAACTACCGTACCATAATTAGAAGACTGGAACGAAGCAAACAGTTGTAATCTTGCTGAGACAATCAGTGTTATTTCTAAACATATACCACCTTGAGCGAACTGGCAGTACATCAGCAGCAAGTAGAGCAACAACTTACTGGGCTCAATCAATTATAAATATTAATGGATGGAAAATAAATTCGGATTAATGCCTCATAGGAAAGAAAGGATTATCATAAGTACTTGTAGAGATCTTCGAAGAAAAAGAACTTCGCTTCGTTACCTGCAAAATATATTGATCCAGCTCCGACTGAATCTCCTCTCAAAGTCCAATCTGGATCCGTGTTTTCCGCTTCCAAAGCACGATGATGGAGGCACTCGGACGTGGATGTAGAAGCAAAGGATTTGTGGCGGTTTGTCGCGACGGACGTCCGGTACTTTGAAGAATCAACTTGACACGTACACAAATGTTGAGCGCCCAGCCTCGGCATGTTTTCACGTCCCAAATTAGGATCCCAGGTCTGTTTAAAATCGCATCTTAATTACCTCCGTGCGTGTTGGATGCAATTTTTTTTTTAAACCTGTTCGATCCATGGAAGGCAACAATCTTAATTACAGTGAGCCCATGGAAGCCAACCATCAATTTAAAAGATACGCGGTAGTGGCAAAGCTATCGTATATTATGCAGACTGACGGAAACGGAAGAAGGTCAGCGGAGGAAACTTCTGACCAGGATGGTTTTTGTCCTTGCAACAGCAGGCGGCGTGACCTCCGATCCTGTGCTTGTCTCCTTGATCGGATGTATTTTGTCCTCTACACACCAATGACGCTCCGGCCGGTGGCAATGCATGCATGCAATCTTCTTTCTTTTTCCGATGGATCCTCGTTGCATACAGCACAACACCATGCGTTTTGTAGGAAGCACGAAAGCTTAAAAAACTGAGGCTCCTAGATTTAGCTGCACCATGAAAAACTAACAGATTCGTCTAGGGTGTCTGCCAAGGAGGAGATGGCACGTGAAAGATTCGTGAAGGAGAAAGGGGTGATGAGATGCTAGAAGCAGGAGGCTGCCCTAGTTCGATTAAACTTCCTTACCAAGATCGGTTTTCTCCTCGTGGCCGCCGGCGGGAGTCACCTCCGATCTCACCTCCAATTTTGTCTTTTCCTCCTGGGCATCTACAGATTGATCCTTGGTTTTTATAACTCATTTTTAGGTTAAAAATATTTTCACAAACACTAGACTCAACGTCGACCAGTAGAAGGGTTTCCTACAGGCAGTACTGCTCTGATACCAACTTGTAGCGCCCCGACCCGACTGCTATACAGTGATACTGTGTCTCCGGTTATCCGATACCACCAGACACACTATCAAAGCATAATAGAGAGGTCAAAACTTGTGGAACAACGGGCACATCACAGACTCTACGACTCAAAGCATTATAGTTCAACTCTTATAATAGAGAAAGATAGCAAATATTACAACCAGAGGTCACAGACCCAACAGTACATCATGCGGAAGCAAATTCAGCTGTTCTAAACAACAAGATCCAAATTATGGCCTAAGAGGCCTAAAGGTAAACATTCCAGCGCCAGCTGTTTCGGGATGTCCCAAGCTGCCACCTGGGAACCCCAGACTACTCGTCGACGTCCACATAGAACCCACCTTCAGTGTCGGTGAAGTGCTCCCCTGAAACCAAATAAACAACGTTGAGTTCGACGAACTCTGCAAGATTATTAGAGCTACTAGCTCGATGATTGGCTTTCAAAGGTTTTATGGCTATTTTGCATAAAGCTGGTTTTCTTTATAAAAGACATCTGGCATCGACTAATCAGAATATTTTCGAAAGAGGGTAAGAAGTAAACTCTTTTCTTTCGCTCATCTTCATCAGCAACCACCACCAATCACTTCACCTGTCTACAAAGGCACCTCCCCGAATCACACTCGAGGAAGTCAACCTTACAAATCTTGGTAGTACCTTTAGTACTCAGGTTTTAATCATTCCATTCAAGTTATTCTATGGTCCCTGAATCCGGCACCAAGTCGTCCTTAACCGTGGACACGGCTTTTCGAAAAGATTTACCCTGCAGGGGTGTACAATGTTTACCACGCGTACCGTCGGGCCTATTACATGTACAATTAGCTCTCTTCCTTGGAAAGCCGGCTGGGTGGGAGCGGTGTCGACTTCTCCCTCGTTAAGGACTTTCCAGGATCATCAGTGGCGGTAGGGCTGCCAGGATTACAACACCCCGCCCCACGGGCACTCATTTTCCTAACACCACCATCCTCATCTCAGTTCATACCACCATCATCACGGCCACGCAAATGGAAGCCCGAACTAGAGGACCCTGGCTAGCCCCGCTCGAGTTATTTAGTCTATGAGGGTTCCTGCAATTGCATAGGCCTCACGCATGGGTGCACGCTCGGTCTTGGCTCGAAGGGGAGAACTCGCACTTAGGCGGCGAGAACGAGACAACCCACCACATTCCATGTGGCCCCTCATCCCCGCTTTTAGCAATTTATTATCCCTCACCACATTTTCCATCACATCCGGCCATTCCATCCACTGTTCCAACATTGTAACATCCACCGGACATCTAAGCATTTAAACTAAGCATGGCTAAACATATACATAGCAAGTATAACTATCTCGGGCCAACACTTCAATCCTATGGATATTTAGGAAGGATACATGTAATGGCAACAGATTTCTAATGCAACTAGTAGGATACTCTAATCCAAGCAAAAGACATTTGGAACCGAATGCAATATTATAGTGGGGAAAATAATTGCGGAAATATAGGGGGAGACATGCTCAGAGGGGGGATTACGCTTGCCTTGTTCTGGGGGCTGGTAATACGGTTCGTCAGGGTATTGCGGTGGAACCCCGACTGCTTGATCTATCGATGCATAAAACACCACGAAAGGACACAATCAATAATCACTCATACATAGCAAATGCAATGCGCAAGCACATGATGACATGACGTTTTAATGCACTGTATTCTAACTACAAGTTAAATGGGGTGCAAAGAATATTTCTAATAACCAATACAATTAAACCCCATGATTACTTAATGATCTTCCTAAACCTTTAGAGGAATACAGTACTGATATTGTGCTCAGATATGCATGGAAATGATGTTAATGGACAGTACATGCTTGTATGAGCATTTTGATATATTAAACACAATTTTCTGAAATACCATTCAAAAGTTATTGCATTTTCAAAATTGGGTTTAGTGCTGCCATTTTAGCAAGTTATTTTAAACATCACTAAAACTAAATATCCATGTGTGGAGGAGTGGGGAAACATGAAGTATATTAAGTGCTGAACATTTTGAGAGGTCACACCTAATTTTTGGATCATTATTAAATAAGTTATGAATTTCCTAAAACCCTTTTCTTTTCTGCCATTTTTAGTATTCCATTTAACCAGAGCGTAAAATTAATTCAATTATGTCCAAATAAAAATATGGGTGTGTGAAGGTTGTTAAGACAAACATTTTGACACCTTATTTGCTCCATTTGGATGAACAGAGCAAAAGATATGAATTTCCAGAGTTTCACTTTTATTAATTACTTTCTGTAATTATTTAATAAGTGCACAACTTATAATACAACATTTATGCCAAACTGAGGTTAACAGATAGAGCACAACCAGATCTACACCTAGAATTTTGAATCATCGAATTTGGTTCATTTTTCAATTTACTATGCATTTTAGAAGAAAAGACTTGGATCTGTTTTCAGTTTTCAATTTCTTTTAATTTGCAGAAAGAGGCTGAAACGTTTTGCACCGGGCAGGGCCTTACCCACGCGGTGCTGCCCACTGACATGTGGCCCTTGAGCCAAGTCAGCAGCCACGCGACACGGAGGCCCACGGCCACGTTGACTGGAGCGGCGGCGCTGACTGACGCGCTCGCGCGCGGTGACCACCTACGGCGGCGAGCACGGCTTCGGCGAGTTAGTGCGCAAGGTGGCGAGCTAAGGTGTTCATTCAAGGCGCACTTCCCCAGACCATCTGCTGGCGGAGCTAGGGACCTAAAGGTCGCCGGAGTTGAGCACGGCGACGAACTACGGCGGCGGTTGCGCACGGCCTACGGCGACAACTACTGCTACCCGTCGGAGTAGAGGGAGAGGAGGAGGACGGAGATGTCCAGAAGATGCGCGTGCTCACCCTCGATGCGTGGGTAGGCTCGGCGGAGGCGGGGAAGGTCGGGGTCGCCGGTGATGTTGCCCGGAGCGTGGCGGTCGTCGAGGAAGAAGAGCTCGTTTTCCCGGAGCTACACGGCGTCCCGGCTCAATTCGTTCGTCGTGGAGGTAGAGGGCGATGACGCGGAGCTCGTGCTACCCTTCGATCTGCTCGGGGTGACCTCAGGTGACGGCGGCATGCTCGGCAGCCGGCGACTTGGTTTCGGCCATGGAGAAAAAGGGAACGAGAGGGAGGGAGCTGGGGAGCGAGTGAGGCGGGGAGAGGCAGAGGAGCGTCGACGGGGGGGCCTTCTTATCTCCTTCGCAGAGGAACGGAGAGGAGGGGGGTCCGGGCGGCGACGCACAGGAGCACGACAACGTGCGGCTCGCGGGGAACACGGCGGCGTGTTGCCCGCGCTACAGGAGGGAGATGGCGAAATTACGAAAACCCCCTCGGACTTTTCTTCCTTTTCTATTTTCTGTCCTTTTCCTTTTCTAGATTTTATTTAGAGCAATTAATTAAGGCATTTAACCAACTCCAAATCTTCTGAAATTTTGGGGAAAACTCTTATTTCACATAATGAGACCATGGTAAAATTTGGAGCTCATTTGGAGCAAGTTTGTAGAACAAACTTGTTTTAGTTTCCTCTCTGACATTATTTTTAAAACCTTTAATTGAGGCACTTAAAGTACTCCAATAATTATGGAATTATTTGGGTGGGCTCCCCTTGTCATGTAGAGCCCTCACAAAAATTGGTGGCTCAAAATAACATGTTTTGGGCAGCATTTGCTCATAAGGTTGGATTATGGTATTTGCTTAAATACCTATTTATAATTCTTTAGAAGTTTTTAAAGCAAGTTCAAAATATTAGTTTTGAACTCTTGGAACTTCCTTGACAAATATCGATGTCAAAGTAACTTTTGTTTTCCAAGTTTGAGTGCTTTCCTTGAGTTGAGATTTGTTAAGGCAAGTTTGGCATTTTCTGGCAATTTGTGGTTAAATGGTGCCAAACCAATTGTTTTATTGTTCAGCAAGTTAATATGAATGCCATGATGCAATGAAACACAAAAATTGGAAATTTCATTCACACTTTTACAGTTCACAAATTTCGGGCTGTTACAATTCTATCCCCCTTACCGGAATCTCGTCCCGAGATTCTTAGAGTAGGAAAGAGGGAAAGGGTTACGACGTCTTCAATGATCTTCTCGGTGTAGAATGATTCAGCGCCTCCTAAAGATCTTCGTCGGCTATACTTCAAGGTCATCGCTCAACCACACCATCGAGAGGGGAACGACTCCGAAAGGAATGGTCTTCACGAGGATGCGACGATCGAGTACTCTCTAGTCAACTCTTGGAACAAGACTTTGATCAGCTCTTGATTTGGCAGTTAGGAGACACAAGGAGGTCACGGAGGAATGATAAGAGGTTTCCAGATGATAGATAATAGTTTCCCAAAAGATTGCGAATATGAACTTTGCACAAGGCCTTAAGTCTCTGAGGAAGAATGTTAAAACAAGATTCCAACAGATGAATTGCTAACCTCTACCAGACAGCTTGAGTAAAATCTTCCTTGCGAAGGAACAATTCAGATCACTGGAGAAGGGTCGGGAAGATGGACATAGAGAACTTCAGAAACTCCGCACACGTTAATATTGGGAACACTTCTTGATTTTCCAGACATCGGGACAAACTTCTTGGGGATCACCAACTATCGTTTCTGATTGGGCGTCAAACCTGGGAAGTGTAGAGATACTTCAGACTCAGCATCGGTAGGAATAGGAAGCTTTGCAATGCATACCAACGGATTATAATTGCTAGGACCCCAAGAGTTGGACGACAATGTCAAACTCCAAAGGAGGAACTAGATTGGGGAACTCGCGGATTAGCAACTTGTCAGGAGACAGCTGCCCTAATTGAATATCTTGCAGCGGGACACGATTGAGTTCTTGATGGGAAACACCATAGAAGACGAAGAAGTTCTCAGACTTCCTCTCTTTCCGGAACAATTCAATCAGTGGCTTGGATGCATAGTTGAAATCCTCAAGGAATGGAGGTAACAACATAACATTTTACGAATCTTCTGCATTTGCATTATTGACTAGAATATCACGATCCACGGCATGTCTTGAGTTCGAGAGAGGATCATGCCATTCAAGGCACAACGAGGAGCTTCGGCGCGAACCTAGCTCCTTGACCGAGGGAGTGCACCGGAGAAAACAAACTTGGTAACACAGTCAAATTCATCTTATTGATCGGCTAACCAATCATGCTAAGGAGGGCAATGAATATCCCTGGATTTCCGCACCGTGAGAACTGCTAAGAATATCCAATAGCCACATCATTGCTCACGACTTATCATTCTCGAGTAACAAGTCACTCGGAAAACGGAGAGTAACGAGGAGTAAGAGCATCACTTCATCAAGAGGATCATGACACTCAGCACGACCCCTTGATATAAAAGAGTGTGACACTCTAAGGTGGAGCAGCACAAAAGCTAGACACGGCCCTTATTCTGCGGATTACAATACTTTGACCTGGTCCGAGGAATGGACAAGGTACTGGAGTTTGTTTCTCCAAACAGGACGAAGGGGAAAATCTTGACGGACCACAAGAGTAACTTGCATCGGAACATACCAACGCACGATAAAACTTTACTGTCAGAAGACAGACAAAGGTCGGAAAGCGGATCAGAGTAAGAAACATGCTCAGGAGAAATCCTAAGATGTTGAGGATGCACCGGTTATTACTCAATTGTGATAACCATGCCCCAAAGGAGAGATGCAGCAGAGTCATGAACATAGATGGGGGATTCGCTAGGGAATCTTGGTCGTAGCCCAGCTGGTTCCAAGACAGAATCTCCAGCTATGGCAGAGTTGAAGTTACGTAGTCAGCTGAGGTGTGGTAAATGATCAACCGTTTAGATCCGAGTTAATGTTCAACCATTTACCGAAAACAAGGACTTGGGTAAAAGGGCAGCTTCATGTACCGGGATTCACCATTAGCATGAGGATCACATGGGTCACACCCCACATAATCTAACACACCAGAATCAAAGTACAATCCGGGACCTTCGGTTCAAGTCCTTGGGTTAGAACCCAGAGAAAGGAGCAATTGATTAGATTCAGTCAGAGTAACAGGCTTCGTAAACATCTGAGTTGATTTGGATTGTATCGCAGCGTGAGCAACTGGACACATAACACTAAAGGAAGAACCCAACCCCGTTTCACTCCTAATTTTGAAGTAACAGATGAGAAGTAAAACCTTTAACTCAAATCGAGTTAAGATTGCTCCGAGATTAGAGGGTAACCAGGCAAGGAGTAAAAAGAATCCTAAGATGGTTTTCACAACTCATTTTTAGGTTAAAAATATTTTCACAAACACTAGACTCAACGTCGACCAGTAGAAGGGTTTCCTACAGGCAGTACTGCTCTGATACCAACTTGTAGCGCCCCGACCCGACTGCTATACAGTGATACTGTGTCTCCGGTTATCCGATACCACCAGACACACTATCAAAGCATAATAGAGAGGTCAAGACTTGTGGAACAACTGGCACATCACAGACTCTATGACTCAAAGCATTATAGTTCAACTCTTATAATAGAGAAAGATAGCAAATATTACTACCAGAGGTCACAGACCCAACATTACATCATGCGGAAGCAAATTCAGTTGTTCTAAACAACAAGATCCAAATTATGGCCTAAGAGGCCTAAAGGTAAACATTCCAGCGCCAGTTGTTCCGGGATGTCCCAAGCTGCCACCTGGGAACCCCAGACTACTCGTCGACGTCCACATAGAACCCACCTTCAGTGTCGGTGAAGTCCTCCACCGAAACCAAATAAACAACGTTGAGTTCGACGAACTCTGCAAGATTATTAGAGCTACTAGCTCGATGATTGGCTTTCAAAGGTTTTATGGCTGTTTTGCATAAAGCTGGTTTTCTTTATAAAAGACATCTGGCATCGACTAATCAGAATATTTTCGAAAGAGGGTAAGAAGTAAACTCTTTTCTTTCGCTCATCTTCATCAGCAACCACCACCAATTACTTCACCTGTCTACAAAGGCACCTCCCCGAATCACCCTCGAGGAAGTCAACCTTACAAATCTTGGTAGTACCTTTAGTACTCAGGTTTTAATCATTCCATTCAAGTTATTCTATGGTCCCTGAATCCGGCACCAAGTCGTCCTTAACCGTGGACACGGCTTTTCGAAAAGATTTACCCTGCAGGGGTGTACAATGTTTACCACGCGTACCGTCCGGCCCATTACCTGTACAATTAGCTCTCTTCCTTAGAAAGCCGGCTGGTGGGAGCGGTGTCGACTTCTCCCTCGTTAAGGACTTTCCAGGATCATCAGTGGTGGTAGGGCTGCCAGGATTACAACACCCCGCCCCACGGCCACTCATTTTCCTAACACCACCATCCTCATCTCAGTTCATACCACCATCATCACGCCCGCGCAAATGGAAGCCCGAACTAGAGGACCCTGGCTAGCCCCGCTCGAGTTATTTAGTCTATGAGGGTTCCTGCAATTGCATAGGCCTCACGCATGGGTGCACGCTCGGTCTTGGCTCGAAGGGGAGAACTCGCACTTAGGCGGCGAGAACGAGACAACCCACCACATTCCATGTGGCCTCTCATCCCCGCCTTTAGCAATTTATTATCCCTCACCACATTTTCCATCACATCCGGCCATTCCATCCACTGTTCCAACATTGTAACATCCACCGGACATCTAAGCATTTAAACTAAGCATGGCTAAGCATATACATAGCAAGTATAACTATCTCGGGCCAACACTTCAATCCTATGGATATTTAGGAAGGATACATGTAATGGCAACAGATTTCTAATGCAACTAGTAGGATACTCTAATCCAAGCAAAAGACATTTGGAACCGAATGCAATATTATAGTGGGGAAAAGAATTGCGGAAATATAGGGGGAGACATGCTCAGAGGGGGATTACGCTTGCCTTGTTCTGGGGGCTGGTAATACGGTTCGTCAGGGTATTGCGGTGGAACCCCGACTGCTTGATCTATCGATGCATAAAACAGCACGAAAGGACACAATCAATAATCACTCATGCATAGAAAATGCAATGCGCAAGCACATGATGACATGACGTTTTAGTGCACTGTATTCTAACTACAAGTTAAATGGGGTGCAAAGAATATTTCTAATAACCAATACAATTAAACCCCATGATTACTTAATGATCTTCCTAAACCTTTAGAGGAATATAGTACTGATATTGTGCTCAGATATGCATGGAAATGATGTTAATGGACAGTACATGCTTGTATGAGCATTTTGATATATTAAACACAATTTTCTGAAATACCATTCAAAAGTTATTGCATTTTCAAAATTTGGTTTAGTGCTGCCATTTTAGGAAGTTATTTTAAACATCACTAAAACTAAATATCCATGTGTGGAGGAGTGGGGAAACATGAAGTATATTAAGTGCTGAACATTTTGAGAGGTCACACCTAATTTTTGGATCATTATTAAATAAGTTATGAATTTCCTAAAACCCTTTTCTTTTCTGCCATTTTTAGTATTCCATTTAACCATAGCGTAAAATTAATTCAATTCTGTCCAAATAAAAATATGGGTGTGTGAAGGTTGTTAAGACAAACATTTTGACACCTTATTTGCTCCATTTGGATTAACAGAGCAAAAGATATGAATTTCCAGAGTTTCACTTTTATTAATTACTTTCTGTAATTATTTAATAAGTGCACAACTTATAATACAACATTTATGCCAAACTGAGGTTAACAGATACAGCACAACCATATCTACACCTAGAAATTTGAATCATCGAATTTGGTTCATTTTTCAATTTACTATGCATTTTAGAAGAAAAGATTTGGATCTGTTTTCAGTTTTCAATTTCTTTTAATTTGCAGAAAGAGGCTGAAACGTTTTGCACCGGGCAGGGCCTTACCCACGCGGTGCTGCCCACTGACATGTGGCCCTGGAGCCAAGTCAGCAGCCACGCGGCACGGAGGCCCACGGCCACGTTGACTGGAGCGGCGGCGCTGACTGACGCGCTCGCGCGCGGTGACCACCTACGGCGGCGAGCACGACTTCGGCGAGTTAGTGCGCAAGGTGGCGAGCTAAGGTGTTCATTCGAGGCGCACTTCCCTAGACAATCTGCTAGCGGAGCTAGGGACCTAAAGGTCGCCAGAGTTGAGCACGGCGACGAACTACGGCGGCGATTGCGCACGGCCTACGGCGACAACTACTGCTACCCGTCGGAGTAGAGGGAGAGGAGGAGGACGGAGATGTCCAGAAGATGCGCGTGCTCACCCTCGACGCGTGGGTAGGCTCGGCGGAGGCGGGGAAGGTCGGGGTCGCCGGTGATGTTGCCCGGAGCGCGGCGGTCGTCGAGGAAGAAGAGCTCGTTTTCACGGAGCTACACGGCGTCCCGGCTTGATTCGTTCGTCGTGGAGGTAGAGGGCGATGACGTGGAGCTCGTGCTACCATTCGATCTGCTCGGGGTGACCTCAGGTGACGGCGGCGTGCTCGGCGGCCGGTGGCTTGGTTTCGGCCATGGAGAAAAAGGGAACGAGAGGGAGGGAGCTGGGGAGCGAGTGAGGCGGGGAGAGGCAGAGGAGCGTCGACGGGGGGGCCTTCTTATCTCCTTCGCAGAGGAACGGAGAGGAGGGGGGTCCGGGAGGTGACGCACAGGAGCACGACAACGTGCGGCTCGCGGGGAACACGGCGGCGTGTTGCCCACGCTACAGGAGGGAGATGGCGAAATTACGAAAACCCCCTCGGACTTTTCTTCCTTTTCTATTTTCTGTCCTTTTCCTTTTCTGGATTTTATTTAGAGCAATTAATTAAGGCATTTAACCAACTCCAAATCTTCTGAAATTTTGGGGAAAACTCTTATTTCACATAATGAGACCATGGTAAAATTTGGAGCTCATTTGGAGCAAGTTTGTAGAACAAACTTGTTTTAGTTTCCTCTCTGACATTATTTTTAAAACCTTTAATTGAGGCACTTAAAGTACTCCAATAATTATGGAATTATTTGGGTGGGCTCCCCTTTTCATGTAGAGCCCTCACAAAAATTGGTGGCTCAAAATAACATGTTTTGGGCAGCATTTGCTCATAAGGTTGGATTATGGTATTTGCTTAAATACCTATTTATAATTCTTTAGAAGTTTTTAAAGCAAGTTCAAAATATTAGTTTTGAACTCTTGGAACTTTCTTGACAAATATCGATGTCAAAGTAACTTTTGTTTTGCAAGTTTGAATGCTTTCCTTGAGTTGAGATTTGTTAAGGCAAGTTTGGCATTTTCTGGCAATTTGTGGTTAAATGGTGCCAAACCAATTATTTTATTGTTCAGCAAGTTAATATGAATGCCATGATGCAATGAAACACAAAAAGTGGAAATTTCATTCACACTTTTACAGTTCACAAATTTCGGGCTGTTACAAAATACGCCCCATGTCTTCATTAAAAACAACACCCCGCCAATAATTACATACTCCCAACGATAAGGTTCGCAAATCGTTGCCCCTTGCAATATAGGCGGCCACCTCATCCTTGATCCTCGATTTGATGTGATTTGATGCATGTGCCTCCAAATAAAAATGCTACCCAAAATGGAATTTGTAGTTGTTGCCGTCTAAAACATAGTCAACAATCTTCTCCCTATTAGCAGCACCGGTTCCTGAAATACGTGGCTATGAAATTACACTGTAAATCTGTTTTGGCAGTGATAACAGAGACATTTTTTTTTTAGATAAAGAGTGTTTATTAATATCGAGAAGATACAACATGCACCCAGCCTCTGCAAGAACGCAATAACCGAAGCCATTACGGATGCACACAAAAGACAATAATAAGAAGAAATAAAAAGAAAAGTCCCGCTAAAGAGTTACAGTCCTTGCAGCAGCCGCACAACCACCACCAAAACAACACCTGATGTCCAATTCTTCAAAAGAAACGCCTTCAAGAAGAACAGTGCCAGGCACAACCAATTAAGGCCAGACCTTGAGTTTTCACCCTGAAGATAATCCTCGCTCTCAAAACAATGTCTTCAGCAAGACCACTGTCAGGCACAACCAATTAAGGCCAGACCTTGGATTTTCACCCTGAAAGGTAGGACTTTGGACTTCACCTATGTTGTCGCCCCCACTTACATGCCGCTGCTCCAAGTCATGAAACACCAAGCCAATTCCTCCACCTCACAAGGAATCAAACCACCATTGTCAGTCCTCAGATCTCGCCTTCCATGTCATTCTCCGCCAACACCATGGAACGAGAGCGTGCTCCATAGTATTAACAGCCAGCAGAGCTTCAAAGCGCTCCCTCTGAAACCAAACGGTCAGATAAAAACATGGGTGCGCCTGACCGAATACCACCCGATCCAGCAATCTCCAGGCATGAATCGCTCCATGAAGTTCGTCGGCGGAGCCTTCCGGAACATGACCGTCCAGCAAGTTCGATGGGGACCGACATCCGGTAGATCTTCATCTTGGCGCGGAGAAGAACCAAGGACCACCACCTTTATTCAAAGCCGCGCCAGCGGCCCCCACGCCACCGGCCGGCAACGGAGAAGAAGACGAACTCAAGATGCAAAAAACAGGGGCAGGCAGCCGCACGGCCGGTAAACACCACGCAGCACCGAGGCAGGCCCATACCGGGTCAGATCGGCCCATACCGGGTCAGATCGGCCCGCCCCACCTCTAGCGCCGCGCCGCCGCCAGCACACGCCGCGCCGCCGCCGGCCACCGCTGCCGGCGCCCGCCCGCACCCCTCCTTCATCCGCTCCTCCGCGAAGCCCAAGACCCGCTGAAGCCGTACCCCACCGCTCATGGAGACCAGCCGTGCGAGCCCTCTCCTGCCCTCTGCCTTCGGCGATTAGGGCGCCGCCACCGCCGCCGGCGTCGGCGGCGGCAGCGGCCTAGCGGGGCTGGAGGCGAAGGCGCTTGGCGACGGCGGCTGGGGGCCTCCGGGATCGCCCGAGCGAGGGCGACCCGGGAGGAAGGGGGAGTGGAGGGGGAGGAGGGCGGCGGCGATGGGAGGTCCTGGCGGCAGCGGCTTGGGGAGGGAACCCTAGGGGCGGCTTGGTTTCCGGTTGGGAATAAGTGTGCGTCTCTGCCAGCTACACCTAGCTTTAATGTTTGGGGGAGAATTTCACTTCCCCGGCCTCTGCACCAACTAGGGATGCACACAGCCTTTTAGGCATGAGTATCAGGATTTTTATCTTGGTTAATAACCAAGCCTGATCCTCAAGATAAATTGCATGAGTATCAGGAAGGCCTGATCCTCAAGTATAAATAGGAACCTAAATTCGTATCCCTGGGGACTTGAAACTGGGTGTTGGGCTTGTACATCCACTCCCCCAACCAGTTGAGCTAAGCTCCACTCCTATAATAACAGAGACATGAGCAAACCAAATTAAGGAATGATTAGCACCTACTCATGTCTCCAAGTAGCTACATATGACTCAAGAACACATAAACCACAGAAAAAAAGAGTTGGCACTAAAATAATTATAAAAAATACTTCCACATCCACATCATGATATCTTTTAAAATAAATCTTCCAAACTCAAGCACAGGTGGAAAAGGGCATTCTGACTTATTTTCACTCCTAAAGTTACACAAATTTTAACGGCAGTTGTATTTGCAGTTAGTATTTGATTAGACATCACCTAGGCCAAGCAGCTCAAACTGCTATTTATACTCTACCAAACATTATTATGCATTTTTCATAATTATCCAAGTATTATTTTATTTTCAGGACGAAAATAGAGCTGCCAACAGTTAGTCAAGTAGGCAGGTAGTCTAAGTACACATGCATTCAGACCCGGGGCTGAGGTTGTACAGTCGGCGTGCTGGTACATGTACCTGACAGAGAGACGACGCCGACGATGGCAGTGTCTGTCCTGCTGGCGTCCGCCCTGAGGATGCGCAGAGTGTCTGGCCTACGCATCTAGTCGATCTCATCCTGGCACAGGAGAGTGCCCCACTGCCCCTGCGGTTCCCTGGTTTCGCTCTTCTGCAGCTCCGACGAGAGTTCGGCGAGGATGGCCGCGTGCCGGGAGCCCGGGGCCACCAGATCTGCTCCACGCACAGGCGACGGGACAGAGGATTCTGCTGAGTCGGGGAAGACTGCTGGTACGGTGAGTGTGGTAGGAGACCCGCTGCTCCACCGCCGTGGGTAGAGCTCTGCTGCCAGTGCCCACTCATCCCCTCCAGCGTCGGCCTTCCCTACACACCTCCGCCGCCGGCCGTCCCCTCCCCTTATTCCAGCTTCCACCAGTCTCCTCCTATCCCCATCGTGGCCAGCCAAGCGTCGGCATGACCCCATTCACATCGGTCCTCCCGGCTCCGGCGTGGTCAGCCAGGCATGGCTATCCCTGGGCCGCAGGTTGCCGAAATCGCCGCGTCGTGGTTACAACGGAGCGTAAGTAGGAGAGAAGACGCGGCGCTCATCCCGACGGCGCGATCGGAAGTGGTCGGAGGTGGCTGAGCGTGAGATGCGGCGGAGGTCGCCCGAGTGGTGGAAGAGAAGGTCGAGGGCGGCCGTGCACGACGACGGCGGCCACGCGCGTGTGGAGTTTCTCTGCCCTCTATCCGTTTTTTAAACGAACATATTTTTTAACTTGGCGGTGGCAATATACAGTAATTTTCAAGAAAACGAAAAGGTGTGTTGAGTTGTCAAACATTGGAGCAATCTGGACCATTGTCCAAATATTGAATGGCTCAAATTTAATGTATCAACACAAGTTTGCTCTTTTAATAGTAAGTATAGATAATAAATTTTTGAAACATTAGAGGGTTGACATGCAAAATTGATACTTTTTAATTTATTGATCAATAAAACTAGGTTTTAGTTTATCTGGACAGAGGATACAATTCTTGACATTTAATAAAAGGATTCATTTAAATCATTTTAAAAACTCAAGTTTTGAAATAAATGGCCAAAATGCCTCTCTAATATTTGATCAATTTTAACATATGCAAAATGCAAAAGTAATGAGGCAAACTTAAACTACATGTCCAGATCTTGTCAACGATATACAGTTTGTTAAATTTGGAGTTGTGGTTTGAAAGTTATGAATTTTCAAAGTTTGGTTTTATTTCTATCTATTTAAACAAATCTCAGAAAATCGATTAATCACGGCCGCCCGATCTAACTTAAACGGACACGCCAGATTGCCCGATACCGGTTCGGATTTAAAACAAAAGAGAGCCGTCCGATCTAGATCTGACGGTCAAGAATCTAATGACCAGAAGCTGGCGGCGCCGGTGTGCCGGAGTTACTCTGGTGGCGGCGGCGCCATGGCCGTTGTGCGCGCCTTCGAGGAAAAGGAGGGGCGGGGCTACGGAGTGCATACCTAGCGACAGAGGAGTCTGAGGCGAGGTCGATGGCAGGGTCGGGGATGGCGGGGGTGCTCTGGATCACCGGAAATTCCTCGCCAGAGTTGGGGAGGCGGACGGTGGAGTCGGGTCGATGAAGGCGTCGTCGTTTGGAAGCGAGCGGGTACGTGAGACCTGGTGCAGAAGATGCGCTAGGGTGAGAGGGAGAAAGGTTGATGGTGCTCACCGGAAACGTCCACGGACGGTGGCGGCTGAGGCGGACTTCGGCGAGCAAATTGGACAGCCTCGGGGCACGATTCGTTTGGGAGTGAGAGGGGAAAAGAAGAGGAGGGTGTGGGGATTTAAGGGCGGGGGTCGGGGCTCCGTTGCGGCACTCGGGTGAGTGGAGAACGTGCTGGAGGTGGGCGACAGCGTCGCGGTCGTGGGCGCGGGCGCGGGCGTGCGGGCAGTTGGAGAAGAAGGCGCTGACGGGTGGGGTCCGCGCGTCAGTGAGAGAAGAGGGAGAGGGACTGCGGGGCTGGACTAGGCTTGCTGCTAGGCCGTTACGCGATGCGCACACGGCAGGTAAGCGTTGGGCCAGCTCGGGCTGGCCCGGCTAACTTCTTTTTTTTTGTTCTTTCTTCTTTTCCTTTTCTATTTCTTATATTTGAATTTCAAATGAGTTCAAACCAGATGCAAAACTTTTTAGAAAAATTTGTAAAAATATGTTTTGAAGAACTTATTCGAAAATAGATTCTTTTGGGTATACTTAAGCCACTAAAATAATCTAATAAAATCAAAATATTGTATAGAACGTATGTAGGCCTTTTTATGAAAATATCTGTTTACGGTTTGGTATTTGGTAATTAAATTCCAGAAAATTGTGATTTAAATGCAATGATAACCTGATGATGATGAATGCATGCATGGTTTTTAAAAAATTCAAAATTTCCAAAATTCCGGGATGTTACAAGGGCGGGTGGTCTTGACGGCTCCACGTGATCGGCTGCTCGGACCAGTTACTCGGGCACATCCGGCAGGGTCGCGTGGACGGCGCGTCGGATGACCTTCTCTTCCCACTTGGAGTCGAGGCCGACGAAGGTGTGGCCCATGAAGCCGGCAGTGGGAGGCATGCCCTGCTACTGCTCACCGTCATCGTCTCCTTCTGGGGCCAGCTTCTTGGTGCCAGTCTTTGCTTTGACGATCTCAGCCGTCCAGCTGCAGTCGTCAGTCATGTGGGCGGCCGGCTTGCCGGGTAGGCTGTGGTACCTACACGGCATCGCCAGGATCTCCGTGGCAGTGAGTTTCTTTCGCGGGAAGTTGCCGCGCTAGCTCTGGAAGCCGCGGCCTCCCGTAGTCGTGGCGACTACAAGGTTGGAGCCGCTATCACCCTTGCTTATGGGCACTAGATTGCTTGGCCTTGCCCTTGTTCTTGCCACCCTTCTTGTCGTCGTCCTCCTCGTCGGAGTCGTCCTTGGTCACGTCGGACTCGGCGTACTTGTGCACGATGGCGAGCAGCTGGCCCATCGTCATGTCGCCTTTGTGAGAGCGGCTCAGCTTCTGCTTGAGCGACTCGAACGTGATGTTATGCTCGAGGTGAGAATGCACAGTGTCGACGCTGAGATGTTCTGCCGAGTTGATGAGGCCGACGACTCGGCGATACCACTTCCTAGTGGACTCGCCCTCCTTCTGGATACCACATGTATGTTGTCCGTGGATTTAAAAACAATTAGCACATTTCTCTCTCTGAAGGCACAACAACATACATCATACATGTGCAAGTTATACAGGACATTGGAAAGGGGGTTGCAGTGTGCGACGTTGACTTTTCCCCTGCTGTGCACATCACGCTTATCTTCTGTTGATCTGTTCAAAGGGGCTCACCTTCCTCTCATAGCTTCCTTCGTCAATCCATTTCTTACAAAGCTCGTGAGGATAGTACACATTGTTGCATAATCTGGAGCAAGAACATGATTTGTTCCACTATTGATTGTTCTTGGCGTGAAGGTTCTTTGTCATGTAATCACGCACGTGGTATAGACTTGCAAAGAGGCAAACTTGTCTATATATATTATTCCCTCCGTTTTTTAATATAAGATGTTTTAGGTGATACACATGTTGTCTAGTTGCATACTAAAATGAGTGTGCATGCACACAAAAATGTGTCTGCATACATTTGTGTGCATGTGTGCATGTGGACAAAAGTTAGAACATCTTATATTAAAATAAAAAACGGAGGGAGTATTTCTCTTCGGTTAGTAGGTACAGTAGATTATATTGCACAACCACGTACAACAAGGCAGCAACAGATCTGCCAAAACAACACACCGACACGTATGCAAATCTGGAAAGAAAACGGAGACCAGCCCAACAATGCTCACGCAGAAAGAATCCAGCGTCAACACGTGATAGATGATACCGGCCGTATGATAAACGATCCACCCGATCAATCGTATGCATATATTACTCCCTCCGTTCTAAATTAGTTGTCTTTTATTTGTACAAAAGTGGATGTATCTATATTTGTAACATTTCTAGATACATCCACTTTTGTACAAATGGACAATTAATTTGAAACGGAGGAGTAGATGGCAAGCGAGAGACGTGCGCACGTACGAGACAAGCGTCGTCAAAATCGATTGATGCAAATATCGTCTCCAGCAAAAAGTTTTCAATTCGAGGCGACGACGGCGACATCTTTGACGATCTTGCTCCGACGTAGCGACAAAGGCCGAGCCTACCGTATGCAGCATTGATGCCTAGAATCGATGGAGGTCAGGGTTGGAGAAGTTGGAGTATTGGAGAAGGACACAAAGAGAAATCGATTTGAGAGGGATATATGCAATGTGAAAGTCGATTAGATGTACACGGCGGAGACATGCCGTTCTATCCGGCCGGCCGTCCGACTACGTTCGTCGGCTTCAAGGTTCGTGGAGCATCTCGCATTGGAATCTATACACATTGTGCTTCATGCAGTCAGCACGCCGCATCACGGACGCTCAGGCGGCTGCCTTGCAAGCCTCTACTACCGGTGTTGACTCAAGGACGCCTACTATTTGGAACAGGTAAGATGTGGTCGTCGACTATGCATAGTAGCATCCATATTTTTTGGTTTGGCAGCAGCCACCAGGTGCGTTTGTTAAAAGCGTATTATACAGGATTTAGAAATTAGCAATCAGCCTATATATATGTATTGATTCTTTAATAAAGATTCGTGTAGATGAATTTATGTTCCCACTACAGATTCGTGGATTCCTACATGCATCATCTGCTGCTGGCTATGTTAAAGATTAGATCGATCATGACGGTCGGTCTTGGCGGCAGCGGCAGGGTTTAATCCGTCAGATGATCGATCGTTTCAGAGGTGGCGTTCATCATCGCGACCACAGCAGAAAGACGAACAGGAGTTGAGCCTCCATATCGCCGAGCCGTGCGACCTCGGTGCCGCCATGCGACGGACACCGCCCCGCGCGACCTCCAGTACGGCTGCTGAGCTGCGCACGCCTCCCGTCTCGACCTCCATGCATTACCGCCGCCGAGCCTGCACGACGCTGCACCGCTCGACAGACCAGTGCGTCAGGTAGCAGTACAACTGTACAAGGCAGCCCGTCAGGTAGCAAAGCGTAGCCAAGTAATAGCAGTGCATCAAGTTATTCTAGGCAGCAAGCAGTGAAACATAGCAATAGAGCATTGGCAGAGGCACTGATCGGCTACCGAGGTGATGATGTAGCCGAGCGATCTTGCTTTTTTATGCTAGCAAGATTGCCTGGAAAGAAAACCGCACCTCCGGCCGCCCGCGAGGTACGTAGATGAGAAACAAAACGATTCTGATGCGTTGATTGATCGTTTCAGAGGTGGCGTTCATGGAGGAGTTTATGTCGATACTCCACATACATGCAGATGCAAGTTTCGGCTAGAGATATCGTCGTGTATCCCATGAAAGGGTGTTGATCGCTTGACGCCGGCAGCGATGACAAGCAAAGGAGCAGCGAGTCGCGTACAGATTATATATGCACATATGCATAAGCACGGATGGCAATGAGCTTCCTGTAAGAAGCTGCTCGGCCGGCCAGCGTTCTTGCCACGATCTTGCCGACAAGCCGGTAGCGCCTGAGTCTGAGATGAACAAGCTTACCGGTTAATGACCTGCTGATCTTGCATTCCAATCGGCCATGCGTCATGCCGCGCTTACCGATTGTCCGCACATGCCGAAAGTGCCATTCTCCATGCTAATTTAAGCTACGAAATAATCTGTTGTCGTGGGCATAGAGTCTCACGATGTCCAGCCCGAATTTGTTGCCATGGATGATTGAACTCCTCGGTACATGGCAGCTGCAGATCTTCAAACTAACTAGGTTTATTAGCAGACCAATTAAACTTCATTCGGTATTACTGCGCTACACCTTTAATGTGCAGAATACACGAGGAAAAATCAAAGCGAGGTAATCTCCTCTCTCATGTCTAATTTGTACACTGATAATAAAGTATGGAAAGGAAAAATATTGGTAGAGAAATAGTATCGTTAATGTGGTGCAATAGGTGCAACTTTTGAGGTATACAGTTTTGCCTGGCGGGCAGCAAGCGCGCCTTAATGCTATTGGCCGTTAGTTGTACATGGAAATAATAAATTAGCAATTTGTTATTTCTTTTGCAAATGAGATTTTCTGTTCGATTGAAATAAATGTAAGCTGCAAACTAACATGGGCGACTAAAGGGATTATCTTATAAACTAAATGGAGATATATTTATATACAAATAGAACCACGATAATTGTAGAAAGCGTTGAGTTAAATATTAGTTTTGTAGATGACATAAAACTGATAAATTCAATATCAAATATGCTATTTGGTAAATCTAGCCGCGCAAATGTGCGGGCCACCACTAGTAGAAAAAGGACCTTTCGTCCGGAGTCCTGTTTGCCATTAGCCCCGGTTCAGGCAAAAACCGGGACCAGTGCCTGGCACTGGTCCCCGGTTCGATTTGCCAGGGCCCCGTGGGGCATTGGTCCCGGTTCTTGGCAAGAACCGGGACCAAAGCTCGAGAGCCAGCCACGTGGCGTGGCGCGGAGCTTTGGTCCCGGTTCTTACCAAGAACCGGGACCAATACCTCCCCTGCCTATGGCGTGGCCCTTTTCCCGGTTTTTTTTTCTGGTTGGATTGGTGGGAAGTGGGTGCTAGTTTTTTTTTCTTTGCCACGCACAAGATGTGTTCGGTGAAATGCCCGAGCCACACTTAAGTTCGCACAAGATGATATCCTCGGCCGAGGTTAGCAACTATATCCTTTTCATCTGTAATTGATACAGAAATATTGCACGTGTCGATGTACGGTGGTCATTTCACTATTCAAGATGTTATTGTAATGGTATTTGATAAACTTAATTATATATATGATGCAGATGGATGCACGGATGCGATGGATGTACGGCGAACGACGCAGTTCCGAGTTTATTGCAGGCCTGCATAAATTTCTCGATGTGGCTGAGGCAAACAAAGTGAATAATTTTATGCCTTGTCCATGTGAGAAGTGTCGGAACGTCAGGGAGTACTCTGACCCGAGAACCATTCAAGACCACGTGATTCGGAAAGGTTTCATGCCCAGCTATAATTGTTGGACCAAGCACGGAGAAAGAGGGGTTACGATGGAAGACAATGAAGAAGAGGAGGATGATGACAACTATCCTATGTTCCCTGAGGAATGCGGTGATACTGTTATGGAAGACGTTGAAGAAGAAAGAGGTGAACATCGGGCATCAGATGAGCCCGCTGATGGTCTTGGTGGGGTCATTTCTGATGCAAAGCGAGAATGCGATACAGAAAAGGAGAAGCTAAAGTTGGAGGCCATGCTTGAGGATCACAAAAAGTTGCTGTACCCAAACTGCGAAGATGGCAGCACAAAGCTCGGTACCACACTGGAACTGCTGAAATGGAAGGCAGAGACTGGTTGTTCTGACAAGGGATTTGAGAAGTTACTGAAAATAATGAAGCCGAAGCTTCCAAAGGATAACGAATTGCCCGAGACTACATACGAAGCAAAGAAGGCTATCTGCCCTCTAGGATTAGATGTGCAGAAGATACATGCATGCATTAATGACTGCATCCTGTACCGCGGTGAGTACGAGAACATGGATAAATGCCCGGTATGCAATGCACTGCGGTACAAGATAAGACAAGATGACCCTGGTGATGTTGAGGGCGATGACGAGCCCCCCCGGAAGAGGGTTCCTGCTAAGGTGATGTGGTATGCTCCTATAATACCACGGTTGAAACGTCTGTTCAGAAACAAAGAGCATGCCAGGTTGTTGCGATGGCACAAAGAAGAGCGTAAGAAAGACGGGAAGTTGAGACACCCCGCCGATGGGTCCCAGTGGAGAAAAATCGACAGAGAGTTCCCGACATTTTCAGATGACGCAAGGAACTTAAGATTTGGTCTAAGTACAGATGGCTTTAATCCTTTTGGGGAGCAGAGCTCCAGTCATAGCACTTGGCCCGTGACTCTATGTATCTACAACCTTCCTCCTTGGTTGTGCATGAAGCGGAAGTTCATTATGATGCCAGTGCTCATCCAAGGCCCGAAGCAACCCGGCAACGACATTGATGTGTACCTACGGCCATTAGTTGATGAACTTTTGCAGTTGTGGTCCGAACCAGGTGTACGTGTGTGGGATGAGCACAAACAACAGGAATTTGACCTACGAGCGTTGCTGTTCGTAACCATCAATGATTGGCCTGCTCTTAGTAACATTTCAGGACAGTCAAACAAGGGATACAATGCATGCACGCACTGTTTAGATAAGACTGAAAGTATACATTTGGGAAACAAGAATGTGTACCTGGGGCATCGTCGATTTCTTCCGAACGGTCATGCCGTAAGAAAGCCCGGCAAGCATTTCAACGGTGAGGCAGATCGCCGGAAGAAGCCTAACCTCCCTGATGGTGATGTTATATATGACATGGTCAAGGATTTAGAAGTAATCTTTGGAAAGGGTCCTGGCAGTCTATCTGTTCCGAATGACGCTGACAACCACGTACCCATATGGAAGAAGTGCTCTATATTCTGGGAGCTACCCTATTGGAAAGTCCTAGAGGTCCGGTCTTCAATCGACGTGATGCACGTGACGAAGAATCTTTGCGTGAACCTGCTAGGCTTCCTGGGCGTGTATGGGAAGACAAAAGATACACCGGAAGCACGGGCAGACCAGCAACGTATGAAAGACCCATACAACAAGCAGACGGATAAAGGGCGTCAATACTTAAGCAGATACGCTCTTACCAAAGCAGAGAAGGAAATCTTTTTTGAATGCCTGAGCAGTATCAAGGTCCCGGCTGGCTTCTCGTCAAATATAAAGGGAATAATAAATATGGCAGAAAAAAATTCCAGAACCTGAAGTCTCATGATTGCCACGTGATTATGACGCAGTTGCTTCCGGTTGCATTGAGGGGGCTTCTACCGGAAAATGTTCGAGTACCCATTGTGAAGCTATGTGCATTCCTCAATGCAATATCTCAGAAGGTCATCGATCCAGTAACTCTACCAAGTTTACAGAAGGCTGTGGTCCAATGTCTTGTCAGCTTCGAGTTGGTGTTCCCCCCATCATTCTTCAATATTATGACGCATCTCCTGGTTCACCTACGCGACGAGATTGCCATTCTCGGTCCTGTATTTCTACACAATATGTTCCCCTTCGAGAGGTTCATGGGAGTCTTGAAGAAATATGTTCATAACCGTGCTAGGCCAGAAGGAAGCATCTCAAGGGGCTATGGAACAGAAGAGGTCATTGAGTTCTGTGTTGACTTTATTCCTGACCTTAAGCCGATTGGTGTTCCTGAATCGCGGCATGAGGGGAGACTGAGTGGAAAAGGCACGCTAGGAAAGAAAGCACTGATATGTAGGGACGGGCATTCTTTAACTCAAGCACACTACACAGTTCTACAAAGTTCCACCTTCGTGGCTCCGTATATCGAGGAACACAAGAATTATGTACGCTCCAAGAACCCGGGGAAGGATGACTCCTGGATTAAAGAAAAACACATGGAGACCTTCGGCAGTTGGTTGCGATTACAGCTCATGAATGACACCACTGTCGGAGACAGCTCTACTTGTTGGCCGCGTCACCATCTTCGACTGTATTGAATTTCCAAGGGTACGAGATAAATGGGAATACATTTTACACGATCGCCCAAGATAAAAAGAGCACCAACCAGAACAGTGGTGTCCGCTTTGATGCAACAAACGACGATGGGCAAAAGGACACATACTATGGTCGCATAGAGGAGATATGGGAACTTGACTATGGACCTACTTTTAAGGTCCCTTTGTTTCGGTGCAGTTGGGTCAACATGAATGGAGAAGGGATAAAGGTAGACCAGCTGTACGGGATGACAACAGTGGATCTCAAGAATCTTGGTTGTTACAAGAACGAACCATTCGTCCTAGCCAATGATGTGGCTCAGGTTTTCTATGTGAAGGACATGTCCTCCAGACCGAAAAAAAGAAAAAACAAGCAAACGAATACATCAGACGATGAGCCAAAGCGTCACGTAGTTCTTTCAGGGAAAAGAAACATCGTGGGAGTCGAGGACAAGACAGACATGTCAGCAGATTATGATAAGTTTGATGAAATTCCGCCCTTCACAGTGAGAACTGACCCAAGCATCCCGTTAAATAATGAAGATGCTCCATGGTTACGGCTGAAGCGATCATAGGCCAGGGACATACGCGAAGAAGGGTTCATGGCTTTTATGTAAATCAATGTAATGTATTAAACCTTTATGTGATGTGTAGTAATGTATTAAACCTTTATGTGGTGAAACACGCGTGGTAGGTGGTTGTCGGCTCCCACACCTCCCGTCCAAACACAGTTCCCCCTGCATACAGCCCGACGGTGGCTCGTGAGTTTGAGCGCCACTTCGATCCAAGCAGCGGTAAGACGTCTCTGATGATCTACAACCGTCCGGCAAGACGTCTCTGATGATCTGCAACCGTTTGGAACGGTCGCAGGTCATCAGAGACGTCTTGCCGCTGGTTGCCCAAAGATGCCTCTCCGAGTGACGCTGGAATGTTTTGTGTGAGTAACTTGTCTGAGGAGGGCGGCTATATATAGGGTACGTGTGCTTCTTTAGTCCCGGTTGGTAACACCAACCGGGTCATGTGGCTCACGAAGTGGTCGTGATACTGCTGATCCAACAGCTCACAATCCCTCAAAAGAAACACACCCCTGATCCAACGTCTCACAAGCGCTTGAAAGAAACACACGATCCGTGTGCTTCTTTAGTCCCGGTTGGTAACACCAACCGGGTCATGTGGCTCACGAAGTGGTCGTGATACTGCTGATCCAACAGCTCACAATCCCTCAAAAGAAACACACCCCTGATCCAACGGCTCACAAGCGATTGAAAGAAACACACGATCTGTGTGCTTCTTTAGTCCCGGTTGGTAACACCAACCGGGACTAAAGACGGGCTTTGCGGTCACGACACGTGTCCTCCCCCAGCGCTTCCCTGGGCACGTGTCCTCCCCCAGCGCTGCCCTGGAGGTCTTTATATATTGTCGCCGACGGGGTAAACCCTAATCCACCATTCCTAGCCACGAACGCATCGTCTCCACGAGATGGATCCGCCACGCCCGCCGCAGCGCCTTCTGGACGAGGTCGAGCGTGCTCGGCAGAGCGCGCTTGGGCGCAACCGCGGGAGTCTATCCCGCCGTATGCCCACGAGCCCGGCGTGGAGAGGAATGCCCAGCTACCGGCCTCCTGCTCCACCAGGTGCCGCCGCACCTCCACCTGGCGCCGCTGCACCTCCACCAGGCGCCGCCGCTCCTCCCGCGGAGGAGGAGGAGGACGACGACTTCGACTGGAGCGACGACGGGGAAGAAGGTTGTGGGTTGCAGATACAGGAGGCCATGGAAGCCTCCTTCCAGTCTGTCCGCGACTACCCTGTCCAGCGAGCCAAGACTTCCTACCAGCTCAAGGCGAAGGAGGCTTCCGATCTGGATTGGGCGCTGAAAGACTCATCCTCCATGGATCTTGCCCTCCGCCGCAAACGTGCGCGCGAGAACCGGCGGCCGCCCACGGGGCTGGCTCCTCCCGCCGTTCCCCCTAATCCTACGGCCTTCGAGCCAGCAAGTCCGTTTATGTAGAATAATGTTGGTGATGTTGGATCAGGGGTGTGTTTCTTTCAAGCGCTTGTGAGACATTGTATCATGTGTAATAATGTATTAAACCTTTTATGTAATGCATTAAGATAAATGAATTAATAATTTTTATCTGCTTTCTTCTGCATTTTACAACACCAAACATTCATCTTACAAATATAGGTTTACTGAAATTGTTTTGCATTTACTTTTGCTTACGGATTATTTGTCGAATTTCGACTTACGGATTTAAAGATATGAATTTATCCATATTAAATCGAAAATGACAATAATAATGTAATATTGATTTTGGATTATTTATACAAATTCAAACACTTTTCACGTTGAAAGTTTTGTCAATTCAAAATATGCAATAAAGTTAATATATTTTTAATTGAAAATGGCAAAATGGTTAATAGTTTGTATAGTTAGAATAATTATTTCAGAAAACAGAAAATGGTTTTGGATTCTTTATTCAAATTTAAAAACTTTTCATGTTGAAAGTCTTTTCAGATTCAAAACCATTTGAAATTCATATCCAAACACCTAAATAAGAAAAAAAAGGCGGGAACAAAATTTCAGAACTGAAAAGTTCGAAATAATTTTGAAAAAGGACTCTTTGGTCCGGTTGCTAGCAAGAACCGGGACCAAACAGTCCATGGATGCGCCGCGATCTGGCATTAAATGACCCACTCTTTGGTCCCGGTTGCTGGCAAGAACCGGGACCAAAGGGTCACTGGTCCCGGTTCTTGCCAGCAATGGTCCCGGTTCTTGCCAGCAACCGGGACTAAAGACCCCCGCTACTTAACTGCTCGCGCTCTTTCTTCTTCCCCATTCACGCAAATCGACTAAGGACCGGAGGCGCGACGCTGAGCGAAACGACGCCGGCAGGCTGCCCGACGCCGCGCCGCCCCCACGCCGCGCCCCGCCGTCGCCGTCGACGTCCGCGGCGCCCTCGACGCCCGCGCCGCGCCGCCCGTACTGCAGAGAAGGAGAGGAGCCCACGCCGGTGCCCTCGACGCCCGTGCCGCCGCGCCCGCACGTCGGCCGCCCGTGCTGAGAAGAAGGAGAGGAGCCCGTCGCACGGCCCTCTGCTCCGGCGCCTCCATCACGCGCCCCTGCTCTGGCCTCCCCCTCCTCCGATCATCTCTCTCCTCCGCCGTACGTCGCGCCCGAGGCCGTCACGCTCCCTCCGTTCGCCGGCCTCCTCCTCCGTCCTCCTCTCCGCCGTCGCGCTCCCCTGCCTCGAGCTCCTCTGCCTCACGCTCCTCTGCCTCGCGCTCCCACTTAGAAAATGTGAGCAAAATTATAAAATTTAGAGTTATTAGCTATGTTAGCAAAATGCGAGAAATTTTAGAGTTGTTAGCAAAGTTAGAAAAGTTATAAAATTTTGAAAATTTAACAAAGTTAGAAAGAAAAGTTAGAAAACAATGTTAAAAAATTGTGTTAGTTTAATTTTGTATAGTGGTAGTTTAATTTGTAGTTTAATTTAGTGTAGTTTAATTTTCTACAGTGGTAGTTTAAAATGTGAATCCAATTTGGTTAGCTTAGTATTGTGGTAAATTAGCATCCCTAATTTTTGTGGAATCAATTGAGCAACAAAAATAATTTGGCATTCAATTAACGTTTGTAGACCCTTCTGTACTACATGATTGCATTATTTGTGCTTGTCCTAGTTAAATTTGAATACGGGTTTACGATACGAGTTTACGGGTTTACGATACGAGTTTACGGGTTTACGATACGAGTTTACGGGTTTAAGATACGAGTTTACGAGTTTACGGGTTTACGATACGAGTTAACGAGTTTACGGGTTTACGGGTTTACGATACGAGTTTACGAGTTTACGGTTTACGATACGAGTTTACGGGTTTACGGGTTTACGATACGAGTTTACGGGTTTACGATACAAGTTTACGGGTTTACGATGCGAGTTTACGAGTTTACGGGTTTACGATACGAGTTTACGGGTTTACGATATGAGTTTACGCGTTTACGGGTTTACGATACGAGTTTACGGGTTTACGATACGAGTTTACGAGTTTACGGGTTTACGGGTTTACGATACGAGTTTACGAGTTTACGGGTTTACGATACGAGTTTACGGGTTTACGATACGAGTTTACGAGTTTACGGGTTTACGATACGAGTTTACGGGTTTACGATACGAGTTTACGGGTTTACGATACGAGTTTACGGGTTTACGATACGAGTTTACGGGTTTATGATATTGTAGATGTATCTTGACATATGGAACAAGTTACCCAACTAAAGTTTTGTGCATTGTTCTTAATTTGCAGAAACTATGGAACGAGACGAAGATCAGGAAAATATCCTCCAGGATATAATCCGCGGGCCGGAAGATATTGTCGATGTCACCACGGAGTTTTTGAACAACTCCGGTGAGGGAGATGAGTCTCTCAACCGAAGAGACGGCTCCGGTGAGGTAGAACCCGACGGCCGGGGTGAGGGAGAAGTCAGCGAGGGAGAAGCCGACGAGGGAGAAGCCGAAGGCTCCGGTGGAACATTAAACTCCGGCGAGGTGCATATACATATATTAATGAAGCCGAAGATTGTATTAATTAAGTCTCTGATGTCTATATACATATATTAACGCTCTTTCTTCTTTTAGCCCTCCGGATCGAGCAAATCTTCTGTAAGGACAAAACGAGGCCCAGCCAAAAAGTTGGGCGACCAAGAAAGGTACACGATCGAAAGAGTCGCTGAAGACGGCACACCGACTGCTCCCCCTGGTGTTAAAAATAAAATGGTAAAGCAATGCGGAGTTCTTGTTAGGGACTTCATCCCGATCACCGTTCGAGAATGGCATCGGCCAAACGAGAAAGGACAGCTATATGTCAGCGATGAGGGCAAAGAAAGACTTTGGAGAAAGCTCATGGTTAATTTCACCCTGCCGGCGCCAGAGGTGGATTCAGATGAGGAGGATCCAGATGAGGCAGAAAAGATTGCCCGGAAAATCATGGAGCAAAAAGTCAAGGACTGGGCACTTAAGAAGATGGCCGAGCTATTCAAGAACTGGAAGAAAAGATTGAACAAACTGTTTGTCAAGAAAAATAAGACTCCAGACTTCGATAAAGGGTATGAGAAGATAAAGGACTACTGGGAAGAATTTGTGGCGTACAAGAAATCAGAGGAAGCTCTGGAAAAGTCTGCAAAAAATGCGGCAAATGCTGCTCTAAAGATGTACCACCATACTATGGGGCCTGGTGGCTACGCTGGTAGCATGCCTAAGTGGGAGAAACTTGAGGCGGACCTGCTGGCTAATGGGATCACTCCAGAGCCACTCAAGTGGATCGAACGGGCAAGAAATTGGTTTTACGGGCATGGGGGCACGTTGGACGCAGAAGGGAAGTGCATATATAACAGAAGACACAAAGATAATCCCCTACTACCCATCCAAGAAATTAGAAAAGCAGTAAAGGATGTTGAAGAGGGACGGTTCATTCCCGATAGAGAGGATGACGAGCTCACACGCGCCCTTGGGAATAAGGAACACGACGGACGGTTACGAGGCGTACCTGGCTCCAAGCCCAAGACAATTGCGATTCCCGAGCACAGGAAGAAATTTCCTGATAGAAGCCATCAGAGGAGAAAGGAAAGGGAGGCAATGGAAGCACGCGCTGCTGCAGACCGGCTGCGTAATATAGAAGAAGAATTAAAGCTGCAGAAGGAACAAATTGCCGTGCTTAGCCAGCAAGGTACTAGCGGCCAATCTCAACGGCACATGGTAGAAGCTGCATGCGATGGTACCGGTGGCCCATCGAATCGGAAAAGCAGCGTGGCTTCCACGGAGCTCCAGGATGGTAATGATGATGCAGTGGCTCCACTTCGTCGCTACCCAGTGGATGATATCACGGAGAGCACACCTTGTGAGATGCATGTGAAAGTTTTTAACTTAACCGTGAAGGTGGCGGTCGGCTATGTCGTACCAATTGGACCTAATCCAACTTACCATTTCTCTCCGGTTCCAAATGGCTACGCTGTTGTCGCGGTGGATGAAGTGATGAAAGATTATGAGGAGCTGAAGCTGCAACACCCTGCAGGTGAAGATGGGGAGGTGCTTGAACTTGGAGAAGCCAAGAAAGCGACCATTCTATGGCCAAAGGAATTCATCGTGCTTCCGAACTGGCAGCCAAGGCCATCGACTCCTCACCAGTCTCCAGCGCAACAGTCCTCTTCACCGCCTCAGCATTCTCCAGCGCAACAGTCCTCTTCACCGCCTCACCAGTCTCCAGCGCAGCCGTCTCCGCCGCCGCGTCAGCCGTCTCCGCCCACCGCTCGTACTATGAGGGGTAAGCGATCACCGAAACGTAAAAGGTCGCCCCTCCCAACAGTACCTCATAAGAATCTTCCCATTAGACCTTATGACAGGACTGTAGCGGAAAACGCCGCGGAGGTGGCTGCCTACAATAAGGCTTTTTTTGCACCAAAAAAGCCCGAGCAGAAGCCGGTATACGATGAAAAATCCAAAAAGTGGAGAAAGTCCTTCCTTGAGCAGCCATCCCAGATATCGATGAATCTGCCATCTGACTATGGTCGTGAACTTACTAAGCTAGCACGTGCCCAGTCTGAGCAGAACAAGGGAAGAAGTGCAAAAAGCGGGAAACAAATTGCCCAGCTCGGACAGCAGAAAAATCAATCGGTCCCCCCGCTCATAGTGTGTTCCGATGTCGACAAGGACTTCAGAGTCGCTATGGATAAAGACCTGGAATTATTGGACCCCAGAGCCATAGCTGCTGCTAAAGAACTTGGTGTCACTGTATCTCAGGCCAAGGAACAGGCTACCGCCTTGGGTATGAGCCTTGGTCAACTTTTAGGCTATGAACATGCGCCAATGTTAGAGATGGCACGGAAATATGTCCAAGGGGAGCCTATGGTCAGTAATGAGGAGATGACGGGTCTATCAACACATATGCGAAATCTGCATACCTGGTACCTGGTGCACACATCAAAGAAGGACGCGAAAGAGTGGTTTCCGCTGGACGTTAGAGTGGAGCATTTCTTCAAACGTTACACTATACAGGTTCAACTGACTGAACTGTTCCAGTTATTCCAAAAGCGCGCCCTCGACAAATCTATCCTCTCTTGCTATTGTCTGTAAGTGATTTATTTTCGTAATTAAGTCTCTAGCTCAGCTCGTTCATTGCCTGTATTATATTATCCTGCCTATATATATATCCTTTTGTACGCTATTATGCAGAATGAAGATGCTGGAATGCAAAAGATCTAAAGTTTTTGAGGTTGGGTTCGTTGACCCATATATCGTGAATTCACATACGTTAGTCAATCACCCCAAAGACGTGGAGCATGACCTGACCACCTTTTTAACCATGCAACATTTCTGTACGGAAATACTATTTCCTTACAACTTCAGGTGAGTGTTTCTGTCTTGTACATATTTTTATTTGGCTTTCTCGATGTTAAGTGTAATTGATGAGCTATGCATGTCTGCTTTATGTAAACGTCCGCAGGTTCCACTGGATTCTGCTAAGCATTCAACCTGACAAGTCCACAGTTGAAGTCCACGACTCATTAAGTTGGGACCAAGCGTTGTGGTCCGACATGAAAGAAATGCTCAACAAGTAATTTCAATCATTATCGCATTATATCGCCCTCTTTCGTTCGTTCCCTGATGTCAAGTAATTAATAACTCCTTTGTTCATTTTCTTTGCCAAAGCAGGTGTTGGACAATTTTCAAACAGAAGGTAGAAGGTCCATTCAAAGATGAGCTAACTTATAAAACGGTGAAAGTCCGCAGCAGCCACCGGGGAGTAATTTATGTGGATTCTACGTTTGCGAGTTCATTCGCGAGTTGACCACTGAGCGGAGAACAACTGCTTTCAGCAAAATGCGGGAGAAGATCGACCCAGAACTGCGCGTAGGAGCAATTCAAGAGGAATTGGCGGGATTTCTGCTTAGGGAGGTCATCGATGAAAGGGGAGAACATTATGCTTCGGACGATGAACTACATATGCCTTGATGGCTTGATCTATCTCCATGTAATTAAATAGTTGTATTCTCGCAAGAGATCGAATATTAATTATATATGCATCAACATGTACTGTGTATATAGTAGAGCGTATAATATGCGTACGGAAACGATGGAGAGCACGTCGGCGATGCGAAGAAGGGGGAGACGACGGAGGCACCGGCGAGAGGGAGAGGGGGCACCGGCGAGAGGGAGAGGAGGCACCGGCGAGAAGGAGAGGGGGCACCGGCGAGAGGGGGCACCGGCGAGAGGAGAGGGGCAGGCGAGAGGGGCACCGGCGAGAAGGAGAGGGGGCACCGGCGAGAGGAGAGGGGGCACCGGCGAGAGGGAGAGGGGGCACCGGCGAGAGGGAGACCCTAAACCCTAAATACCAAAAAAAAAAAGCACTCATTGGTCCCGGTTCGTAACAAGAACCGGGACCAATGAGTCTCCCCACGCCCAGCCAGAACTGGCCACGTGGCCACCCATTGGTCCCGGTTCGTGGCCCAACCGGGACTAGCATTAGTCCCGATTGGCAGTCCCGGTTGGGCAACCGGGACTGATGGCCCAACCGAACCGGGACCATAGGCCCATTTTCTACCAGTGCACCCAGCTAGTTATAATACTAAGTTATGAACTCTGATCGATCTTTTTAATTCCCAGTTCTCATTTCATGATTTTGCACATATTTTCGCGCGCATTTGTCTTCAGTATATAAGTTCCTTTCATTCAGCGCTCGAGAACTACGTTTCAGACGGTTAAGTTGACTAGCTGTCTCTAATCGTTTGGTATGGGAGACGGAGAGTAGTATTAGCCGTCTCATGATATATTAGAGACGGCCAAAAATTAGAACCGCTTGAGGAGATATGTCCTAGACGGATGAAATCTGTTTTTGTTTGACCGGCTCTAGATCCCGTCGGGTGATTTGATCATTGGAAGCACAATTTCGTAGCTATAGTGGCGACACTTTTTATGGATTGGAGGGAGTAGTTCAAATCGTGTAAATAATTCAAACCGGTGAATATTATTTCAAAGCATCATGAACACTTTTTTTTTTGACTCGATGGATATTTTTTTAATCTCGTGGAAGTATTTACTTAGACCCGTGAATTTTTTGAACCCATGAACATTTTCTTGAATACCATGAAAAAAACTTAACCATGTACAACTATTTAAAAACATGAACGATTTTCCGCCGCATAAATATGTTTTTAATATAAAACCGATAAAAGAAGAAAAAAACAGGAAAAAGAAAGAGAAAACGAAAATACATAAAAAGAAATAACGATCAACAAAAAGAAAATAAAGAAATAGAAAAAGAAAAAGCAAAGGAAGAAAGAAAGTATAACAGAAAAGAAAACTGAAAGGGGCATTTATTTTTGTGGCCTATTTCGCTTAGTTCTCCTCAGTTTTACCCCACTCGATTAATTTTTCTCATTTTTGCCTTAGTTCCTACACTCGAGGCTTGGAGATAGCAAGAGGGCGTTTCCGTTGGGTTAACCTTATGTGACCATTATTTGGCTGAGTATTGACGAGTGGGACGGCTTAAAAAGTTGACAGGTGGGAACGTCGTGGCTAGTAATAGGGTCACACGGCCGGATTGAGATGTTTAGTCCCACCTCGCTAATTTGGAGGGTGAACAACATATTTATAAGTAGGGTTGCGTGCTTGCGTTCCAATAAATGTTTATCTTGGGGCTTTCTAAATTCAAATAGACATTGCGAAAAGGCTACTGATCTCGGAATGGCCCAAGATTAATATTGATTATTTTTAACGGATGTTATCAAAATTATAAATATTCTAGTATGATGTTTAGAGATAATTCATTCATTAAATCTCAATTAACAATGTTTCTTTGTCTGGGCGCTTCGCAAGGGTACGAGCAACTAATCAACTAAATCCGTCGGTTTCCTCTTCTTCACTAAACGAAAAAGGAAACTAAATTCGACAAAGCAATAGTTTATGTGATTCATCGGAAAAAAATATATACTAGCAAAAGTTCTTCTTCATTACAATCTTCTTCTTCATTACAAAGGTAATATTTCAACTAATCTTCTCATACTAGTAGTACTACTACTACTGTTGCTACTCTGCTAGTACTATTCCTAGGCCCTAAGCGGCCTTCTGCCTCTTTGATGGCGGTCATCATCATTGACGTCGTTGTCCTCCGCGTCGTAGTCGTTCCCGGCGTCATCGTCGGGGACCGCCGCCTCCTCCTCATCCGATGGCGGTCCCTCGTTGTCGCCACTCATACCGGGGTGGTGGTTCTCATTGTCTTCGTCACAGGTGTCACTCGGGACGATGATCCGCTACCACAGTCCATTGTTCTGCTTGTGGAGGGAAGGGGACAAGTTTGAAGAGAAGGGGAAAATGAGAAACTATTGCTAACCGCTGAGGTCTTTTTATTGCACACTAGTGTGCACAATCAGAGCAGAAGCACAACATACATCATACTGTCATATGGGGTTCTCATTCTCTCACAGAGCAGGAGCTACTACAGACTGCAGAAGGCGCACCATACATCATACGTCATATTGTCATATGATGTATGTTGATCCTGAGTGTATAGCGTGTGTGATATTTGTTTATAATAGGTTGCTCACCATGTGTGAGATGATGTGCTAGTGTGAGTGTCTAATCTTGTTGTTAAGCTTGAGATTGTTCTATTTGTTGGTACTTTTGTGAGAGTATTTTGCTTCAAGAATAATACTCTCTCCGTTCCAAATTACCGATGTATCTAGAAATGAAAATAAGGTAGTAGATATATCCATATTTGGATAAATCAAGACATTTATTTTAGAACGGAGGGGGTATATATGTATGTGCCTCGATGTATGTTGTACGTGGATTTAAAAACAATTAGCACATTTCTCTCTTTGAAGTCACAACAACATACATCATACATCTGCAGTCTATGATACATTCATCACGAAAACGATGTTGAGAATATAGGCAATTGTTCGATTAAATTAATCCAAGAATAAATCATGAACATGGCATACACAGTGCTAATGACATACTGAAACTTCATGATGAAACTACGTACTAGACAAATAGTAGAAACATCTACGCATATGACTAGTACTGCAAACATGGAAATAAACAGGAGAGGGATAAACATGTTATACCCTCCAGTAGGCCAGTTGGCCGTGGCAGCGGAGCTGCGGCGGCAGCGGCAGCAGCAGCGTTGGCAGTCTCTTGGGCGGCGGCGGCCGCAGCAGCAGCATTGGCGGCCGCAGCAGCAGTGGCGTCCTCGTTGGTCATGATGATGATGAAGGCGACGCAGATGTAGTGGACGAAGAGGAAGTAGACGACGTAGGGGACGAAGATTGGCGAGCAGTCGCGTAGGAGACGCTCCCCAAAAACCTAATCGCCCCTCTCCCGTACAGGAAACGGAGAGGCGGGGTTTCGGAGGCCTGCTCTCCCGTCGACCTTGTACGCGGCGGACGGGATGGGATCAGCGATGGCAGCGACAGCAAAGGAACGATGGTAGCGGCGCGTGGAGCAGATGATTCTGTTCTGTGTTCGCAAGAGAGGAGCGACCTCTCCTTTATACACGCAGCGCAGGAGGCGAGAGGTCCAACAGAAACGCGTGCAATCAATTCCGTTAAGGCAAATGAATTCTGGAAACGGTCGTACTTAAGAGCACTTAAGACAGACGTTTCAACTTCGTATTCATTTCCATTAAGGAAAAACGTTTCATGACCGTTCACATTTTATTCCTGCGTGACAAAAAGAATACATCGGCTCGGCGAGATTCCCGCAACCCGCGGCGCGTCGTGACGTGTCGTGACGAGGCGAGGCGAGGCGGCGTGGCGAGGCGGGCGGCGGAGGAGGAGGAGCGCGTGTGGTACACAGCCATTCTCCTAATACCTCACACCAACTCATACTAGTAGGAGAATGTCTCAGTATATAAGCTGATGCACATCTCACTAAACTAGCGGTATGGGACTAAACTCCCACCACATGCCATGACAACATGGGCCTTAGGGATTTTCAGAATTGTTAAATGGGCTAAATGGCCCAATATTTCAGCAATCCCCCACCAGATCCCAAAGACCCATGATGTTGTCATCTGTTCCAAACACTGTTTTGATATACCAGTATTTTCAGTGGAGACCCGTTAAGGTTGAACATCCACCTAGAGCAATCAGCTACACTCCTTCACAACTGACAATGGACTAGGCCTTGAATTGTCAGTTTGGCGTAAAGTAGTTTCACTGAATGTCTTACCAGTACTAGGCTGCCGAAGGCTGACCCCTCGGGTGGAGCATATTAGTCACTCCTGGCCTTTTCATGAACTTACTAGAGATCACCCTAATCTCATAGACTGTGACCAGCAGTCAGGTTCATATAGGTGTGTTCCTCCAAAGATCGCTCTGTAGGATAGCGTCTTGCTTATGCAAAGCTTTGGAACACATTAAGACATGTCAACCTGCCATACAGTTACCGAGAGTATTGCATCTCCAACGGAGTAGGTTAGTAAAAGTACTCTCCTCAGTTAACCATCAGCTTGTTTTCCCAGGTCCTACTTCACGGGATCTCCGATCACATAGGTTGGGTTACTACCATGGCAGCTCATGTGGGTTTCATCCCTATCTCCTCGATGCATTTTCTATCACAACACGTGATAGCCCTTTAGTAAAGGGATCTGCCAGATTCTTAGCCGACTGGATATAATCCAGCGCTATTACTCCGGAGTTTCTCAAATGTCTGACAGCTTTTAATCTCATTCTTATATGTTTGTTGGACTGCATGTTGTCCTTTGAACTCTTGACCTTGGTAATCACTGTCTGATTGTCACAGTTCATAAGGATAGCCGGAACTGGCTTTTCAACCACAGGCAAGTCCATCAACAGATCTCGAAGCCATCCTGCTTCGACACCAGATGTGTCCAATGCTGTTAATTCTGCTTCCATTGTCGATCTCGTCAGGATCGTTTGCTTGCAAGACTTCCAGGAAACAGCACCACCTCCAAGGGTAAACACATAACCCGTTGTGGCTTTCATCTCATCAGCATCAGAGATCCAATTCGCATCACAATACCCCTCAAGCACTGACGGGCTTCCAGAATAGTGAAGTCCGTAGTTCTCAGTACCTTTCAGATAGCGCATAATTCTTTCGACAGCATGCCAATGAACATCACCCGGATTGGAAACAAACCGGCTCAGTTTGCACACAGCAAACATGATGTCAGGCCTTGTAGCGCTTGCTAAGTACATGAGTGAACCAATGACTTGAGAGTACCTCAACTGATCCTTAGCTGTGCCTTTGAATTTTCGAATTTGCACACTAGGATCATATGGTGTTGGAGAAGTTTTGCAGTCCGAATATCCAAAACGACTCAAAATCTTCTCAACGTAATGAGATTGCAACAGAGTAATCCCACCCTCATTATCTCTCAATAGCTTGATGTTCAAAATAACATCAGCCACACCAAGGTCTTTCATCTCAAAGTTCTGAGACAGAAAAGATTTAACCTCCTCAATGACTTTGAGGTTGGTCCCAAATATCAGTATGTCATCAACATACAAGCACAGTATAACTCCTTCGCCCCCACCATGGCGATAATATACACATTTGTCAGCTTCATTAACAACAAAACCAGCAGAGGTTAAAGTTGTATTGAACTTCTCATGCCATTGCTTAGGTGCTTGTTTCAGGCCATATAATGATTTCAGTAACTTACACACCTTTCCTTCCTGACCATCTAATACAAAGCCATCTGGCTGTTGCATGTAGATTTCCTCGTCTAGCTCTCCGTTCAGGAAAGCCGTCTTAACATCCATCTGGTGGACGAGAAGACCATGCGAGGCTGCCAAAGAGAGTAATACTCGTATGGTGGTCAGTCTGGCCACAGGTGAATAAGTATCGAAGAAATCTTCCTCTTCTTTCTGGGAATAACCCTTGGCCACAAGTCTAGCCTTGTACTTTTCAATTGTACCATCGGGCCTAAGCTTCTTTTTGAACACCCACTTACATCCCAATGGTTTACAGCCATAGGGACGTTCAGTAATTTCCCATGTTCCGTTAGCCATGATGGAGTCCATCTCGCTACGAACCGCTTCTTTCCAGTAATCAGCATCCGGAGACGCATAAGCCTCTGAGATAGAAGTGGGAGTATCATCCACGAGGTATACAAGGAAATCATCACCAAAGGACTTTGCAGTCCTCTGTCTCTTGCCCCTACCAAGGGTTTCCTCATCATCCTCCTCAGGATTTTCATCATGTGTTTGTTCATAATATTCCATCGGAATGACAGGTTCAGGAGTCTCATTAGATTCCTGTCTAGAAGTGCTTTGCATATCTCTCATAGGAAAAATATCCTCAAAGAATGTAGCATCTTTAGACTCCATAATTGTACCGACCTTCACGTCAGGTACCTCGGATTTCACTACTAGAAATCTATAGCCGACGCTGTTCTTAGCGTAGCCCAAATTAACACAGTCCACGGTCTTTGGTCCAAGCTTACGCTTTTTGGGGATCGGCACATTGACTTTCGCCAAGCATCCCCAAGTACGCAAGTATGAGAGTGTCGTTTTTCTCTTCTCCCATTTTTCATAGGGAGTGATCTCACTGTCTTTTGTCGGAACTTTATTCAGGACATGACATGATGTCAATACAGCCTCCCCCCACCATGCCTTGGATAAACCCGATGTATCTAACATGGCGTTAACCAAATCTGTTAGAGTACGGTTTTTCCGTTCAGCAACCCCATTTGACTGGGGTGAATAGGGAGGCGTCCTCTCATGAATAATGCCGTGTTCCGCACAGAAAGAATCAAACTCATGTGAGAAGTACTCTCCACCACGATCTGACCGGACTCGTTTAATTTTCTTTTCAAGTTGATTCTCAACTTCTGCCTTATAGATTTTAAAGTAGTGTAGAGCCTCATCTTTAGTGCTTAACATATATATATAGCAAAATCTAGTGGAATCATCTATGAGTGTCATGAAATATCTTTTTCCACCTTTAGTCAGCACGCCATTCATCTCACAAAGATCAGAATGTATGAGTTCTAACGGTGCCAAGTGTCTCTCCGTCGCAGCTTTATGGGGCTTGCGAGGTTGTTTTGCTTGCACACACGAAAGGCACTTAGAACCTTTGGCTAAAGTGAAATTCGGGATTAAATTCAATTTTGCTAACCGCGTCATACAACCGAAACCAATGTGACAAAGACGTGAATGCCAAACTTCTGTTTCATTAACATTCGAATGAATATTGTTCACGACTTTATTACAAAAATCAGCGAGGGAAAAGCGGAACAAGCCTCCGCATTCATAACCTTTTCCAACAAATAGTCCATATTTCGTAATAACTACTTTATTAGACTCAAATACCAACTTAAACCCTTCTCTACATAGAAGGGAGCCACTAACGAGATTCTTCTTGATGGCGGGGACATGCTGCACGTTCTTGAGCTGCACGATCCTTCCCGAAGTAAACTTCAGATCGACCGTGCCAACACCAAGAACAGAAGCACTTGCGCCATTCCCCATCAGTACGGATCCGTTCCCTGTGACCTGATAAGAAGAAAACAATGAGATGTCAGCACATACATGTATATTTGCACCCGTGTCAATCCACCAATCGTTAGACTGAAAAACTGAAAATACAGTAAACAAATTACCGTACCCGGATGCACCATTCTCATTGTTGCTCACAACCATGTTGGCAGACTTGGAGTCCTGTCCTGGTTTCTTGAACTTCTTTGGGCACTTGGGAGCCCAATGTTCCTCTGAACCACATGTGAAGCAGGCTCCCTTCTTCTTATCCTTGTTGAAGGGCTTCTTACCCTTCTTCTTGAAGTCGGTATTCTGTTGGACACTAGGTCTTCCCTTGGGCTTGTGGTGGTTGGAGTTCTTCTGTACAAAATTGGCGACAGAAGATCCCTCGTTCCCTTTTCCGTTTGAGTCCTTTGCTCTCGAGTTCTGCTCCACACTCAGATGGCCGATGACATCCTCCACTGAGAATTCACGCCTCTGATGTTTCAGAGTAGTAGCAAAGTTCCTCCAGGAATTGGGCAGCTTAGCGATTATGCATCCCGCGACAAACTTGCCCGGTAACACACACTTCAGAAGCTCAAGCTCCTTAGCGATGCACTGTATCTCATGAGCTTGTTCCAATACAGAACGGTTTTCAACCATCTTGTAATCATGGAACTGCTCTATAGTGTACATCTCGCTTCCAGCATCAGTTGCGCCGAATTTAGATTCGAGCGCCTCCCACAAGTCCTTGGCAACCCGCACATGTAAATATGCATCAACCAACTTATCTCCGATCACGCTCAGAATGGCTCCAACAAAGACGACGGTGGCATCCCTGAACGCCTTCTCCTGTTCAGGAGCAATCGTTCCATTGGGAGTAACACCGGCGACCCAGAACACGTTCATTGCAGTGAGCCATAAGGTGGTTTTGGTTTGCCAACGCTTAAAATATGTCCCCGTAAACGGGGCTGGTTTCAGTGCAGCAGCAAAACCATTGACCGAAAATTGCCTACACATATTAGGTTTTTGGATTGTTGAGAATATAGGCAATTGTTCGATTAAATTAATCCAAGAATAAATCATGAACATGGCATACACAGTGCTAATGACATACTGAAACTTCATGATGAAACTACGTACTAGACAAATAGTAGAAACATCTACGCATATGACTAGTACTGCAAACATGGAAATAAACAGGAGAGGGATAAACATGTTATACCCTCCAGTAGGCCAGTTGGCCGTGGCAGCAGCGGAGGCTGCGGCGGCAGCGGCAGCAGCAGCGTTGGCAGTCTCTTGGGCGGCGGCGGCCCAGCAGCAGCATTGGCGGCCGCAGCAGCAGTGGCGTCCTCGTTGGTCATGATGATGATGAAGGCGACGCAGATGTAGTGGACGAAGAGGAAGTAGACGACGTAGGGGACGAAGATTGGCGAGCAGTCGCGTAGGAGACGCTCCCCAAAAACCTAATCGCCCCTCTCCCGTACAGGAAACGGAGAGGCGGGTTTCGATGGCAGCGACAGCAAAGGAACGATGGTAGCGGCGCGTGGAGCATGATTCTGTTCTGTATTCGCAAGAGAGGAGCGACCTCTCCTTTATTACACGCAGCGCAGGAGGCGAGAGGTCCAACAGAAACACGTGCAATCAATTCCGTTAAAGAAAATGAATTCTGGAAACGGTCGTACTTAAGAGCACTTAAGACAGACGTTTCAACTTCGTATTCATTTCCATTAAGGAAAAACGTTTCATGACGTTCACATTTTATTCCTGCGTGACAAAAGGAATACATCGGCTCGGCGAGATTCCCAAACCCGCGGCGCGGCGCGTCGTGACGAGGCGAGGCGGGCGGCGGAGGAGGAGGAGCGCGCGTGTGGTACACAACCATTCTCCTAATACCTCACACCAACTCATACTAGTAGGAGAATGTCTCAGTATAGCTGATGCACATCTTACTAAACTAGTGGTATGGGACTAAACTCCCACCATATGCCATGACAACATGGGCCTTAGGGATTTTCAGAGTTGTTAAATGGGCTAAATGGCCCAATATTTCAGCAAACGAGGCAATATACATATATATTATTTCTTGTGGAAAAATGCTCCCACAAAAGCTTCAACAAATAGAACAATCATGAGCTTAACAACATTGATTAAACACTCACGCGATCACATGAACCTCACACACCATACACTCATGATTATCTCTTTATTTATTCTTCACCAAGACTCCATCACCAAGCATGAACTCTCCTGCAGTGTTCCTGCCTTCCTGGGATAGAGGTTGTTGAGTTTCTTCTGTCCACAAACCTTTACTTGTTTGCCCCCTCACATAAATGAGCTCTTGACTTAGCAGTGAACAATAAAATGTTCATGGATCAGACAATCATAGAGAGAAATGTGCTATTTTTTAAAAAAATGAATCCACAGACAACATACATGTACATCATACATCTGCAATCTCTGATACATTCATCACAAAAATCAGGCACATACATATATATTATTTCTTGACGCAAAATGCTCTCACAAGCACAAAGAAATAGACCGAACACAAGCTTAACACCAAGGATTAAACACTCACACTATCACATGAACCTCAGACACCATACACTCATTATTATCTTTTTATTTATTCTTCACCAACAAGACTCCATCACCAAGCACGCACCTCTTTGAATTACTGTGACGTTTCTTTCTATTGGCGAGACTAGGCGTACTCGGCAGGGTTGGCGACGAGGTAAGCCGCGATCAACTTCATTAGGCTGCGGTACGCCTTGATGAGCGCTTTCTCCTCCTCCGGCGCTAGCGCTCCACCGCCGTCGAGCCTCTCGTACTCTATTTTGGTCTTGATCACGCAGGCCCCTTCCCCGGCTTCCTCGATCTTCACCTCTGCCACATGCGACTTGAGATTGGCGCTCACCTTGCCACCCTCCAGCATTTCCGACCTTATCACCCGCGTCGCGCCGTCGCGTGACACCAATCGGCTCTTCAGAACGGTCGTGCCATAGGCCGCCGCAATAGCCGGGCTGAGCGTCATGGTGGTGAGGGTGCCAGGCCCGCCGTCACCCTCGACGTCCACGGCGTCGATGAACCCCGCGTAGGCCTTGGTCATGGCGTCCTTGTGGTCGCCGGAGAAGGCCACCTTCCACATCCGGTCGGCGGACACCGCCACGGCGTGCTCGTTGGTGGTCACGCAGCCGGCCACCATCTTGTCAAGTCGGTCTGTGCACACTGGTCGATCGATGCTGGCAAACTTGTGGTGGCTGATGAGCGTGTGTAATTCAAGAAAGGAGCTGTGTACATTTATTTATAGGTGCAAGAGAATTCAGATGAAGCTGTGACGCGCAAGTCAGGAACTAATGAGCCTGGACTAAAGACGATCACATGGTTGGACTTTTCAAACGTTCCGGGATCTAAAGCATTTTTGTATTGATTTCTCGCTGCAACCGGTCAATCTTCTTCTACCACGTGTGCTGACTCGTGACTATTGCAGCGGTGTGCTAAGGGGCTGTTGTACTGCAGACGACCTGAGGACGAGAGGGGGCGGCGGCGGCGGCGAGATATGGGCACGCGGAGATTAGGTCAGAAATCCTCCCGGGCCGCCAGCGCGAGGTTGGCTCCGGAGGCGCCCCTCACGACCGAAGAGAAGCGCCGCCCGCCCTCTCCTCCGGCCGCTGCCGCCGGCGCCGGCGCAGGCAGTGGCGGCCACGCCTGTCCTTCGACGCGGCGGGCGGGTGGCGCGGCCCGTCGTGCTCCCTTCGCGCGGGGGGGCGACTCTAGGCAGGCAGGTGGAGACCAGGCGGCTGGGCGGCGGCGTCCGCCATGGGCGGCACTTGCCGGCAAGCTGCAGGGAGGCGGAGGCGCGAGGCCAGGGCGGGCGCGGTCCAGGGGCGGCGGCTTGCTGCTTCCTGATCGCCGCACGATCTGGCGGCTCCCATGGCTCGATTTGAGCCGGAGTTGACCCACTCGTTCTGATCGCCAGGAGCCGGCCGGCGGCGTGGGGGCTGTGGGCTCGGAGCAAGGAGAATAAAGGTGGTGGTCCTAGGGTTCCAAATCGCGAGAAGACGAAGATCTGCTTGACGCCGGTACCTTGATCTGACAAGAATGTCGAGTTTCGGAAGGCTCCGCGGTGATCTTTCATGGGCTAATTCCTAGTGATTACTGGAGCGGAGAGATTAAAGGACTAGCAAATGGCGATTGGATGCTCTGCGGCGATGAGGAACTTGCTTGGAGTTGCAGGATGCGGAGCAGCGGCATGTTAGTGGGGGCAACATCACATGTGAAGTTCAAAGTTCTACCTTTCAGGGTGAAAATCCAAGCCCTGGCCTTAATTGGTTGTGTCTGGCAATGCTCTTGCTGAAGACATTGTTTTGAGAGCGGGGACTATTATCTTCAGGGTGAAAACCCAATGTCTGGCCTTAATTGGTTGTGTCTGGCACTGTTCTTCTTGAAGGCTTTGCTTTTGAAAATTTGGACATCAGGTGGTGTCTTGGTGGTGGTTGTGCGGCTGCTGTAAGGACTGTAACTCTGTAGCGGGACTTTCTTTTCAATTATTCTTCTTATTGTCTTTCGGCTGTGTGCATCCGTAATGGCTTTGGCTATTGCGTTGTTACAGAGGCCGCGATATTAATATACACTCTTTATCTAAAAAAAATGGGCACGCGGAGATGGTGGAGAAGGACAATGGAAAGGGGTGTTGCAGTGTGCGTCCTTGACTTCTCCCTGCAGTGCACATCACGCTTATCTTCTGTTGATCTGTTTTAAGGGGCTCACCTTCCTCTCATCAGTTGCATATGCATAGCTTCCTTCATCAATCCATTCTTACAAAGCTCGTGAGGATAGTACACATTGTTGCATAATCTGGAGCAAGAACATGATTTGTTCCACTATTGATTGTTCTTGGCGTGAAGGTTCTTTGTCATGTAATCACGCACGTGGTATAGACTTGCAAAGAGGCAAACTTGTCTATATATTATTTCTCTTCGGTTAGTAGGTACAGTAGATTATATTGATTCATAGCTAGTTGTACACCAATTCATCTTGCTGGCACTTCGTAGCATGGCGTATTATGTCCTGTAACTGTAATTGAGTTCACAGTTGGAGCTGAACATTTTCATTTCCTACCATCTACTACAGGGATGGAAAAAAAACACTTTTTGAAGCAAGTGTCCATGATCTCTTGGAGGCATAACGAGATCCACATTGTAAGCCCGCGAATACACCATGATTACAAACAGTTCATGCCTATTTCAAATCCATTTTACTTCTATTTGGTGATCTTGTAAACTTATGGGGTGTTTTAAACGATAGGAAAAAAACGACGAAAAAAGCAAGATCAATACAAGGGACATGAGAATTTTAACGTGGAAAATCTTTCCAAGAAGTAAGAGAAAAAACCACGGGCCGGCCAGCAGATTTTCACTATGATCGGGTGAGGTTACAAACGTCGGGGATTTACAACTCGTGACTTATCCTAACCGGGGGCTTACAAGAGGTATATGTATTGGTGGAAACCTAATCCAAGTTGGTATATATTTAGCTAGCTTTTTAAACTAACGGGGCCAGATTCTAGAAGGTTCAAATTCAAACAGGAGGGGGACTATGCCTTCTATCGGTCCTCGTCTACCAGACTCTGAATGAGCTTCTCTAGTTCCACGCCTACTGTTCGGCCAACTCCCTAGTTGTGGTGTGTTTGCTTGAAATCACGAAGTGGAACATAATGAAATGGTTTCGCACCTGACGATTGTTCCGGTGTTTCGTTGAGAAATGAAAACCCCCACCCCCTCCTCAACGTTTCTCTATGCTAGTCATCACACAATCGATAAGTTACCTACTCTATCGTTAAAGTTCGGACTAAAAAATTAGCCTTAGTGGAACCCCCTATCTGTTTGTGCTGACCCAAAAATTGTCCGGCAACCCAGGTGATAGGGCAAAGGTGTCCGATCTTTCGATCAGATGGAGATACGTCGATTCTAGTGGAGTTTGACCTTGGCGATCCGACTACTACGCACACGTACGCAGCACCAATGCAATCGCTAAACCAATCTCCGGGAGTTACCGATCCTGCAGAAGCACGATCAGCCTGACCAAAAGGTCTAGTTCTAACTGCGATCGAGGAACAAGTAAGAACCAATAATGCAATCAAGAATTGCGGATGTAAGAAGAACTTTATTGATGACGGCGGGATTCTGCAAGTGCGTAGTACAGGAGGTCTAGCCGACACTCGTGCCTATGGCGAAGATAGCAATAGCTGAGTTCTTTTTAACTAAACAAAATCCGAGTCTAAACGAAACCTAGACGAGGTATATAAGGGGGAGAAGGAGGGAGTTTCGCCCAGCCATCAAGTGGCGGCCGAATCAAACCCTAGGAGGCCTTCTCTCTCTCAATACGGACTCTTAAAATGGACCTAATAGTTCAGGTTTCGAAATTACATGGGCCCCGGCCCATTAATAAAGGTGACGCAGCACCATATGTAACTATGAACGAAAATATGAAGTGTAGACTTGATTATTTCGCCTAGCCTCCATTGGTGGCATCATCATCTCCAACGCGTCCACTCCGGCTGTGATCTCCATCCACGTACATGCTCCATAGATTGTCCTTCTCATCCATGCTTGGTCCATCATTCCTAAGAGAGACAAATACATCTACTTTAGGCAGCATCATATTCTCATGTACATTAGGAGTAGATCGTAGAAACGAAAATACCTACTGTTGGAGTTGACGGGCACAAGCTCGAGTTAACGGTCCTTGCATTTGAGGAGGTGTATTTGTCGTGGTTGCATCTATAGTAGGTATGTCCTCATCACCAGGCACCCCCCAAGTTTGGAGGCCCGCTCAGGGGCGCCGGATAACGCCTCCAATAGGGGTCACTTGTCATACACACGTGGCTCAGTCACCCGTGATTAATGGCGGCATGCATCAAGCCGTTCCGCGCATAATGGCGCCCACTTCGCCTTTCGTTGCCTAAAAGGCAGCTGGGAGTAAAATGTACTAAAAATCAGCAAAAGAGGAGGTGTTCCACTTAACCTCCAGCATAGAACGAATCGCACTCCACATAATCTAGCCAGCACACAGTTGAAGAAGATGTATGATTAGTGGATTCAACTTCCCCGCACAGAGCAACTTGCTATCAGGGATGTGCCTGATCAGGATTTGTTCTCTCGAAGGTAACCTATTTTGAGCTGACTGCCATATGAAGATCTTAATCTTGAGAATCATCTTAGCAGCTCATAAAGTAGGTAAAGGGCATGGTCAGATTGTTAAATTTTATGGAAGTGAGGACACCGTGAATTGCCCGAAGCTTCGAGGGCTTTCTTGTTCCTCAATGGAGTATTGATCCTCAATCTTGTCCCACAGGTCTCTCCATTGAGCCATTCCACAAAGGCTCGAGATATTGGTTGGAGTGCCCGTATGTGAAAAAAACCGGTAAAAAACTTAGCACACCGGCTGATGTGGCTATTTGGTCGGTGTCGTGGGGCTACCCTTCGGCTATCCCACGGTGAAGATACATGGGTCACGCCAAGACTATAAAAGACCAAAGAAAGCCCAGCAAAGACACGTATGGCCCGAGTTAGTCGACTAGGTCATGAGGTTCATACCTATCTTGTAAGTGCCATCAGCACCGTTCACCCGAGACCTAGCCTACCATATAAAGGCTAGGAGGGTCCCTCGTTCTAGGGTACGCTCATAGCCGCCACCACAAACCCTAGCGAGATCGCCATCTCGCCATTGTAGCCACAATTCGCCATCAATAACCAGACAAGCAGTAAGTAGGGTGTTATCCTCCGGGAGCCTGAACCTGGGTAAACGCCTCGCTTGTCAGCCGTCGTGATCACCAGTGCTCAACTCTCTCCCCCTCAATCAACCCGGGGTGTTATAACCCAGGGATTTGCCGAGTCCACACCTCGTCAATTGGCGCCGTCTGTGGGAAAGAACGAGCGCTGGAACCATGGTCGCACCGGCTCCATCGACTTTGAAGACCGACGTCTGCATCAAGGGGCCAATCTGCTTTGGCTCCTTCGAGTACACCTTCCACCCGCCGGCCCACCGCTCGGTATACGCCGATCTGCATGTAGGTATGTGCCTCACATTCGGTACCATGCACTACTTCGTAGATAGCTGTGGGGTACTCAGATCCACGGCGATCGCACGCGCGCGGTGGTGGCACCCTCATCTACCGCGACTGCCTCAACCGCGCCCCCGCCTGCTGCGGAGATCGCATCTGCTGCGACTGCGGCGGCAACATATTCGACTGCTGAGAAGATCGCACCCGCCTCGACTACTCCGTCCGCCTCCGCCTGCGGCAGAGGTCGCGCCCAACACGGCCGCACCATCAGCGTCTCCGGCTGTCACGGAGATCGCATCGGCTACGACTACATCAACTACCTCGTCGACCACCGCGCGGATCGAGTCTACTTCGACTACCTCGATCGCGTCGCTGGCAAGATCTACGTCAACTTCGACTGCGTTGACCACATCTTCGCAAGTGACCAAGGTCGCGCCGTTCTCGTCCGTGCCACTCGCATCTCCACCGAACTCCAAGGTCTTCACCGAGCCAACCACGCTCGCATCGACGACGACGACATCGCTCATGTCCGCGGCAAAAATACCCACCACGTTGCGGCCATTTTCGACTCCGAGCACGGCTCGGACGAAGGAAGCAGCAGTGGCAGCGTCCATCCTGCTGCCCAGATCTACCCCATGCAAGTCTTCATGATCGGCCAGAGGCCGCAGGGCAACGACGACGAACCCGCATACCCACTGGAGGTGGTCATGCCGGACCAAGTGACGCGACTCACCATCACCCGCGACATGGCAATCAAAGCCCTGAAGCACGTCGAGGAAGGCACGTACCTCCACACGGACGCACCCCGGGAGGACCTTATGGCGGTCCAGTACCTGCTGCGGAAGGAAGGCGAACGACCCGCGCAGAGAAGGCCGAGCTACTCCGACGCAAGGACGAGGCTAGCGCGTCGCGCCAGGAGGGCCGCTTACTCGTTCACTACCTCAACAGAGGTCTCACAAGGAGCAAGGCGCCACAAAGCCCGCGTGCCCTGATGACGGAGGCGACCGCGCTAGAGTCACCCGCAACCTCGAGTCATCATACATAGAAGATGCAGACGGGATACCCGTCCCAAAACACCGGAGCCGCACTAATGGCAGTCGAAACATACCTGCGACTGACACAGCCGCCTGAGGGCGACTCTCGCGCTCTCCTCCACAAGCAGCAGATCATGTCTATCAAGACACTCGAAGATGCACTGATAAACAAGGCGCCAACGGAAAAAGCGCGAGAAGATCGAGACCGCCGCGACCGCGAGCCCACAGCACTCGCGGCCCGGCGGCAAGACAACTGCGACAGCCCAGCCAGGCGAAGACCTCCGCAATGTCATCACACAAAGGACGGTAGACCGTAGCCGCACCCAGCGGCCGGTCAGCACGTCCAACTTCGACTGCGACCGCAACGACGGCGACTACGAGCCATGCGGCGCTGCATGCTTCAGCTTCAACATACGCGACACAAGAATGCCCAAGGGCTTCAAGCTCATGGCAGAAGCAGTCAAGTACGACAGGAAGCAGGACCCGAGACTCTGGCTAGAAGACTACCTCATAGCCTGCAGCTGCCAGGGCGGCACTGCGACTACGGCCATGCAGTACATCCAGCTGATGCTCACAGGCTCTGCCGTGGGTGGCTCAACACTCAACCCAAGAACGCCTTCAGGACGTGGGACGAGTTTGCGGAGGCCTTCATTAAATCCTTCCTGGGGACGTACTCGAGACCGACGACGTTCGTCGAGCTACAAGCATGCAAACAAGGACGGGACGAGCCGCTCCGGTCATACATCCAGCGTTGGACCCTGCTCCGCAACACCATGGAGACCGCCTCAGAGGCCGAGTGATGGACGCCTTCATGCACGGCGTCTCCGCCGCGACCTCCGCGAGGAGTTTGGTAGGCTCCGGCCGAAAAACATGATCGAGGTCATGAAGATAGCAAACCAGTGGGCAGACGGAGAGGACTCGATCCGCAATAGTTCACACTACTCCCCGAAGGACGAAGCCGGACCAAGCAACTGGCGAGAAGGACGCCACAAGAAGAAGCCGCGTTACAACGGCAACGACTCAATCGAGTTGTAGCGGCGGGATTCCAAACCCCCCGTGAGGATGAAGCGCGCGACAGCAGTCGCCAGTACAGCATGCACAGTACAGTCGAAGCGGCAGTGACCAGAGTCGCCAATACAGCCAGGGGCAGTACACCCGAAGCGGCGGCAGCAGCTACCGCAGCGACGGAGGCCACAAACGCGAGTGGCAGAAACGCACATTGAGCCCAGCGGAAGAGCTGGAACAACCCTACAGGCACCACATGTTCAGAAAACCGGAAACGGGCAAGTGGGGATCCAACCACTGTTGAAGGACTGTCGAAAGGCAGCAGGATATATGAGGGCCATGCAGAAGATAGTCACTCAGCACCCGTAGACAGCCACTCGCGCAACTGGTCATCCAGGCAGCACCCCCACCCGCAGTCGCTAATCCAGCACAGGCTGCGGGAGCCTTCCTGCAGCAGCAGCAGCAAGAAGCCCCACCGGTGGTCCAAGGACGCATATCCAGCGGCACGCGGACAACTCAACATGAT